>VZSE01012186.1:3111014-3419237 GCA_013398275.1 Promerops cafer
AAAAAAAAAAAAAAAAGGAATAAAGAGAAAAGGTATTTCAGAATTAATTTGGAAGAGAAACAATGGCAATAAGTTTTATTTGCCTGCTGCACACTGCAGGAGAGAATGAGCAGGTACAGCCTGAACGTGAGCATGTAACTCTGACAGAGCACCTACATGAAATACATATTCCAAGTCCAAAGTTAGCCTTTTAAAGCCACACACGACGTCCAGGTGCCCCCTGAGCTATGAGAGTCGCTTGGAGCTGCAGGTGCACCTTGAAAACCAGGCCACTTCTACACGGATGCCCACACAGAGATTTAAAAGTCTAACTTGGGGAACTGCGGCTCCTAAATCCTGTCCAGACTACCGAAATATCGCCACTGTAGTTATGTGCGGGGACACGGCGGCGTGCGGCGTGGCAAACGTGCGGTTTCACGGTCTGGTGGAGCGACAGCGCGGCCGAGGAAAATGATGCTCCGAGGGACGGTAGGGAACAGCCCCCGCTTCACTCGCTGCCCTGAGCCTCACGGCTCGCTCGGCCCCGGCTTTCGAGCACGTCGCTACAGATTCACGCCACGACTCTCTCACATTATGTGCTCCACGGGATGCGCTGCTCCAGGGCACGGTTCCGCAGAGCGCGGACCCGATCCCCGCTGCTCGAAGGGGCGCGGGCAGCCCGGCGCTGCTCGCAGCCGCCCGCCAGCGCAGCCCGGGCACCGCCGCTGCCTCTCGCCCCCAGAATGGGGAAGGAAGCGGAGCAGGGCTGGCTCCTTCCCCGCGGCGCCCGGGCTCGCCCCCCGCTCCCCTCCACACAACTTCCCCTCAGCTGGTGGGGAAGGCGCGGGTCGCGGTGCCGCGGCGGGCGCTTACCTATACTGATGGTGCTGGGGAACCCCGCCAGAGCCTCCCCCAGCAGCCCCGCCAGCAGCAGCAGGAGGGTCCGGGGTGCGCTCTGCCCCATTTTCTTCAGCCCCTGCGGTTCAGCCCCTAAACCGAAACTGGCGGCACAGGCATGGGCGCAACTGGAGACTCGGAGCGGTGTCAACGGTGGTGGCGATGCTGGCGGAGGTGGTGGGGAGGATGGTCCCCCTCCTTTCGTCTCTTTTTTTTATTCTTTCCTTCCCCAAATCCCTCTGCTCTCGTCTTCACCCCAGTCTAGCAGGGCTCATTGGCTGCGAGATTGCCTTTCTCCCCCGTCTCCAGCAGCCCCCCCCAACGCAGGGACTTCCCCCAAAGATGGTGGGTAGCGGAGCCGCCGAGGCTGCTCCGCCCGGGCCGGGAGGGGGTTATCGATCAAACTTGGCGTGAGGCGGGGTGGCAGCCGCTCCGCTTCGCTCGGCCGGCCCGCCCGNGGGGCGGGGAGCCGAGCCCAGCCGAGCCGGGGCCGGCAGAGGAGGCCGGGGGTGGTGGGGAGGTGGTCGCGTCCTGCCTCTGCCCGGTGGGCGGTGCGGGAGCCCCAGAACTTGTGGGCCGGGAAGCAGCAGAGGCGGCTCTGGGCCGGGGGCGGGAGGCCCGGTGATGGCCGGGGCAGGCGGGGGCCGCTGGGCCCCGCCTGAGGAGAGAGGGCTGGGGAGAGACGTGAGCGCAGAAGCTGCCGAGGGAGGGCTGGAAAGGGCCACAGCAAGGGATGCCGAGGGACCGTGCGCTCTCCCGAAGGGGCTGCCGGCCCTGGGCCCGAGTGCATCCCTGCCCCATCCCTCCTCCGGTGCCAGCGCATCAGCAGGGAGGCATCATCCGCCCACACTGCCGTGAAGAAAGACAAGACGAGTTTAATCCCACACGAGGGAATGTTAGGTCCTTCCCAACCTCCTCTAAAGGAAGGAACTCAAATAAAGTCTCCCTGTTTCATCCCTGATGCTGGAAAAAGACACAACATGTGTCAGCTGATGAGCTGCCCCAGCACAGAGCACACAGCAGGGCCAACCTGGTGGTTGCAGGGTAGCAGGGGGATGGGTGGTGGACATCCCTTCTGTCTTGAACACCAACCCTGAGATGCCTCTGGCCTTTGTATCCACAGGGAGCTGCTGTGTGTCTGCCTGAGTCAAGTTCTCTGGTCTTTCACCCATCTCCTTGACACTTTGCTGTATGGATCCTGCAGTGCTTTTCTTTTTGCTGCTTTGGGGATCACAAAACTGTACAAAAGGGAGACAGAAAAGCAATACTAGGTGGAATTGTCCATCTCATAGGCCCAGCAATGTCTGTTCTTCCCTTAATATTTGCTTTTCCTCTGATTTCAGCAGGTCACTTTACCTCAGTGCTGCTCTGCTTCTTTTTTTATCTTAATCTTAGATTGTGGGTCAATGTTCAGTTCAGTTAGGGATAATATTAAATATAGTTGGCTTTGCATTTGTAAAATAATCAACCAGTGCCACTGGCTGTAGCATCATGTAAGTAGTCAAGGCGTAAGACTGAAGATTGCCCCAGATTACTGCACAAATTCTGATGAACATCAGAGATTCAAACCACTACTTTTGAAGGAAGCCAGAGGTAGAGGTGAAGAACAGGGCACCACAGTCATGATGCAGGTGTAACACATGCTTTTAGTGACATATGTGTGACACCTGATCACTCCAAGGTGCCTGCATTGGTTGCTACATGTGTTCCTTTATGAGAATCATTCCCACAAGATGGAGACTGTTCCAGTTCAGGCAGAGGTAGGCATCAGGCTGCAGGGTGGATGGTAATGTTCCCTATTTAGATGGAGATGGCAGTTGTCACTTTATCTCTCTTTTTAATGAAATGGTTTTCTGTATGGACACGTGGGATATAAGGTCCATGATTATATCTATAGCACTCCTCAAGCTCAAAGCCCTTAACACACATTACCTATGAATTCCTGTAAGCATCCCCATGAGGCATGATTATATGCTTCTTTTATAGATACAAAAATTTAAAAATCAGGGAGAGCAACAGGCCCAGCTCACCTAACCAGGTAGTTTCAGACCCAGAATTAGCATCTTGAGCAGCAGCCTGGCTTTGCTGTAGAGCACTCTGCTCACAAATGTCTTTTGGTAAGGATAGCAGATCTGAAAGCTACAGACAGGTACGGGAAGTTTAGACATTCAGGACAGTTGTCAGAAGCACATTCCTCTTAGCAAATAATTTCTCTCTTGTTCCTACTTACCTTTTCCTATTCTATTCCTCTGTGCCTACACCTGCAGCTTATTTCTAATGTATTCTCTACAAAGTCCTGCTGTCCTCTTTTTTGGTGTCCTTTGTTAGTGGCCCTGCTTTCTGCCTGATCACTTGCTCTTGCGAAGTTCCCTCCATCTCTGCAGCTAAGTATTGCAGACTGACTGCCACCTGCCACACTGACAGCTGATGATGCACTGAAAAAATTATGAAAGAAATTATATATAAGATTATAGATGCTGGAACAAGAGAGGAGATAAAATAGCCATGAATGAATGTGGCATGTGTCAGTCTCAGTTTCACACACTACCAGCAGGGTGGGTACCTTGTCTCCAATAAAATGGTGCTTCACAGTCTAATCTAATGGACAGTCTTGTGGTGATCCAAAATATATCTGTGCTGAGAGACAAATTTTCATTATCACCCACATTCTTCCTTCTGAAGCCCCTTACATGTTGTTGTTATTATTCTCATTAGCATTTGGAACATGCAGCTTGCTTTTTTTGCATATGCAGTTAGCCTTATGGCAAGATTAGCAGGTACAAATGGCACAACAGCCATTCCATATGGATTTTGGAGAAATCCAGAGACCTCATCCCAGTTTATGTTTCTTACAGTGAACCCAGTGTGTCCTGGGACAAAATGGTAGATTACTTGCCTTTATGTGGATATCAATGCCATGGAAATATTTTATATACTTTGCTAGGGATGCTCAGTGGCTTGAATTAACGAGTTCCATAGTAACTGAGGTGATACCAGATGCTTTCCCAAACCTTCCCTTACTAAATACAACCAAGATTTTGCAGGATAATCAAGCTTCATGTTTAGATGATTTATAGTGTTCTGGGACGCTGGGGATTCAGAGTATCTACCTGAGCAGGAGAAGGTAATGATTTATAATTAGGTAATGTGTTTTCATTGTAATGTCTAATAGTGGATTAGAAAAATGCTGTGGAATTTGGGACACAGCGTTCTCACTGTGCTTTCTGATGTTACTAGGCTAAACCCATAGTGTTAGCATAAACTCATGGCAGAATCTACAGCAGGATTCTGTTGCTGAAGCTTCACCTTAACTGCACGAAGCAGACTATTACTTTTGTCATTACTATTTCTAATTGCAGGAGAGAAGCTTAGGCAGAGAGATTCTAAGAAATATTGTGTTTCTCCCAATGTGAACCAAGTCATGCCATAATTGCTAATAAATGTATTATCAGATGTGTTTTACACCTTTTTTTGTTTGCTTGTTTTAAACCAGTTATTTCTTCATAAAAGCAAAGCACACACAAGTAACCAAACTTTATGTCAATGTCAGCATTTTGATTAGCTAAACTGATTAATTCTACAATAGACAACAGATAGAGTGATAGTGGGGAGAGACACGTGAAGATGAAAAGGGATTCAGGGACAAGATGAAACTACATATAGAAGGAGTCAAGGGGAAAGTACAGTGTCAAAAGGGAAAATGAATACAGACATTACAGCTTCATACATTTTGGAAAACAGGTCAAAAGGACATCTAGTTAAGATCTGATTATGAGTGGCCATAGAACAAACTATTGAAGTTCTCCTGTTTACCTTTCATTACCAGGCAATAACAGAGACATAAAATGAAATTAGAAAGCTGCAGATGAGAGACAGTTTAACAAATATTCTGCTGTGCGGTTTACAGCTAATCTATAAAGCTGTCTTTTACACAATATTCTTGGCAAAAATAATTTTAAAAGCTGGAAATTTTATGTGAATTAGCAGAGTAAATGCATTAGACTATCTAGTAAAACACTGTAGGGATTAATATTCAGAATTCATTGCAAAAAGCTGTTCCTTGCTGCCTCAAGAAAGACTTACTCCTCTTATTCATTATGAGAGTTTACAGTATGTCTAAAGTTCTCTGAAAGTTTCCTTTTGCTGGTTAGTTTTAGAGACAGGTTCAGAGACTACCTGAATCATTGACTTGTTGTTATTCATTTTTCCAAAGAACAGTTAACAGGTGAAATCCTAGAACCACAGAGATGTGTAGTAGGTTTATCACCCCTATCATTGGAGCTAAGACTGTACCCAATACATCCTGGCAGAATAATTGGGTCTGGCACATAGGAATATGTTCTAGTACATGGAAGGATGATCAAGATTTGTATAGGAACAGGGTCAAAGATGAAACTTGTTCATAAATAAAAGTCATTACTCCATTACTGGAATCTAATTCAAATTTAGGTAGCAGAAGCAAAATAATCCAGCAACTTTTCTCAAAACTGTACATGGACTGTAACAGTAATAACATATCCATTACAATTGCACAACTAAGACACAAATGTGGAAACAGTATGGACAAATATCTTCATACTTCTTGGGTTGTGGTATCTTCAGGATACATACTTCTAATTCTAAGAGCTATGGAGCTGCTGGAAATGTAGTGTTATTATAGTCCCATAATGTCAGAAACAATTTATATTACCTTCTGCTTTCCGATTAACTGTACGCTAGGCACTGCTGGCATAACACAACGCTGCAATTCTTACTTAAACCTGTACTTTGCTGTGCTCATCTATATTTATTACATCAGGAAGCAGTAAATCAAATAAAAATGTGGTGGTATCCCCTATATACTATTAATAAAGTGGATGCTCTCGCTCTTACTATTTTATACCGATGAATACAGTTTTCAAGAAATCTTGGAAGTTATATTCAATTCATTTCAATTGTGAAACATCTGGCCACTGAATATTTAATTTTTGTATATAATTACTGAAACATATTCTTCTTAAAGAGAATCTAGTTTAGATCCAAGTAGTGAATAATCACTTCAGATGACTGTTTTCCTACCTGTGTGCATTTGTATCTTACCATAACTTACCACATCTCAGCTCAAATCTGCAGTAGTGTCTTGTAATGAAAACATCTTTGTAAAACAGCACATAGATTCTTAGAAATAGATGTTTAGACAAAAGGAGTTTAAAATTTTCACTAGAGGTTTAAGGATTTCTGATTTTTCTTTTCCACTTGATCAGACAGAGGTTCCTATCCTCCCCTAAGCCAGCAGTCTGGCAGTTATAAAGTTTTCAGAGTTATGCAGAAAACTGACATTCAGTTCTCTTCTAATTTCAGAGAACCTGTTTTACTTTTGGTGTGTGCCTTTGCAGAACTAGGGTATGGAATCAACTCTCTTTTTATTTAGAATTCATTTAATTAATATAAATAAGGTATTAGTTAATATGGGAAGGAAATTAGACAGAAAGTGAACTTTGTCTTCTTTAGTCCTGGTGAGTATAGTGTTTGTGGGGTGTTGGTCTCTCCCTTGTTTTGTCACTGCCCAAGAAATACCACTTTGAATGTGAAAAGATGTCCTTATCTAACTGCTATGAAAAGAAAGCATTTCCTTAGAAGAAAGAGGTCCATACAGCATATATGGTAAGAATGAGTGGCTCTGGTAATTTAAGACCTTTTTTATCCCTCTCACTTGGAGACCTGCCTACCATCCAATTCCAACAGCTCGAGGTCAAACAAGGTAAGAAATGGAAGAAAACCACCAAGGATGATAGCGAACTGTCAAAACAGGGAATTTACAGAACCAGAATCTGAGAAGGCAATAGAGAAAAATCATAGAAGAGAGAGATATCCTATTGCAACATTGCAGTGTAACCCATGGGCTGGAAATTTTTATCCCTGTATACTGAAAGATCTAAGACAGAGTCTTTAAATCTGTCTTGGTTTGAAAGACAGGTGTCTGCTGGGAAGGCAGGAGCCTCCTTTGGAATGGAAAATGTAAACCCCCTCCCTCTGAATTATTGTATTAAAATTAAGGGGCTCTCAGGCAGAGATATGAGAATAGAAATAACAGTTCTTTACTAATATGTATGACAAGGCAAACAAACAACAACAACCAGAGCATTAACAACAGACAGAACCAGGAGCCCAGGCCCAGCCTTCTCGGCCGTGGCACTTTCCCTTTGGTGCAGTTCCGGGCAGAGCCGGCAGGGGCGCTGCTGGCTCCGGGCGGGCAGGGCAGGTGCAGTGATTCCCCCGCAGCTGCAGGGGGCGCTGTGGCGTGAGCTCGGGGAGCACGCGGTGATGGCAGCTCAGCCGAGATGGGGAGGGATGGAGGAGAGGCTTTGCTTCACAAACCCCTGGGGCAGCAATCCCGGTGCCCCAGCAGGACTCTGTGGAGCACCAAGCTGGAATGGCAGGAATGAGCAAAAATCCCGAGGGGGTGGATGAGATGTATCAGAAGCTCCATGGCAGTAGCTGGAAGTGCGGGATGTCCTGGCTGGGCAGGGGGTGCGGGGGTACAGTGTAGAGAAGCCCAGAGCAGTGCCGAAGAAATGGCGGCAGGGGGTGGGGTGGGGCAGCGGTGACCCGGCTCTGAGCAGGGCAGGGAGAGGGGGCCCAGGATCCTGGGCACATGAGCAGATGGGGACTGGTCCTTCTTTTAGTGAGGTAGATGTTAATAAGGTCCCAGTTCAGTGGCTGCTCTAGCGAGCAGAGGCTCACCCTGCAGCAGAAGAAGCAGCACTGGGCTGGGTTATGGCAATGGCAGTGAATTCCTTTCCCCAGGAAAGGGGAGCAGCAGCTTCAACTATCCTCCTCCAAAGCTGAGAGAGAGAGAGAGCGCTAACAGCTGCCCCAGCTCCCATCCTTTACCTGCCCAGTTCTCATGGTATCTCTCCCCTCGGAGAGAAACTCCCAGAGAAGAGAAGCATGACCAAATACCCTCCTCTTCTGAGCTTGGTCACTTTTATTTCTTCAGTACCCAGTCACTAGTGCTTCCTAGCAACTTATGGGAATACATTCTATAAGTAAAAAAGAACAAAAGGAAAGAAACCTAACCCCTAACAAAATCATACTTTGTCATGTTGTGAAGGACTTGCATTTTCCATCTGCACAGAGATGAATTTCATACCACATGATTTGTTTCATTGATTTCAGTGAGGTGAACTGAGAGTACAAGATGGCTACAGTTGTACACTTAGGTTGTAGTGAACAACAACATGGTTCTAATACTCTGCAGTGTGTGGGAGAAAAGCAAATCCTTCAGAAACCTCATGGTTTATTATTTGAAAAGATCTGATATTAACAATATAGATAATGTTAACAGAAGTGTTCTCATGCTTTATGAAACTTCCATCCCTAATTAAAAGTTGTTTGGTTTTGTAAGTCACACCTTGTAGCAATTGTTCTGGGTCTTGACAATTACAGCATAAAACTGACTGCCTGTTTGATTGCTCTTTCAGCACAACAGAAGGCATAAGAAGCAAAAAACACACCACAATTGCAGAAGGGTTTCGTAACAGCAATTCTCACCTTGTATCAATTTGAAGAGTCATAAGCATTTCCCAGAAGATATGCAGTGGTCCTTATACAGTAAACCGAAGTTGACTGGCAATAGATTTACTCTCCTTAATTAACTTTTGTGGATTCTTCAGAAGCAGACCAGAAGTGTCCCAAGGAGTCTACAGACCTGATTTACAGGAAAAGAGATATTTATTTATTATCATCTGTTAGATGTTGTTTTAGTAGCAGTTTAACCCGAAATTGCTCTTGAACATGTGAACTGCTAGAATCCTCTTTTGAGTTCTCCTGGGCCCTCATAAACACTCAGTAACAGCTAAGCACTCGAACACTAACATGAAGGTATCACTGAATGTCTATTTTTAGGAACTTAGTCTAACTCATGATGTTGCTAAAGCACCGCACTTTTGATGATGAAGCTCTGTTGTTTATACAACCACTACTTTCAGTAAGTTTGAAAGCAGATTTCACAGTGTAACTGGCTCAGGCAAAGTCAAGGAAGGGGCACCCATCTATTTGGTGTTCACAGTCTCACAGTTCTTTCTGTTGCTTTTCAAAATATACTGGATCAAATACTAATCCAGTGAAAAGCACCTTAGATCAATGAAATAAATTCTGCTGTGGAGTAAGGCAAATGGTCTCTGTTCAACTTTTCTGCAGTGTAAATGCAGTAAATATATTTTTCATGGCACAAAGATTCTGATCAGGGCTGCACACCCTTGAGTGATCCATGTATCAGATATAACTTCCATGAGACTAAATTTTAGGCTTTAGTTCCTTTCATTTAAAAATTACTCCCGAATCTTCAATTTAACATTTGTTTTTACTGTTTAGCTTACTTGCATATGTACCCCATGAAGAACCCTGTTTAAAGAGTAAAAAATTAAATTAAAAAATGGAAGCACTGCAATTTTTCTTGCTTCAAATTATTATTTTACCTGTTATATTGCATTCTAAATATTAGGGATATCAAATGGGATTGTTGCCCTTGCTACTGGAGGCCCTCTGCTGCTACGGAGAATTGTTTAGAACATCGAACCATAACGGATGCTCAATCTCAGATAATAATTTATGTCTTTTAGCAAATACAAAACAATGAATGCAAATCAAGTCAAGTCCTTCCTTTCCATGAGTCAGATGCTATTTCCTTGGTACTTGTGATGCAGAAACCTAGAGTTTAATCTAAAAACCATTACATTCATTAAGCAGCATTCTATTGACTTCAATGGTCTTTGAATAAAGCTAATAGCCCATTTTGTTCCTACATATCCATAGTGTTGAGATACAAGGGAGACTAGGGAACAGCAGGAAAGTAAGGACTAGAATTTTTATGTTTAAAGTAATTCATAAACTATTGTTCATTATACATTGGAAACTATAAAAAAAACAAGAGCCTGGATTTTTTTTGAAGAAGAAGAAAGTGGCAAAGAGGTCACCTTGTAGTTCTACCTTGAAACCTGTTTACATAAAAATCACTCCTTTTAAGAAACAACAGCTCTGCCTCCTGCACCTAAGTTATGACACTGACTTGGAGCAGCATTCACCTCCACAATTTCTTTCACAGTGATTAACCAGTTAATTAAATTCCCCAAAGCAAGACAATTCAGGGCTGTCCTTAAGAGCTTCTTGTTAATCAGCTGTAGTCAGTTATCACATAAGGGTTAGATAAGAAGTGGCCAGTCTTACACAAGGTTTCTTTGGGGCTGTAATACTTTAAATCTTATGTAGTGAGTCGAGGAAATGCAAAGACATAATTTTAGACTTAAATTTGATATTTCTCTCTTTTGTGTTGCAAAGCAGACCTTATGCATTACTTTGACATACTGTTGTTATTTGCAATGTAATCTTGTATAATAATTAACTCCAACTGATCCACTGCAGTGCTTTAGCAAAGTATTGGGGCCTATTAAATTAGACCATGAATACACAGTTGCTTTCCTTATTTCTAACATAATTATGCAGTTGAAGAAAAAAAAAAAGCAGATTACTGGAAAGGCATTGCTAAATAGGTCCCCTTGCTGCTGTAAATTTCTGGAGTGCTGTTAGAAGGTTTTGAAGTATTAAGTATATATAAAAAGTGACATGCTGGAAATCTTTTGGAAAGCATTTGTTTCTGTTATTCTTTAGGGAAAAATTCTGCTGTCCAAGGTGGAAATCCAATGACAGCAGCACCAAAGGGTATGTTTTCAGTGCAAGCTATTCATAGCTTTACATCTACCCCATGGCACCAATTTCACACAATCCCTTATGCCTAAATATACATGAACTTTGAACCTGGCTTTGCTCTTGCAGCTGAATTCAACTTCTAAGTAGAGCAGCACTCCAAAAGTTTTCAGTGGGGGGGTTCTGCTTTAAGGCACACACGAAGTCATGTGTTTGCTGTGTACATCTGACTGGATTATGGATTCAGCTTGGAGGATAAATATTCTCCCTTATGGATTAACTAATGTGTTGAGATCATGAAAAACAAGTATCTGTGCTAAATAAGGAAGAAACAGGGCATTATTCTAATTCTTTGTGAATTGGACCATAATGACTACAGTTTTTCAAGATTTGCATCTCCTGGGCGCTGTAGTTTCTGAATCATTTATCTCCCACTTGGCTCTTGCTAGAAGCCACCTGCCAGTTTATATACCTCTGCTCAGTAGATGACCCTTCGTCCCACATGCTCTGTCCCTCCTTGCAGAAGAATGCTGAGAGATGTCACCTCAGCCAGCTGCATTGTTGTAAATACAACAATGGGTAGCTGTAAAATATGGCTCAGAGTGCCAGGAGTTGTCTCAACTCCTGTTCAGCCAGCAGTCAATGGCACATCTGTGTACAAATAATTACCAGACCAATGGTGTTTCTCTAACAGGGCAGTTTACTTACAATTTCTGGGGAGAAGACCCTGCTTAACTAGGAAAAAGAGGCTCAGGGATGATACTGTAATTCAGAGGATTAAAAAAATTCAGAAAAGGCAGAAATTGTTATAGAACAGTCCGTGAGTCAATACTTAAAGAAACTCCAGTTACTGACAATTAACAGCCTGAGAAACATCCCTGCAGACCTATTGTCAACCCAAGTAAACATGGGGCCATGATGGACATCTCCACATAGGCACAGGGCTATGTAAGTGTGATCATGTTCTTCAGATACATTCTGCTGTTTTAACTCAGGCCACAGCCTCCTCGACTGCAGCATGAGCTTTGCACAGGCTAAAAGAGCTATTTCACATTGGAGATGACATTGGGGAGTTAGTAAGTGCTGAGATTTGTACTTAAAGCAAGACCAGAATCCAGCTGTTTCACTTGTTCTCTGTGAATACATTTTCCATACTTTGCACAATAATGAACCAAAAGTCAACAAATTCCTGCATATTTTCAGGATGAAATATAGATGCCAGTTTTTCATAACAGATTATTCCTGTAGTTCTCATATTTACAAATAGTCATTGGTCCCCATAACTTTACAGTCACATATGCCTTGATTATGATATATTTCAAATAAGGTGGTGGTAATGATCGTCTAAAATAGATACATGAAAATAATTTTGTTAGAACTGTAGCTGTAAGCTAAAACCACAAAGATCAGCTGACAGCACTTCTCACATCCGTCAGCAACACTCATTTTGATGACAAAACATAACTAAAATTTCCAAAATTGATTCATCACGGAAGATATACTCTCTCAATTTAGTTGGTGTTCATCAAAAGACTTTTGCTGAATTAGTGAGGTTTTGGAACATACAGGACAACTTAGACTACTCAAGCCAACAGGAAGGTGAATGGCAGCTCTTAGTAGCAACAACATTTTTCAAAATTCACAGACTGTCTCAAGGTCATCAGGCTTGATCTGATTGATAAGTCTAGAAATATAAAAATGTAAGCTTGAGATAAATTTCTGCTCCCATGTACAGTGAATTAGAAACCATGACTGACATCAGACTGGACTCCAAGTCATTAGATGTCAAATGCAAAAAGGAGGAAATACTGTTCAAATTTTATTTTTATTACGCCATGATCATCACATGTAAAAAACCCATGCAGTACATGTATATGTACATTCCTCACAAAGGAAATATATTTCTGATTCAGAAGGTTGAGTGCTTCCAACTGACCCAGAAATAAATACTTCACAGCAGCTTTGTGAAAACGGAATTGTGGAATCCCACGTACCTCTTGATTACTTGTACCAAACATATTCCTTTTAAAATTAAAAATGCACTTTCAAGCTCTTAGTTCTGCCAACTTGTCTGGGGCCCTGAGAGAGTTAAGTCATATCCTCTCCCTTCCCAATCTCACAATGAAGTACAGTCTTTAAAGGCTAAACAAGGCCTTCAATGGTTTCTGTGTGATACCACTGCCTTCTAATTGCACCCCTAGTGACATCCTAGCAGCCTGAAACTTGTCAGTGAGGTTTATCAAGTGTAACACACTGAAACTTCTGAAACTTTCAGTCCTGTTGAAGTTGCTTGTAAGAATCTGATGTGCATGTGGAAGCTGTGTTGGCTCTTTCTGAAAAACAAAGCTCATTCTGAAACAGAGGCAAGAGAGAAATGAAAGCCTATTTATATCACAAAAGGCAGCAAAACTGATTCTGCTGTACTGCTAAGTGGCTATGTGAAAGAAATACATTTTCCACTCTGGGCAGTAATGCTCACGTAGGGCTTAGTGTGTATTTTAGCTCAATAGCTTTTCCTTCTGTTCAGTAGAGCCCATGATTCCACCAGCTGAGTGGAGGGACATGAAGTGACCATGAAGTAGTGGAGTTCTAGATCCTTAGGGCAGCAAGGAGGGCACACAGGGAGTTCACCCCCCTAGACTTCAGCAGAGCAGATTTGGCCTCTTTGGGGATCTGCTTGGTAGAGTACAAGACAGCTGGAAAGGGACTTTTTACAACGGCTTGTGGTGATGGGACAAAGAGGAATAGCTTTAAACTGAAAGGGGGTAGATCCGGATTAGATGTTAGGAAGAAATTCTTTCTTGTGAGGATGGTGAGGCTCTGGAACAGATTGCCCAGAGAAGCTGTGGCTGCCTCATTCCGGGGAGTGTCCAAGGCTGGGTTGGATAGGGCCCTGTGCAAGCTGGCCTAGTGGAACATATCCCTGCCCATGGCAGGTGGGTTGGAACTGGGTGATCTTTAAGGTCCCTTCCAGCCCAAACCATTCAGTGATGCTATGATTTGTACTCTAAATCAAAAATTGATTTAGTGATGAAAAGTAGTTTGATCTCAAAAGCATCTATTTGATTCCAGGAACAGCATTAAAAGGAAAGGTGTTTCACATAAACATGATAATATTCCCTATCTATGGATTCAGATTATTAGAAAACTGTCTATATTCTTGCCAATCTTTACCCCCCCTTGCCCAATGCTTTTCAGTGTTTCAAAGACATTAGTAGATATTCTCTAAATAGTCTGGTTCCTGAAAAAAAATGGGAGATTGAGTTCAATAGTCTTGCAGATTTTGGGAGTGTACTTCCGTCTTCAGTAGATTTTTTGCCAAAGAAAGGGTTACAGGCTTCAGGATATGTCCCTGCAGTTTGCACGAAAAGTACTGAGATCATACCATAACAATTTAGGAAGCCAAAAAGAATTTAGAAAGAAGCAAAGATTAGTTAATATTTAAATATTTTGGTTGTTCAACTGTAAATTCAGACACTGAGCACAGATTAACTGGATTTGGAACTGTAGAAATGACTGTAACACAGCAAGGTCAGGGCTGAATGGAATGACTAGAAATCGATCAAATGTGTACTATGGGGGAACAGGGCAGTTAATAGTTTCAAAACTTTACCCTGTAAAATGTACTGTACTGGATCGATGACAGAGAAGATGATAGAACAAACAGACTACCTCTCTTCCATACAGAAATATGCTAGATTTGTGTTTGGTCTGATTAATTCAGCAAAATTTGGGTTGCTCATTAATGATGCTTTAATCCAAAGGTAGAGAAAATAGCCCTGGGAGTCTAGAGAGGGGCTGTACTTCATTTAGACTTCTAAAAACCTGTATTGTTATGAAGTATGTATTCTTTGGGTGCAAGAAATGCTGACTGCTTGGCATCCATTTATTGGCAGTGGGATATGCATTTACAAGCCCTTTTGCCTGCTAGCACCAAGAGATTAACAATGCACCAATTCTCTGAGCCTTGGGGCCTGATTCTGTATCATGGATGTCAATAGAAGCTTTGTCATTGACCTCAATGGGCACAGCCACAAACATTAAAAGAACACATTATGTGATACACATTTTTTAAAAAAGGCTTAGCAGTTTTGTGTTTGCACAACCAGGGGTGACTGACTGATGTAAAGAAATTGAAATAGAGAGGTGAAAAACAAACGCTGATTCCCCAGTTAAGCAACTGACTCTACACCTGAACAGAGTTTTAAAGCAGTCCAAATATCTGCACTGAATAGCTGCATTTTGCACTACATTTAAACTGTGAATAATACCTCCTGAAATCAAGTTTCTAATTTAGGTACCTGAAAACAATATAAATCAGTGAAAGCAGCAGAAGCTCTGTAACTCTTAGAAGCTTGGTGACTTTGTGTGAAATATAGATGCAGGAGCCTATATATAAGCAGGTCTAAATGAGAGAATTTTGTCTGCTGTATACTCAGGGCAGCTCTTCTCATTTCTCTGACATAAAATGCTCTACTTCCAGGAGTCCATCTTTTCAATGAGGTGCTCAAATAAACGTAAGAAACTGCTAAGAGCAACTGTTTAGCACTATATTCAGAGATAAAAGCAAGTTACTGCCCACATGTAGGAAAATAAATACTTTGTAACCACATACAGTCAATGGCTGTGCTTTTACCTTCTAGCTTCAGTATTAATAAGAAACTCTTTCAGTTTTCCAAAACTTAATCTATAAAGAGAAGAACAGGGCCTGCATATACATATTCATGTGAAAAACCCTCCAGAGGAATTAAAGGCAAGAGAGCTGTTCATCTTCCTTACATATTGAATGAATGAAGTATTGGCTCTCCAGGTTTTTGAAGTGTTACTGGTCACCTCCATCATACATCATTGTTTCTGATCTGTACCTGAATGGTTTGCAAACACTTAGAAAACAGCTGTGTGAATACTTTCAGTGAGAAGGCTTGTTTGCTCAAATGCTTGTGATATCTTGTTTTCCAAAAAAAGTCTTGAGGGAAAGAAAATTGCTTCTGTTGCTAGCATCTATAAAAAGGGAAAGGAATCCTTCTCTAGCCCTTCTAGACAAAAGTTGAGCACATCAGCAAGGACACTTTAGTGGGGGGGGGGNTGCAGAAGTCTCCTCTTGCTAGGAAGGGTTAGAGCATCAACTCCAAGACACAAAGACTTTTTGTAATACCAAATCCCAAAACATTTTCTCAAAAGTCAGTATGATTATCACATCCTAGTGGTGTAGAATGTTTAATGCTGAGCAGCTAGTACATTTTATGAATTCATCACTTTGCTGTTGAACACTGGCATGCACTGATAGCTAGGCACAAAAAGCTCCAGCACTGTACAGAAGTGGCATTCAGCCTTTGACAAGCGAAGAGCTACTTTGTCATCAAACAGAGGCTCACAAAACCATGAAAGAATGAACCGCATTTAAAATAGAGAAGTGTGAGCAGGCAGTTTATGCGAGAGTTAATACACTGCTCCAAACAAGGCAGCAGAATCTCCAGTCACAGCAGCGTTTCTCAGGGCACAGATGATGCCCCAGACTCATTGGCTTTCTGTCACCAGTCTCAGAGGACAGTTCTGTGTAAGTCAATACAGTCCATATGTGTGTGGGCACAATCACACCTCTATTTTTTGTTTTAAATTGCCTGGAGGCAGCTGCCATATCACCTTCAAGTCACTATGTGATGTCTTAATCAAATGTTAACAAGGAGCTTGAGGCAGTGTATAAGCCACGAATGGGATACAAAATCCTTGAGAATCAAAATATGGCATCACTGAGATACCAATAACTGGCTTCAGTTTTTTTTTGCCTTTTGCATGCTTTTCTTAGGCAGGATGGTATCTTTATTGCTTATTTCTTTTGAAGGAATGTGAAAACAAATACCTTTTAAGCAAGACTGTGATTTTAATAGGACAGTTTTGGTCTATTTTGCATAACTTTATGCTGTCCGGTTGCCTGGATTACAGTAGCAGGTGAACAGAAACATGGGGTTGCTGCATTCTAATAATCTCTAAAGCTTAGAGCATATGTTGCCATTTTTCAAATGTGAATTTTGGTTACAACTCAACCTTGTCATCCTTTCATATGCAAACTTCCTATTGGAAGATCAGTGGGACTTCTGAATATTAAAAAATAAATGGAAAATTGTTATTTTTTCTCATCAGTTTCTAAACTGCTAGTGGAAATTTGTGTCAACCAAGGAGGGAGAGAAGGAAGAAGGAGGATATGAGGGAATGTGAACAGAGCTAGATAGTGCAGCATGCCAAATGCTTCCCAATCACCCCTTTGGCAGGCTGCTGGAACGTTGGAACTGCAGCCAGAAGCATTAACATTTGCAAGTGCAGTAGCTGCAGTCCCTTATGACTAAGTTTTAAAAGACCAATCCCATTCAAAAATACCATTACAAGTAACAAATACTGTGGCAGTGTTTGAGTGTATTTACACAAACACACAGGATTTTTCTTACTCTTCTTTCAAAATACAGAATAAGTATGTTCAAAATTCTCTTTACTGAAATATTTATGCCCAATCTGAAAGGGTGAAGGGCACATACCTACAGTCTCTATAAGATAAACACAAAATTCTAGAACAGCTGGTGCTTGACAGTGGATATATTTGTCTCTTGGAATTTTGTTTTAAGGAGATTTCTTCATTAGTACAAGAACCTTTTTAATATTCACTCTCAGATTGCTTTTACTACTTGGTTCAAGGCAGTGTATATTTCTAAATATGTTATCTTAACATAGTAAATTGCACCAAATTGTATTTGTTAACAGTGAAAGCTGTTTTCAGACTCAAAGTAAGACAGTAGCAATGCATTTCTTAGTATTTCTTTTAGATATCCAAATATATTGACTTAACATTTATTTTTTATTAACTCATATTCCACATGCACATATTTCTTTTTATTTTCTTCTGATGTTTAAACTAAACTGTATTTCATCTCCAAAGCAATGAGGTTTTCAAACTTCAACATTTCCCCTTTTGAGCCTAGAAGGGAATTTATTCTGGAAAAGGAAAAGGATATACTAAAGGACTTTCAGAACTTGACTGGAACAAACTGTTTTGCCTTATTGCTAGCATTATAATATATATTATATATGTATATATTGTTTGATCCAATATATACAGTCTGATCCTTCTAGTTTTGTGCCAGCCACTGCCATTTTATTACTGTCTAAATGACACATGACAAGACAGAAGTATCACTTAAAATACAGCAAAGAGTCCTCTAGCTAGCTTTGAGATTTATTACTGTGTTGAGTGAGATTGAAGTTTTAGTGGCAACCCTGCAAAGGGCCCAGAAAGATTTGAGAGACTACAGTCAGTTTATGAAAGTGAAGCAAACATTACTGTGAGCATGAGAAAGATCAAGAGGACTTGTATCATTAATCCATATTATCAGGATCATTTCACAGAGAATTCAGGTTCTTTTGGTAGTGAGATAAATAATTAATGTAGCCAAAATGTTACTAATCTCCTCTACAGTAAAAAAATCTGTCAAGTACTTCCAACACATCTTTTTCATTATTGGAGCTGTTAATTCATACAGAATCAAACACCTTTTATGGCTGAAGTGATGACAGTTTTTAGTAGTACTGAGACAATAAAACTGGAATTAGTACAGTAATATTTACAAAATTTCAATTCAAACCAAGATTCCTAAGTCATCTGTGTGCAAAACTATACAGAGTTAGGATGGGATAAGGTTCAACAAATACTCTTTCCTTGTATGTAGCTTTTGTCAAAATTGTGAGAGTTCGTTCTCTGGAAAATTCAGCTAAATAAAGCAGGCATAGAGCAGCAGCTGAAATAAAGGACCTTTGGTTATTCAATGATTGTTAGTACTTACTTGGACATGGTGCTTTCACCAATGCTTGGACTCAATGGCCTTGGAGGTCTTTTCCAACCTTAAGGATTATGATACTTTTTTTCATAGCTTGTCCCTTTTCCGCAGCACAAAGCTAAACAAAACAAGACTTATAACCTGTCTGGTTTTGCACAGGCATTCTTCACTTTGTGTGTTGTGTCTTTACTTTCTTCCAGTTTGTCTTGTCCGCACACTTACATAGCTCTAAGTTTTCAAGGAGCCAACAAAACAGGACCTTATTTCTGCTTTGTCTTGGGGGTCTTACCATATCTAACACAACGAATCTGGTGAGACTGTCTTCTGCAGCTGGTGAAGGCTTACAAATATTTTAGGGACCAACTCAATTCCAGGAATATAACCTTAAGTAAGAATATAACATTCAAAACACGGAAAGCACGGAACCTTCACTTTGCTGCAAGAACACCAACAAGCTGCTCTTACTCTCCAGAAGCAAAGGGAAAGATGAACGTGCATCCCTTCCTCTTTCTGTGGGATAAGGTATCATGCACCAGGAAACAGGAGCTGTTCTTTTTCATTTGTCATGGCTCTGGATTGTCCACCTACACTGATAGTGTGCCTCCAAAATCTGAGCAGCTGCCTGGCAGCTTGGTGAAGGTGCTTATGCTTGTAACAAAATGCAATTGGTCTTCCTGTGAAAAGCTGCTAGAAATTCTCCTGAAGCAGTCTTAGATGTGTTTCCTTTTCTTATATCTGGACATAATAAAATTTTTACTTCTGTTAATTTTAGCCACTTTATTTGCTGAGTTCTTTGAAGTGGGTTCCTTTCTGCTCATGTGTTTCATTCCTCAGGATTGCTCAGTGTAGTGGGATGAAGAGTTATCTCAGTGTCACTTACTTAACCAAGGCTTAAACTGGTTCTGAATGGAGATGTTTCAAGAGATTCAGGGATACAGAGATTTAGGTCAGATGCTGATGCCAAGGCTGAAGACTATGATGATTGTCTTGAATGAATAATGCTGGAAGCTGATTCCCCTTTGGTCAAATTTTTTACAGGCAAGCAGCTTTTTGAATTTGTATATTACTGAACCCACAAGGAACTTCAACAGTCCAGAGCAGTTTCTGCATCTAGAAAGATATTTCTGGCTTAGCCCCAGTTGTACACTGAGTTTGTTTTAGAGGCTTTTTTATGCTTCCACTGCAAAATAATTTCTTGCTTCAGCAGCTCTCAAACTTAAATTTTAGCCCACAACGCTCAGTCCACAAACACAGGACTAGCATTCAACTCTGAAGAAGATCAAAGAAACAGTGATTTTGGATTCATTCACAACTATTTTAGGCTCTTAAAGGCAATGGGACTAATAGTGGTTAAAAACTGTAGAAGAGGACTCTTGCGAAGACAATTTTAATACATTCCAGGTGTAATAGCATTGAAGTCAACAGTTACGACATTTTTGAACTGACTCCAGTATGTTTATTTTGTAGAGAAAGTTTCCTCACACTATAAATCATTGTAAGATTAGTGTTAATCTGACTGAAATGTCCTGAGCCATCCAATTCTCTGGTTAATTCTATTAGGCTGCATTTTCCCCATGCTAGTTTGAAATGTTATCATATGATGACAAATGTAAGCTTTTTTATTGGATTTATGTAAATCGTTTCTTCACTGAAGCTGTTGCTTATGGGATCCACACATTGAAACAGACCACAAATTCCTTGTAAGAGATGGGGTTTTCTTCAGAAAGTCCGAGACTTCCAAACCTTTTCCTATTACAGCATCATGTGAGATGGCAGAAAGTTTTCTACCTGGGTCTAGCCTTAAGAAAGAATGCTTTTTCAGAGAGAAACCAGAAGTCAAAAAAACCAGATTTAAATTCCTGCTTATCTCTCTTGTTTGGCTATTTCCTCTTTATATTGTGCAAACTCTAAGGTGTTCTCATGCAAATGGTCTCCACTTACTTATAGTTTGTATTTGAGAATTGTCAGATTAAAATATCCAGTCCTTCCAGCTATACAGTTAAGTACAAGAGACAGAAAGAACAAAGAAATTCTGTCTGGATGGAATTTTCCATACCTGGATGCCACTTTCCATACCCGGACACCAGGCAATTAGATTCCTTGATTTCAGACAGGTCTTAATGAAAAATGAACCCACCCTGAAAATTGCAGCTTTTTAGCATAATCTATTGCATTGGGGGGTTTTTTGGGTTTTATGTTTTTTTCGGTTGGTGTATTTTTAGTAAGGTTTTGTGTGTGTGTGTGTGTGTGTTGGGGTTTTTTTTGGTTGTTTGTTTTTTGAGTTTTTGGTTGGTTCTTTGTTTTGGTGTTCATTTTTGTTTGTTTCTTTATTTTTTAGTTCATTACACAGCAGCACTGTGCTCCAGCTTGACACCCCAGGGCTCAACTAGAATACACATCATAACTAACTAATGCTGCCTTCAAGCACAGGATGGACCCATTGACTGCAGTGGGGCTACTCACACTTGAGGTCAACCGTACACTAAAGTGCTTTGCTGGGGCCTCCCTATCTCAGATGAATAGGTTTTTCAATGAATTTTCCAAGTCTCCTTCTTAAAGGTCAAAGAAAAAGCCTGTACTATTTCCTGCTGAACTTGGTGGACCTTTTAAACCATATTATATTCATTCTTAGTATGTGTACTGTAGGTATTGAACATTAGTTGACCTCAGTGACAGAAGACTCAAGAAAACAGTCCTGTAGAAGTATAAAGGTGTTGGAGGTTAGGATTTTTCCTGGGTTTTTTTCTTTCTCTCAGGGAATTTTGTCCCATTAGTTGCCTAAGAGATGATAACAGTGGTACTTAAGAGACAAAAGAAGTTGCCAAAGTGGAGGGGGGAGGGTGCTGCTGCTTACTCTCTTACCTGGGAGGTTTTCTCTTTGGAAGGGCAGAGATACCACGAGATTTCGGCTTGGGAGGTGAGGGGCTGGCCTTGGCTCCTCGCTCTCTGGCTCTTGGGATTGGAATGGAGAGGTGCAGGTTTTGGTGCCGGACTGTTGCTGCCCAGAGGATTCACTGCCACTGCGGAGTTCTCGTCCTTTCAAGAGCAGCAGAGCAGCTGTTGAACTGGGACCTTTCCAACACCTGACCTCACTGGGAATGGAACCAAGACCCCCTCCAGACCCCCACCCTTCCCGGAGGACGCGTCTCCCTGGCTGCGTGCAGCAGCTGCTTGCAGAAGCCCGGCTGCCACTGCCCAGCCTTGGTGTTTTCTGCTGCTGCTTTGAGTTTTTCCCTGCACTTTAACCTGATAGTCCCTGTCGGCATGACCTCTTGTGCTTCCTGCTGCAGCTGCGGAGTTTCTGCTACATTTTGTTTGCTACTCTGGGGTGTGCCTGCCCCTGCCGCCCCAGCTCCGCTCCGAGGTTCCCGCTCCAGCCCATTCCGCCATCCGGCCCGCCCGCCATTGCCGCGTGAGGGAGACGCGGCCGAGCTCGCGCCACAGCGCCCCCTGCAGGCTCGGGGGAATCATCGCCCCCGCCCGGCCGGGAGCCAGCAGCGCCCCTGGCGGCCGTGCCCGGAACTGCAGCGCGGCGGTCCCTGGGTTTGCGCTCCGCTCGCTGCCGCTGCCCGCGCTGCTGTTTGCTTTGTTTTACATACACGTACCAGTAAAGAACTGTTGTTATTTTTCCCATATCTTTGCCTGAAAGCTGCGTAATTTCAACATTATAATAATTTGGAGGGAAGGGCGTCACATTTTCCATTCCAAGGGAGGTTCCCGCCTTTGTTGGTAGACACCTGTCCTTCAAACCAGGATAAAAGGCTAAGGTTAACTATAACACCTGAGATCGAGACAATTTTGTAAAATTTCTTTGTTCTTATTTATTTAGCTGTTTTTAATTCAAAGGCAATGTTCTATTTGGATGTGAAGATTCGAGTAACACTTTCCAAAATATGAAGGCTAAATGCCACATTTACAATTGTTTCTGAAAAGGGTTGACCTTTATTAAAGTTACTGAGTAAATACAATTTCGAAGGTTTTGTTTCTGTTAAAAATTAAATGGTATGTTTGTAGATGGAAAGGTCAATTTTCAGTAAAGCTGAACTTCAGAAAACATCACCTTTCTCAGCTAAATCAAAGGAGTTAATTAATTTTACAGATGAAATACATAATACATAATTCTTTTATCTTTGCTTCAAAATCAATTGTTTATGGCATAAAGAGGATACACTTGTCATCATTAGGTGTAAATGTTTGCTGCAGCAGCACATACAGACTTAGTCTGCCACACATAGCTTCATAAAAGTGTGACACTGAGTTCCTCTGAGAGGTTGTGTAGGGGAGTGTTTGTCCAAATCCTATCTGATATCAGACTTACTGCATTTAGCAAATTTATTCCAACTTACATGAAACTCTAACAGTTTCTATTAACAAAAAATGCACTAGAAAAATCTTACTAGATATTGATACTGCACTGAGAGCTCTGCACTTTAATCCCCTTCTTTCTATGCTGTCCTTAATTAAAATCCATTTTTTCATATTTAATAATTGTTACAATTATCTCAACATGAGACCACAATTACCCATTAATAAGCATCATCTGAACCAGATAAACACCTGGGTGGATTACCTGGGAGGAGGCTGGAAGGCTTGAACTTTCCTGCCTGGGTTTGTGGTAGGTCACATACCAGAGTCTGGAGCCTTTTCAGAAGTACTGAGCACCACACTGTCGCTTAAGTTGTTCATTAAAGAGAATATTGTTTGCTGCTTTGGACAGAAAATTATTGGACTAAGAGGCAGCACTGCCTGCCTCTGTAACAACCTTCAGCCTCTCTCTTTGAATGACTTTCCAAAGTCAAGGCAGAGAAGGGAACAATGGGTTTGCTTTCTCTAGCATCCTCTTAAAGCACCATGTTACACACAGGTGAACATCCCAGCATGTTTCATGGGGGTCTCCAGAAGAAAGACATCTGAAGTCCAATATGTAGAAGAAGCTGGAAAAATTCAGTCTTCATTGAGATGTACCATGACAGCAGAGTGATAGCAAGTTGAGTTCCTTGTCCTATGTCTATATGGAAATGACCAGGGATTTCTTATGGATCTTACTCTCCTTGATTTGGACTGATCTTGTAATTTTTTTCCTAAGTGCTATTTAGGGACTGTTATTATTTACAGCCAAATATTATTTACATAGTATTTATACAAATCTTATCTGGTAGAATTCCCCACAGAAGAGATCCTTTAGGACAAATTCCATGTGTACCCTTGCCTTCTCTGAAGTAACAGTACTAGTTTTACTTAAAAGCCATTTAATTATTATTATACCTCTATTCTCTGTACTAGCAGAAAAGATCTGTCAATATTTGTTCTCATAGAAAGGTGTCATATGGGAAAAAAAGAAGAGAGACTGTGATGAAATTGTATGAAAAGTCAGTTAAAATAAACCAGCTTGTGTCAAGCAGAGAGGGTTGTAATAAGCGTCAGTAACAGACACCTTCACTATGGGAAAGGGAATCCTAAAAGATAAACATTGAAAAATTGCAGGCAAATTTTCCAAGCCGCTTCATCTTTTACTTCTGTAATGGAAGCTGGCTGACCTGATCCTTCACAGTGCTTTTGCCACACTTAGCCTTGCAGCTGCTACAGATAATCTAACCTTTAATTTTGGACTGAACAATATTAAACTAAACAAGTAATCTTGTTCTAGAAGAGAGCTGGGTCAAAGTGGTTCCACTGCTGAGTGTAGAATGGGCAATTTGGCACCGGAGTTTGAGGTTTCAACAGCAATAGCAAATACACATTCCTATCTTGCAGCAAGCACTTAACACAATTCCAATACTACCAGAGGGACAAAAATAGGGTTTTGTAACAGTAAAATGATTTATTAACCACTTTTAATGTTCTGCTCTCCTCTTTGATTTCCTGGTGTGCTGTATTCTTCATATCCAAGCAATTTTGAGGTAAATACTCAAAATTAACTATTGAGTTCATCTATGATAAAAAGAAAACTGTACATTCCACACCCTTAAGAGATGCTTTACACAAAAGTATCTCCAGCCAGCATATACATGGAAGGTACAGGAACAGTATGGTATGAGGGCTGGTGTTACACATTGATTATAGTAGAGGGCTCTAAAGTAGAGAGGAAGTCAAGAGAAGTTTTAGGAGAGGTATAGGTAGTGGGAGTTGAACCAGGAGACATAGATCATGATTTTTCTGACATTCTCAGTCCTGCCATTCTCCATCTGCTCCTGTAACACAGGGAACCTGCTCACTGCAGATTCACAGTGAGACTTTTCACTACATTGTCCTCCCCTTATGCCTCTCTTTACCTATCTGCAGAGCAGCTCTTTAGTGAACCTGTGCCCTGCAGCTTATTAAATCTCTCATTTAGAAAGTACAGCCCCTCAGGTGATATCACAGATTTTTAAACAGATACAAGGGTGGTAAAGGATACTAGAATTTGGGGATTGCTGTGGGCACTCAATGGAAGCAAATAATCAGTGCACTCAACTACATTTTGCCAGTGCCGGCAATATATCACAGCAAAACACTGAACTGTATGAATCCTGTGATCTTCAATCAGATATTGCTCATTTAAAAATGGAGCTGTGCAACAGTGGCCCTATCTCGTACTCATTTTTCTTGGAGCAGCAGTCTGACATTTCAAAAGACGAGAAGTACCTTTCAGCTTGAATAAACTCAGAAATATATCTGTAAACACATTTGGCCTCATCTTTAGAAATGTCAGTTTTCTGGAATGAACAGCATGGCTACAATATTTGTGTTGGTGTTTGGACAGCCACTTGTAAGAGAGCAAGCATGGTAGAACATTTTATACACTCTAACTGCACTTTTTTGCAAGTACAATAGTTACAGGAAAAAATACCCATTACACCCAACATCAATAAAATAGTTGCAAAAATAAGTAAATGATAGATTCAGTAGTGGGAAGTAAAACTTCTTTCATCTCCTCTGCCTCACAGTAATCAGGTCTCTGTCTTGCTGGTTCCCATGGAGGAAACCTTCCTGACACTAGGGGACAATCATTGTGTTCATTCATTATTGTTATTCATTGCTGGGTTCCAGTATTGTCACCTGAAATCAAGTTCTTTTTCGTTGCACACTATAGATGGAAAATGGCAGTTCCTGCCCTGAAAAGCTTGCAGTCCAGACAGTCAAAACAAACATGAAGTGAACGACAGCCTATAAATAATGGTGCCACTGCTTGATTATTGTGTTTACAGCAGCAGTTTTCAGTCTGTGGTCTGTGAGCCCCAGAGGGCTGTGGTCTGTAAGGGATCTATGAAATGTAACTAAGGGAGAAAAATCCACAAGCCTTAACTTTACCTTACCTTTCCTTTGGAAAGTGTTTAGGGCATCTATATTAAAAAAGCCTGAAAATCACTGTATATGGGTTGCCACAATCAAGCCTGTGATTTACAATACCTGGAGACACATCAGCTGACATGTCTGGTTACTGCTTCACAGGCTCACACACCAGTCTTGTTCCAGCTTCTTTCCACTCCACGGCTGTGACAAGGAGTAGAGAAGAGCCAGCAAAGTGCAGAACCTCCAGGTTTCCCACACCATGAGGTCCCATGCTCAGAGAAGCCTTGCAGGTGTCTTAGAGCAGCACACTCCCACTACAGCCCCTCAATCTGCCATTAATACCCTCATCTTCCTTCTCCTTGTTACACAGGATTCACACCTAGGAAGATGAAACTCCCTGCATCTTGAGTCTTCAAATGGAAAAGACTTAAGCTCTCCTTAGCACTTGCTTTCTTCCTTCCTGTGATGGAGGTACCAGACAGGGAAATTCTTGCCAGCAAGTAGCAGTTTACTCAGAGGGAGCTACCAAGTTAATCTGCTTGAAAAATACTCAGCTGCAGAAGAACGTCTCTGTCTTGAGGTTCCTGGAGACCATGAACTCTGACTACAGGTCTGGCAGCGTCACCAGAGAGGCATTCTTGACTACTGTGTGTGAGCGAGCCACCCACACACAGAGGAGAAGCACTTGGCTTCTGAATTCAGGGTGTTGATTAAAGCCAGGGAATCTCACTGGTGGTGGATTAGCGCTCCAGGCTGCGCATGGACCTACGTGGTATTTTTCATAAAGCACTTCATTCTCTTACAGTCTTTCAGAGAATGAAATTTTCACTTATCCAATAAAATATGCTAAAATTGCTTATAATGGCACTGTTTACGATTAGGTAGGAAGTCATTATGTCATAGTTTACAGAGCTAATGGCTACTATTGAGAGTGCATATTGTAAACTATAATGAAATGGGAAAAATGACTTTCAGATGTATTTTCACTCTGTATTTTATAATAACAACAATATATCAATCTTTCTAATATTCGTTTCTCATGACTGAGTGAACCTATTTGGTTTGTCATTGTTCATATGTAAATCTTACTGTACCATTTGGCAACTATTATGTTCAAACTGGAATATTCTTATTTCTGATCCTGCTGCTTTCTCCCTTAGCCTTGTGCTAAGGCTGAGGAGCAATAAGGATGACACATGAGAAATCTGCATCCACTCTGAGAACATGAGAACATTCTTACATCCTCAAAACTCCTGCTTTGCTTACGGCCAGAGGTATTGGACTATTCTGCAAATATGTCCCAATGTGAGATTGAATTTTGATTCATTTCTCTTTCTAAAATTTCTGATCATCTCCAGAATTCCACAATTTGCTTTGGCCAATGCATCTGTGTTCCCCTCTCCTTTGTTGCTTTAGTTTTTGTTGTACATACATATATTTATGTACACTCATATATGATTTTTCCTGCAGAGCAGATAAGAACAGAGAGCTAGTAAGGTCTTTGTTGTTGGTACAAATTAAAACTTGACCTTGTTAAAATATATTTAGATATAAGGAAGATCAGATACTAAAATGGATAATATAACCCATCTGTGGCAAAGGTTAATGTTATCATAGAATGTTATGTTATGTTTGGGTTGGAAAGGATCTTACAGATCATCTAATTACAGTGACTCCGTGGCAGGGACAACTTCCACTAGACCAAGTTGCTCCATGCCCCATCCACTCTGGCCATGAACACTTCCATGAATGGGGCATCCACAGGTTCTTTGGGCAACCTGTGCCAGTGCCTTACTACTGTGTTTGATATCAGATTAAAGCCCTGTGTATATCCATCTATAAACTGGAGACAGCTCATGGATAAACCATGTCCTTTTCTAACTTTTCTAACTGGGTACTATTTGTTCTGGAAATGCAATGAAGTCTTGATGAAATGCTTCTCATATTTATGCTTCCATTTCACTGAAATGAATTTATCCCAATGAGAAAGGCAAACAATGTACAGGATTACAGGATTTCTTAAGGAAGGACTCAAAATACATCCTCTAGTATTAATACTGCAATATCTCATGAAATATGCATGAAAGGCAGAAGTATTCAGGAAAGTTTATTAAACGAAACAAACTAAAATGTTGCAAAATATCCTTTAAATATTCAAACCAAAAATGTTTTCAGACTAACCTACACAGATAGCTCCAGCCCAGGAGTCTTAAAGTTGACTGAGGTCACTCACAGCCCAAAATAATAATGTTAATACACTTTGACAATCTGAGATATTATCAAACAGCTGGTGATTGCCAACATGATCTCGATATATGAGAAAGATGATGTAAAGAATAACAGATAGGTTAGTCTGATATTACTGACTGAAATAATAAACAGTTCATTCAGGACTATGTCAGCAAAGTACCCGAACCTAAAAACATAAGGAATGCCAGTCAGCATTCCTAGAAGGCATATCTTGTTATTTTGGCAGAAGTATGTGCCTGGTTGACAGTGGCAGCTCTCTTGATGTAGGGTACAGGATTCTTCAAGGCATTTAACTTAGTACCACATCAAATTTTGATTTTAAAATGCTTATAATAGCAATGTCAAATGGGACATCTTAGGTGGATTACCAGCCCATTGACAGATCACAGAATGTAGTTGTTACTGAGGGGCTATCAACTTTCCTGCTTCTATTGTTAACTTAAGGACTAATTTGTGTTCGAAAAAACTTCAGCATGAATTAAAGAAGCCTCTTGTTCATGTGCACTGAAAAATTAACTTTGTAGGCCACAAAGGTGAGGCTTGGGTTTCATTTCAGTGAAGTGAATGCATTTTTACAGCTTTCACCTACCTCTAACATAACACACTTCTTTTAGCCTTTAGATGCATTTCATTTTTAATCTAAGATTGGCTTATTGGGCAGTGGAACTTCTTTGATCCTTTAAACCAAAGTGAAATGGAAGACAGACTTGCAAAGCACTACCCCAGATGAGATTTGGCAAGGAATCAATATTTTACAGTTTAAATATGTATTAATCCATGGCAGAACTAAACCATTTTAACTTTTTATACAGACAGTATTTTACCCTTGTGAAAGTGTATTAAAAGTGTATAAAAACTGTGTATTATGGAGTTATTTTGCTGAATGTTATTTATGATACAGTTATCTCACTGGGGAAAAGCAATAGCTAGTGATATCTGCCCAGGGAAAAATTACTGGGTGGTGGTTTCAAAAGAGCTTGAAAGATTTAGACAGTCAATTCTCAGTGAATTGGGAGTTATGACAGGAGTTATGGCTCTAAATCATATAAGCAGTTTTGAAAATCCAGCTCCTCCTTCCCCCTTTATCTTTAATTGAGTTCATTTTTCTTTCATTTGCTTATTGTGACATTCTCAGGCAATTTGAAGCTGCTTCAGAAATAATAACAGCCCAAATATATACACCCAGTCTTGAGGTGCTGCATAGCAGAGAAGAGTTGGGCTGATGGCTGCCTCTCTAATTTACTCCCTTGTTGAACTCACAAAGAAAGCAGAAGCAGAGGTAATAGAGCAGCTGGAGCAGAGACAGCAGCACTACCAGTGAAGCAAATCCCCTCTGAAGTTGCTGGCAGTGCCCAGTGTGGCTCTGCATTTCCACCCCCAGAGCCTAAAACTAGGGTGAAACATTACGTATATTAATATGCATAAATCTGAAAATGTCTAAAGTTATTTAAAAAATCATATGAAATACTGAGTAATATATGAAATGTCTCAATGAAAATGTTCCATTCTCTCCTTTCTTGTTAAGCCTAAATTACAATTTGTGGTTACCAGAAAAAATGTATGCCTTCAAATTCATGTATGCAATAAACAAATGTACTCTTTTGTTCTATTTGACTTAAGTTCAGTCATAAGTGTTGGAAAATAAAGTTCTGAGTCGCTGATCCCGTCTTCTCCTTTTTGTGTCATGGGCTTTCTATGAAATGTTCTCTTGTTCCTGTTTCTGTGCTAGGGCATTCCTTCCAGCCAGGCACGATCTTGCTGTGGGTGTTACACAGTGTTACACCTGGGCTGATTTGCTCAGGAGGGAGCTCTGTGATGTGCTATGTACAAATGCTGCAAAATAGGCAATCTCATCAACTCCACTGCAGAGGGGAATGTATCTGTAACAAATTATCAACTATGCTTTTTGTCTGGGCTAAAATATCAAACCTGTGGCTTCTTTGGTTTTTACTTGCCCCAGGGCAGCCTGCTATGCTATTATAGTCTTTGATAAGCCTTATTAGATCTCTTGTCCTGAAATATTAGGATTCAAACTAGATGAATTTGGCAGTGTATCTAGAAGCAGCTACTCTCATCTGAGTGCCATCAATACGTATAACTCCACTGAAATTTCAGAAAAGTACTGTAGAAATGATCTTAACAGTTTTTATTCAGAATACCTGCCAAAGGTAGAGCGAATAGGTGGGGGTTTGCATGCATCACATATGGTGGTATTTTGCATTTTAAGATACAGTGAAACCTTGATCACAGTGTAGTGACTGGCAAAGCTCCCACGCATTTCGATGAGGTTAGGATTTCAGTCCATATGGGTACCAGCACTTAAAGCTGGCAATATTTATAACATCCATGGGAACCTATACTAGCTGACTGTTCATCCTGGAATGTATTGCTGTGAAGGTTCGTTGTACTGAATATTTCTGCTATAAAGGGGAAGGGACATGAAACACCCTTTTGCTAAGATGGAGAAAAGCCTTTGTGTGACTTTCAGTTCCTCACGTGAAAGTATTTGAACCTGCACACAAATCTCTAATATGTGCCAGGCAGAGCCCAAAATCCCCCTGGCAGAGCAGACATCTCCTGTGTGTGCTGCCTTGTGGAAAGATGGGGCTCAGTTTTATACCTTCCTGAGACAGGCATATGTACCCAGAGCAACAGATGGAGCCAATGTCCCTTTTAATCTCAGGTGAAGGGACACTTGACCGAGTGTAGAAGAATTTTTAGGGATGCTTCACTTGGGATCAGTTGCCAATGGCTCATGTCTGTTTCACAGTAGGACCAAAGTAATTCAGGGACAGGACAACATGTGAGTCTTGGCACAGTGCTCTCAGAAGCATCTCCACAGGGCAGCTCAGGGCTGGAGAAAGTTTAGTTTCATCTTAACAGCCCAGTAGGAGAGCATGGATTGTAGATATGAGAGTGATTCCATGCAATTGTTTCTGAGCAAGTTGGAGCTAAAGTACCAGCAGACAGTGATGAACTGAGCTTTCTTTGCCTATGTGGAAATATAAGATATTTCACCATGTTTTGTTTATGTGGTAGGTTAAATTTATTTGTCATATTTTGACATATTTATAAAAGTGACAGTCATCTATATAAATTTAATTTTGCATTACATTCAAGAAATATATACTTATAAAAATATGAAATGTATATTTACTTTTAGTAATTTGTATTTACTACTACATTTCTTATTTATTATACTTCTTATATATTGCAATGAAGCACAATACCACACAGAAATACCAAGTGATCATCTTTGCTCAGAACAGGCCTGCACCTGAGGCTGATGACTTTAGCTCTTTCCAGTCTCTGAAAGTTGATGCATGGCTGTCCCTAGCAAATGCTGCTGTTTTTTCACTTGAAAGCACACTGAAAGCAATCACATGCAACAGAGAGTATACTGCAAATTAAAAAATTTTTATAGTCCTATTTTCTTACCAGTTTTTGGGCTGATGTCTAAATGCTTTATATAAATGAGCCATATCTAAGACAACTTGCATGCCCACGTATAATTATAATACCTTGAAAGGTAACTGTTGGTGATTTTTCTTAATACTTGCATGTCCTATTACAGCAAAACAGCAGCTGTCTGAAATTTCCTGGTGATTAATGACAAACCTTCCTCCCCTCCCCCCAGCTAATAGTTATTTAAGCAGCAATGACTGACAGGGAGGCCTTTCCCAGAAGTTAATTACCAGATAAGCTAAGTATTGGCACATTTAGCTGAAAAGAAACAGCGTTTCCATCCGTCATTATTGTTTAAATATAGCCCAAATTGGTGCATTTTCAATTCTTAAGTAAGACCTGCAGGGAATATTCATTTAAAATGTGCATATAATAAGATGTTTATATACAGAGAATAAATTTATTTGAAACTATCCCTCTACGAAATCAGTTGAAGGATCACTACCAGTGTGGGGAGGCAGAAGAGTGAAAAGAAAACCCACGTTTTGATCCATCATGGAGTTTTCCCAGAAGCAGTTGTGTTTGATGGAGTCTGGGATTGATTCCTGTTTTGTACAGGATGATACGTGATAACCCAACATTTAGCATTAGGTAACCCTGGAACAGATATTAAGCATTAAAACCAGGCAATTACATGACCTCTGGATAATTTCTTTGAATGAGTTTAAGAAAGTATTTTTCCAAGCAGCCCACTCATGGTATTTTGCTCACACAGTGGTCAACCAGAGACATGTTTCAATTGCTTCAGTTCAGGGCCAGCTTAATCCATTGCCATTTGTGCTAAGGTTGATCTAAGACAGGCACTGGCAAGGCCAATGCTCCCTCTGTACTTTTCTAAGGAAGTGGTAACTTGTAGTGATGGCACACAAAATAATAGTAATTTTAACTGTTACAGCAACATGTGCCAGGGTTCTCTCATTAGTTAGAGAATACTTGAGTTTTAAAGGCTTCAAAGTCAGGATCCTTGCTATGAGAAAGGAAGCTAGTTCATCAAATAATTCACTGTGACTCTCAGTCAGTCAGGATCTTCAGCAAATACTATCTTATATGCTCATTTTTGTCTCAGGCTGAATACAGAAAGCTGAGGCACTAATTTGAACATCTTCCTCATGTTATATTAACTACAGGATCAAGTCCTGATAACTCACTGTTCTCTATGCTCCTGTTGTTCGACTGTTTATCTTTAATGGGATGGGAATTAAAGGTTTTAGTCAGAACTAGGTCAAGAAAAAATCTGATGTTTCTATCTGCTATTAATTGCCCCCCCCACCTTTTGACAGTTTTGCCAGGTGTTAATTCTTCATAAAGTGAGATTTGAACAGCTGCATTAGAGGTACTTTACTCTAGGCCTCTTACAGTACTTTTAAATATTTTATGCAGCTTCAGCAACAAACCTAGGCAGAATCTGCTAGAATTCATGGCTTCCCCTTAGTCAGTCACTGACTTTTTTTCAGAATGAAAATGACAGCAACCTACAAAGGCATTGCAATCTACTACTGTTTTTTTGCTCCTCTCTTTCTCTTACATTTACAGGGAAATATCTAGCAAATGTCACTTTCAGGATCCTTCCCCAGACAAGGAGCACAGCCAGAGCCATTTGTATCATACAGTGAATGCCCAGCTGGGTAGTTGGATGATAAATACCAATGACATTAGGGATTCTATGACTGGCTACCTAAGCAAATTGTACCATTATGACATCTACAGAAACTTGGCTAGTCCTTGATCATGAATACATACAGGGCGTTTCTAGCAGATTTTTAACATTAGAAATATTTTTGCTTTCAAAAATAACAGATCAGAGTTAATGAAGAACACTCTGCTTGTATTAAAAAAACCCACAAGACTACTTATTGCCTAGAGAGATTTGTCTGTCTGAGAGAACACGTGCACCTTGGCTGTATCAGAGCTGACAAGATAACCAAGCACTGCCTGTCCTTTGATCTTCAAACCTGTGGACTCCCAGTCCCCACCACAGGAATGGCAAGTGGGCCCTCTGAATTACTGCTGTGCTGACATCCCAAACCACCTTGAACAGACTAATCATACCAGAACTGTTACACCAGCTTGCAAAGCTGACATCTCTTCATGAGAATGATAGTACACTTACACCCTGGAGAATAACCAGATCAACTCAAGGAAATTGGCTAAAAGTGTCCTATACATTTTCTGGTCATCTCTAGACCAGCAAAGTTAGGCTGAATCACTTTCTTACAACAAAAATACCCCTTGTGTCCCTGAACAACCTCAAGCTACTCAGAAAAGGACTAATACTCTGCTCTTTTTGCTGCTAAAAGCCTTTTGAATGCTAACAGTAGAGGTCATTTAACTTGTGTATCAGAACTTGTAGGCCATTTTGTGCCAGATATCCTCTTTGCAGTTTCTTAAAATTTACATACCATCTCTGCTTTATAAGTATGTACTTTTGAGGGCATCATCTTGAAGGAGTGAAAGATTTTTGAAGGAGCATCTCACTATATTGGGGCAGCTCACCTCAGTGCAAATTGCACTTCAGTTGGTACTTGTGATCAACGTCATGAAGAAAACTCAGTTGAATTGCTTATTTTAAATATATAGGTTATAATCTCCAGTATATAACATTGACTGCTACTTCCAAACTGGCTGAGAGATGTAGGAGAAGGAGTACATGGATAATGGCTAGTAAGGAAAATACTTTCTCTAGGCTCTTGAAGAAGATGCATGATGGATGTCTAGCTAGACACTAGTGCAGGCTGCCTTGTATAGGAAGTATCCAATATATAATAGCCCATTTTCACTTGAATATCCTGTTTTATGAGAAAATAGAAATTCCAACTTGTACTTTAGGACAAAGGAAGCACCAGAATAATTCCTAAAAGCTGGCTGTCAATAGGCTTTTGATGCAAATGAGTATATATAGTTTATCTCTTCTTATCTCACAAGAATTGTTGAAGCAGATTTCAACTCTGTAAATGAAATTGGTATATTTGCATATCCTTTTGCTGTATTATTAAAAGGCTGCACATAATATTATGCATATTATCAGTATGTGAAGACTCAGAGTCCTAACCAGCTTTCCTCACTGTATAAAAATAAAACAAAAAAACCTTGATGTCACCAAGCCTTCTGACTAACAGCTTTTAAATCAATAATAAAGAACCTACAAGTAAAAACATCTAATAACCTCTGGAAATTTTATGGCTGTACCCTGAAATAAATGAATGCTGGGTTAAAATTTACAATCATCCTACTTTGTAGCATGTGTGAGCATTGAAATTCTGATTTAAAACAATGGATTTCATAACAAACAAGTATGGAGCTTAATTCTGATATTTATTAATTGGATTTCTTTTCAGAGCTCCTTTCAAAGGGAAGTGATCAGTTAAAGTCAAGCACAAAAATGAATAAACATTCTGAAACAGGTACCACTGAACTCCTATCCATTCCTGAGCTGCTGGCTACTGCTGCTGATCAAAATCCTCAAATTTTATTAGCATGCAACAAATCATCTGAAGCTGGAAGATGAAAATGCTAGATTTACAGCTAGCTAGTAATCCTTCAATTGCCCAGTGGCTAGCACAAGGCACTGGGGCTATGGGAACCCGGAGAGCACTGCTGCCTGGCTACTGTCCTAGGCTGTCCTAAACTGTGCTGTGTTTGCTGAGCCAGAGCAGCATCCTCAGCCTTCCTCTGGAGAGGGAGCTCTAGCCACTGCTCACTGACCTGGAAGAGATTAACAACAGAGACTTCAGCACTGGGAGATCAGGACATTCATCCAGACTGTGGAGCCAAGCCCCTTTCATGAGATTTGAACCAGGTTTTCCATATCAGCTGAAATGCTGGAACCACCACCTATAAAAGATGAGCAGTGATTGGTAACTCCTGTAATGTCTCATTTCCTTTGCTTCTCTCATAATGGCTTGATAGGAAATGAAACTTTCCAGGGAAAACGTTTTCCACTAAGCTCAGTGTGACAAGCATATTTTAAAATTCAGTTCTAATCTCAGAAATAGCCCCAAGTCTTCTCAGATATTTTGGTACAACAGCCCTACTGAAATGCAATTCATTCTCTGGCAGTCAAGACAAATGAACAAACCTCTTCCTTGTCACCTATTTCACATATTTTGAGCTCCCGAGGACCATGCACATAGACCAGGCTAAGCAACAGGAAGAGCAGCTCCAACCCTCGTCATATCTGGAAGGGGGATTTATAGCACTAATATCTCAGTTCCATAGGCATTGACTCAGAGGTTCCTCTGCTCCTGGTCTTCTCTCTTGGCAGTGGTCTTTGCCATACCTTAGAGGAAGGGCTGCCCTCCTTTAAAGGGATCTTGATAAGGACATCAGTTGACATAATTCTTTAGAAGTTTGAAGGATCAAGCCTTTTGACTTACAGAGTGTACCTGGGGTATTAGGATCAGTGTGTACACATCTTTTAAGATGAGGCCTTTGGGTACAAACAGTTCTCTGTGCTTTAAAACACTGTGGAGGGATTTCTAATTACATACGGTGTATTAACTTTCCAAGATGTATGCATCTGCAAATGAAAGAGGAAGCTTTTGCAACTGGACACTCTGTTATATCAAATTGACATGGCTTGTTAAAATATTAATGTTAAAAAAAAAATATTTCCATTAAAACAGAACCAAGTCAATTCACATTTTGAAGGGTCAGATTTCAACAGAAATTAATTGTGCTTAGGCTAGATTACATTTTCATTAGTAATCACATAATTGATATTCATTGCTCATTACAGTTAAGCAATTTCAGCCTACCTGTGCAAATACTAACTGTAGTAAGCCCTTGTGAAAGCTGAATTGATCACAGATATGTAAGGTCTTTTCAATAACACAGAAGATATTTGCTCTGTTCTAGTTCATACTCAGGCAAGCTACATGCAAAACCTGATCATGCTGGAAGGCAATTTCACCCACCTGTGTTAATATGCTTGAGAGGGCTGTGCTGTATGAACTGAGATAGAACAGAGGTCAGAAATCACCTTAGTAATGGAACTAATTCTGATTAAAACAAATTTTATCTAGGATAACAGTATTTAATGAGATATTCAGGAAAAAAAAAATTGGAACCAAACCATGATTGCAGCTATAGGAGCTGAATACAGAAATGGATGTAATGTGGTTAATTTAATTTTATGCTGTATTCTGTAAAGATCTACTATCCACTGCTGTTTTTCAGGTTTAGTTAGAGATAAATCTGACTTGGTCTCCTTTTAGTCTGTCTTTTTCTGGCATTACACATGCTATTAACTGCTCTTTTTCATATTCCCATACATCTATCATTCAATAAAAACAAGATAATCAGGCTTCCCAAATCTTCAGTTCTTGTTAACTACAGCTGTGCTGAATCCTTTATCAAATAGTATTATGTTCTGGATTCTTGGCACTAACTTCCTTACAGGCCTGGGCCAGTCTGCTCAGAAAAGAGATGCTAAAACAAGCTTAGAAAACACAGCCTGTGAGCAAATCAAAAAAAACCCAGAGGCTGTGGAAGACATGAAACCAAGTTGAAAAACATGAGAGGGAACTGAAAGGAGTGAGAAATCACAGAATCATAGAATAGTTTGGGTTGGAAAGGACCTCTAAAGGTTATCTAGTCCAACCTCGCTGCAATGAATAGGGATGATCTCTTCAGCATAGTGAATTGAATGAAAAAAGAATGAAGTGTATATAATAGGATTCATATACGTTATTTTGCGTCAACATCACATGTGTGGAGTGGATACTGAGCTCATAGCAACAGAAAAGCTAAAAGGTACTTCCTGCACCAAACCCCATGTAAGCATAACTGTTCCTGACTCTCCAAAATGTCTGCCTGAAGGATAAATGAGCACATCTATTCTGGTCAGCAGAACTCATTGAATATTTATATGTAAGTTTTCATTTAAGGGAAATATTTCAAAGACATTTACTAGAACTGAAGAATATGGATCTTTTAAAATAAAAGTCAAGAATTTACATATTCTGCAGCTAAAACTATAAATAGACACAAACTAAAGAATAATATATTTTTGAAACAGTATAGTCTAATGGTTATGGCAGTGTTGTGTAAGTGGTATCCATTCTTCCACTTGTCTCTGATGTATTTTGCAGGGTTGGTATCTCTATTTCCCTGCCAGCTACACACTTGCAAAGCTTTCAGAGCACTCAGTCCCTGCAGCGAGATCTGCACACCCAGCAGATAAAAAACAGGAGAAAGGATGGCCTCGTGGTTACTGTTATCACAGGAGACATGGATTTACTTCTGTGCAACCTTAGAGAAATCACACTCAGCACGCCTGTATTTGGTGACTCAACGTCCTGCAGAAATCCAGAGCTACTGCTGAGCCCGCTGGCTCTGAGGCTCCTGCCTCCTGCACCTGAGCCTCTGCTGCTCCACTGTACCCTCAGATCGAGCAGTACCTCTGCATTTGTCTGCTGCTCAGAGCTTTTGTCCTTGTGCCTTACCTCTCCAAACACAAACTGGGAGCAACAGCACTTCAGAGTGGCCCACCATGGATGTGTGCATGCATGACCAGGAGCAATAAAATGCTATAGCATGTAAACATCTCAGAGAAAACAAATTGTCTTCTAAAATGAACAAAGAAACAAACAAACAAACAAACAAGAGTCACAGTAGCAGCAGCTTCTTTGCTTAAATTGTTAAACATCTGAGCAGCAGCGGCTTAGGAAGAGACAACTAGACATAGTTCTCTTCCTGTATTGGTAAAAATATAACATTTATTGGCCAAATATTGCTTATAAAACTTGCATCTGTAGCATATTTAATTAAGAACGTGTATAGAGGTTTCACAAAATGCCCTAAGTGAGCACATATACTGTTATGAAACTTCTGTTGGAGTTCTGAGTATTTAAGAAAAATGACACATCAGGCAAGATTCACTCCACACAGTGAAAAAAAAAGAAACCGCTAGAGACTACTTGCAGTGACATACTAAAGGAATAAATTCTACAGGAAAAAAATTCAAAAGATCTCGAAACTGAATTCAGAACTAGATATCTGTGTAGAAATTTTGAATAGAAATACAAAATAGACTCCCTTACAACCTGTTCCTATTTTACCAGAGCAAATGAGAATAGTGCTTGGTTTTCATCTGAGCTGAAGAAAAGTGTCTAAGACTAATGTTCATGAGGCTTTATATGCCAAATTTATGACGGCTCGCTTGTAGTTTGAGCTCTTTTGGTAACAACAAGGAGAAGGTAAACTCTGAATGGAGCATCAGGAGGATGTAAATCCAGGCAGAAGATAAAGTTCAAATCCAATTCAGTACATATTTTGTTGACTACATTTGGGGTCAGGCCTGAGGCAGAACACCTGAAAAGCTGACCACAAAAAGTGCTGAGGGCCTCCTCATGTAAAGCCAATTTACTGCATATTCAGAATGACAAGAGATCAGACAAAACCCCAAAACCAGGCAGACTGAGAGAACATCTGGTAATGGCCTCCAGGGAATGAGCTAAAGGACACTGGGACAGTGCACCTTTACAGCTATCTCATGGGTCAGGCAGCTGTAGGGACGATGCACAGTTTCTTATTTATGAGCAGAAGAAAGATCTATACCCATAAATCAAGGTCTGAGATGTGTGACTCTAAAGTACATTTTAAGAAGCACGATTAAGAAAAACTACCCAGAAGCACAGAACTCAGTGCTATGAAATTTAACACAAAGCTCTGTTATGATTTAAGAGTCTCTGACACTGCAGCCTTAAAAATCCCTAAATTGCATGCTGCCATATAAAAGCTTGCTCCTAACCCCCTGTATACACATTTCTGTTGAACATAAAGCTTATTTAACTGTTTTGTGCCAAGCAGGGCTTTTAAAGTCAACCAAGTAACAGAAGATACTTATCATGACCCTGCACAGGATGAGTGCAATGGGGAAACCTCATCTTCTATGTCTTATTTTGATTTTCTGTTTCCACCTGATGTTCTTGTCCCAGCTGACCTTCTATTCTAGCAACTAACCTCATGAAGTGTTGACAGAAAAGAATATTTATGGTCAGAAAACTTCTAAAATGATAAATATGCCACAACATTTTTTTCTTAATTTCTTGGCCTATATAAAATGTGTTCCTCATCAGATTATCCAGCATAATGTTATGATCTTTGCACAATGCCAATGAGAACTTAGCAAACACACGAATCCTTGAAATGAGATATTTGTGTAGGAATGACTTTCAGCCACAAGTTTAAAAGTTCACATCAGGAGGATTTGCCAGCAAGCAACTTTTACAGGAGAATAACTAGGAAGAAAGATAACATTAAAGGGGAGAATAGCTGATGTGTCAGGAGAGCTGTTATGGATCACAGTAAAATTTCTAAAGTCTATAATTAAAATAAAGACAAAATCTTTTCTTCAGTCTTTGTTATGCAGTGGACCAAGGAGCTGCACACTGACACCGGTGGTCACTACACACCATGAATTGTTTATCGAAATCAAAAGAAAAACAAAATCACAAAGCATAGATCACTTATTATATATTAAAAGGTTTTTACGTACCGTGAAAAATATGCATTCAGCCCTGAGCCTTGCCTGATCACTAACTGATGTCAGAGTCTGGCAATTAGAAGTGCTCAGGGGCTTTACTGTCCAGCACAGTGGTTTGAGGAGAACCAGCTAGGAGATAAGGTGACATGAGTTTTTAGGATCAATGTAACATGATATATTTAAATCAGATAAACTTTCTGTGATTATCAGGGCAGTTTCCTCATGGTTTCTCTTCTCCCTTCCTGTGAGCCTTGTCCCTTGATTGCTAACTCTGAAAACTGTGACTCCTTAGCAATTATCTTCAGTGAATATCTTCAGGGATTAAGGCAGCATTTTTGAACTGTTAAAACCTATCAAAAATTGAACATATTGTAATGGTGATTAAAAATGAAGTGGAAAAAAAATTCCTGATATGTATAGCCTACATAGATTATTTATCTGAGTACACTAGATCACATCCTAGGACATCTGAGGATACACAAACGATATAGTACAAACAGAAGTCAAGACCTATGTATAGAGTCAAGCCATATTTACAAGATAAATGACTAACACAGAAGCTCTGTAAAAAAGCTGTCTGATCCTGGTAGATAACCATCACAGTGTGATGCTGAGACCAAATGGATTAGTCTTTGAATATACAGATATGGAAATACTGATTAGGAGGAAATATTACTTCTTTATTTGATACTGGTAAGGCCTGTACTGGAAAAATACAATTACAAAGGCTTTTGCTTGATTATGGAGAGATGCAGGAATGCTTAGAAGGCTTATTCTGTTCAGTTTACAGAATAAATATTACAGAAAAGATGAAGGGGAAAGGACACAATTGCATATAAGGACCAATGAGGAGAGCAGAACTCTGCTATGGTATCTTCAGTCTGCAAACACAGCTTTAACAAAGGCTCACTGGTTAGATATGAATGCCTGATACATTCAGGCTAAAAATAGGATTCACAGTTCTAACAGCAGGAGATCCTGCAACAATTTAATCCAGGTTGTGAAGAATTCTATCAATGATAATTTGAAAATCAAAAGTAGATGTTTTTCTTAGAACTCCAGTTCAAAGAAGAGTAAGTTCATAGATGTTTAACACAATAGATAATAATAGCACAGAGGTTTCTCTTGGCCTTGTAGTCTCTGACCTCATTAGATGGCACATCAGTTCTTGGGTGTTTGTGGAGGAGTGCAGTTTGCATCTGTTTGGTTGCAGCACTTAGATCTTTTGGATGCACTTGCACAAACTGGGATTAGCTTCTACTTACCACTCAAAGAAGCAAGTCCTGCTGAATCAGGTGCACAGCACTCTTTACTTTCCCATCATCAGATTGCTTCTACCTTTCAGAGCACTACGAGAGGCCAGTGAGGCGAAGATGAGGGACATCTTCCACCGGCCATGACATTTGTAAGGTGTTGATCCATCCAACTGCAGTCTCTGCAGAAAATGTTCTTCAGCTTATTTACAACCACTCTGATACATGCAACAGCTTTGTTGTCTATGGCTGGCCTTTGGGATGCTCAGTTGGGTAGATTAATATCCATATTCTCTTTGATTAATCAATGGATATTTCAGTAAATTTTCTTCTTTACTTCTTTCATGACTAGTCTGATTTCATTTGCACATACAGAGCACATGAAATAGAAGTATTGCAGCAAGACACTTATTTTTTAGACTCCCATACCTGCCTCAGAACACAGAAAAATTCTAATGAATTTTATGTAACAAAAAGATGCTCTTAAATCAAAATGAATAGTTTCAGATAAAAAGCTTAATAAAAGCTCCCTCTTGCCTTGGCTCCCACATAATGAGCTGGGGCCATTCTGAAGAAAGGAACAGAAATTCTGGGACTAAAACAGAGCAGAGTGTGAAGTGTTTTTAATATCACAGCAGATGTAATTATTTTCTGTTTCTTTTTATTATTAAACATTGACGTAACTAGGAAGGAAAATCAATACAGTACACTATCTTCTAAACAGTGCTCCATCTTCAAAACAGTGCTTATATATACCTATAATTAAGGATTCAAAGTCCATGTTTTATTGTGCTGGATATATGTGAAAAGGAAGATAAAGGTCTGGTAGAGGGAGATGTATCTTACTGAAAATGGCCCTACTGCTATATACCTTACACAGTTGAAATGATTGCCATTAGAATTAGAATAGGTGTGTTTTGAATTCCAGTTTGTGTACTGGAGGACCTCTCTGTCCAGTCTGGATCTAACGTGTTGCTTTATTTCTTTGCTTCCTCTACTAAATAAGAGTTTGACGGCTACTAGGAAAACTATTATGGGTAATAACGCACTTAGAGTTCTAAGGGCAATAATGCATGCGAACTACTGTTTGTTTTCTTCAGTGATACCATTGAACATTCCTTGTTTGGTGTAGCTGTGATTTGTTTTGGGTCATTACTAAGATATTTGGAATTACAGCAAAATAAGTCTTCTTTCTACTTGCAAATAAAATATTTCCATTATAATGGTAAAATTTCAATGGCTTTGTTGACTAACTCACTTTTTGCATATCACTGTGTACTTTATTGCTCATCCCCTAGAAGAGTGCAGATGCAAGTTTCCTGGCCTTTGATCTGTCTTTCTCTCTTTTTGTTTTCTTTCATTCTTCCAGAGGAGCGTTATAAGCTTATTTAGGCTAACAAGGAGATCACATGTCCAGTAAATGTGCACAGCAAATGACAAGAAATGTGTCTCAATAATACAGACATACTTCAAATATCATTGGAGTTCCACAGTGAAGAACACTGCAGTCAAAGAAAGGGCTTCTATTGATTTCATTGATTTTGAGCCCTGGTTTCTGAAGTCAGCAGACTGAGTAAAACCGTGCCCCAGTTCATTACTGGCTTCTCACTGCTTGCACTTCGGGCAAACTCTGTAGTTCAGCAAAACTGACACTTTTAAAGAGAATCCTCCTTTTTTCACTTGACAAAGAGCATAGCTGGTTGTTTCTGTCAAATTTTCCTCTGTGTTGTTACTGTGCACTGGCCCAACAGTATTTGCAAAGATGTGGAAAGCAGTGAACTACATGCTTCAGTTCACCTTTTGCCATATTAACAAACAGAGCTGCACCAGCTGGTGAGCCCCCTGTGCATGCCCAGCCTTGTCAGCTCTCCCACTAGAGCCCTGGGCCAGGGGAAGAGCTGTGCTGCTGCAGCCAGCCCCAGAGCCCTGCACCTGGATCGTGGGCCTCCTGGGATGCAGAGCAGACATGACCTGATCCTCTCACTTTGCATTAACTTTGGAAAAGGCACCTGAGCAGAACCAACAGCAGCTCAGCAGCAGCCACAGAACCCCTTTGCACCTGTGGGCAAATCAATCATCTCTGCTCTTGACTGGTCAAATTTGCCAGCTCTTTATGCAGCTGTTGTTTGATCTCCACCCATGACAAATACGCTGGTCAGACAGGGGTGTTCCTGTTTTTGTTAGTCTGTAGAAGGGAAATTATTTCCCTCATACACCAGAACTATACATATGGCTCACACACATCAAGACAGCATTTTCTGTGCTATAGTGAAAGATAAAAATTCCTTCCTTCTTCAGGCTGTTTCTCCAGGTGTTGGAAAATCTGCATTTTTAGTGAGTTTGCCCTCAAATCTGATGAATTTTGCCTGTGCTTTATGTTGAACCTTCCTTTGAGCAAGTGAGGACGAAGCACTTCGTTCCCCTGGCTCCTTCTGTGTCACAGGCTTCCTTAAATGCATAGCGACTGACCTTCCTCTTCATCCTTGTGTCAAGGATGTGGGGACCAACCCGGGGCCTTGTTCACATCCCAGATGGTCTCAACATACATGCCAGCTGAAGCCTGGCACCTTCTCTCCTCTTGAGGAAAAGACATCTGTGATCCTTCTCACAAGCCCTGTTTGCTGCTCCATACTCTACAGAGAGGCATCCTACTCCCTGCTTACTGTGCAAGGGAAGAAGGAAGGAAAACACAGGGATCACACAAACTTTGCATATTTGCTTCCTTTTAAAAATTGTTCCAAATTACCTTTTTGTGGAAGCTCTGCAATTGTCATCCAACAACGACAACAAAACCTTTTCAGAACAACACCGCTTGCAGTACAAGCGTCAAGTGATCGTGGGATAATGGAGTCTTGGAAGAGTAAGGCTCAATTCAGACTTGAGAGCTTTACATTTATGTTTGAGAAAAACTCATTTAGAGGGTTGTAGTCTAATGCCTCTTTAAAAAAAGAAAAAAGATGTGAAATTTACTTATATTATTTTTTTATTTGTATGCATGAGCTCAACTACAATGGAATAGTATTGCTAATATAATTACAACAGCCTGTCTCCAGAGGAGAAGATATTATGCAATATACTCTCTGCTCTATATATTCTGAGCATAGCACCAAAAAGTAAATGAGCAAATTTATTATTTCATCCAATTGGAGTTTTGACAGATTTATTCCTACTCTAAATTTCTTCCAGAGGAACAGAAAGGTGGAGAGGTCTTCCAATTATACCCGCAAGTAGTTAGGTTTGGAAAAGAGAAAGAGAACATAGGATAGAGGAGAGATTTCTCAATTCACAGGCTGATATAAAAGAACTTTAAAAACTAGAAATAAGATGACTTCACAGATATGCAAAATATGTAATCACACTTTAGCTGCAATAATGAAAGAACTATAAGCCACAGATCTGGGAATCTGTCCCCTAGTTGAATTAAAAAAGAGGAGACATTTCCGTTGTCATGAAGCTGACTTAGGTTCAGGTGCTGACCTCTTTTCATTCTCTCATTGTTAGGCTACTAAATACCCGGAAGTTATAACTATACTAAAATGAAGAATTGGGTCAAAATAATTTCTCAAAACTACTGTTTCAAAAGTATGTTTTAGAGTTGAGGAGGATATTTGATCATTTTGCTGAAATTTTCTATTTTCTTAGGTATTCAGCTTTTAAGAAAGGCCAGTAAAAAGCACAGAGGTTATGCAATGTTACAATGCCACTGCTCATTCACAGTAATTGGAGATCTCTGAAAAAGAGAGATAATTTGTCCAAACCTACAGACTCAGTAACACGCCTGAAATTTCAGCTAAGACCAGAGAGGATCTTAAGAGGACTAACTGAAGTGTGCATGAATTCATGCCTAAGTGATTCCAATAATTTTATTAGCTCCTGCTTAAATCCTATCCCAAGTGCCCAGAAGGAGATTTTAAGTGCCATATAAACATATTTTAAAGATTTACAATGTAGATATGCAAGAATAGAAAACTGAAATTACTTTCTTGAGTACAAAGTAAAGCAGTATTTCTGGCTGCAATAAGAAAAGTATACATTTTGAAAATTAATCAAAGAAAATTAGATAGCCAGACTGAATATCAGAAATGTTAAAAATCTGTAATTGTATCTATTATCAGACTAGAAAATTATAGTACATTTGGAAATAGACTTGGGCTGTGGGTCATAGGTACACATACCATTTCTTCTGTATTTTAACACCTCATGCACTACCCCAAATTACCAAATTTCATTTAAATTAACTGATATTTGTTCAGAGATTTTACTAAGAGACAAGAAATATAAGAGCAAGGAGATTCTTATATTATTCAGCTTACTTACAGGTGACCTCTGAGCATCTAATTTATAATTTCACAGCCAATAGTTTTGGTTTAAAGTTTCATCAACACTTTCATCAACACTTCAAATGACATTTTCTTCAAGAGGCACTGGCAAGATACAGTTGCAGAGTCCATACTCTGCTTTGTCAAATACCTTTGTAACACTCGTCTAGGTTCCAGCAGTGATCTCAAGTGAGACTGTAATAGCACTGAAATGAAAAGGGGAAGCCCACAAATCACTCAATCTGTACCTTCAAATTATTTAACTCCTTGCTAATTTCAAGGTCACAGTTACCATCTGCTACAGAAGCACAAAAGCTTGACAGTTAACATAAGCAGGCTTTTTCAAGTATTTTTACTCCAGAAACACGATTTCAACTAAAATTGAGATTTAGGGCTATTCAGAATGTGATTTGGCATTGTGATGAGAGAGGGAAACTGTAAAAAATCAGCGATTTTTGGCTGATGATTCAAAAACATCCTGCAGGAGACAGGACTAATATAGGAATCAAAAAACCAGAAAAGTTGAAAATTAAACCAGACTCCCTCATATTTCCAACAAGCTAAGAATAATTGCACTGAATGAAGATGTTCTGACTTGAGAGCAACCGTTTCATGGTTTTGTTTGTTTTGCTTGTTTCTTTTTAAAAGGAGAAGTACTTTTTAAAAGGAGAAGCTGTGCACAGAGGAGAAAATGAGGAAAACTTTGGCGTTCACAGCATCTCTGCTTTCCTCTTTGGGGCTCCTTCTGCCCTGGCTCCACGAGGAGAATTGTTTCTACACACACGCATTATTTTCATTCACCTGATGAGAGCTCTGGTGGCTGGGAGTGGAGAGCACGGCCTGGGATTGGGACAGAACTGCAGCTGTGCTCTGCTGTGTGTCACGGCAGGACCTCAGTCCTTCTCAGGCCGCTGAGGTTCCCTGTCGAGGGACCTGTGTGGTCCCTGCCGAGGAGGCGGCAGCGCAGAGCTGCCAACGACCACGCGCACGGAGAGCAGCTCCTCCCCAGACACAGCCGCACTCTGAATAACAGATTCTCCAAATTTATGGGCTACTATGGTTTGTCTTCTTTATCGCCCTTATAGATCTTGTCTCCATTTTACATCTCTGGGAATATTCTGTGATATGATAAGGGATCAGAGGAACTTTCATCAAGGGATCCTTGGATCAGAGGAAAGGTCATCATTGATCTCACTTTATCAGTTTACTGAAGGGAGATGCTGACCCTACATAAATATTTAATAGTTCTGAGGAACAGCCAAAAGCACCTTTGTAAATGTTTTATGGTCTAATGGAATTTTCTGAGACCACTCTATTTGCTTTGCTAAATCCATTACCAAAGCTTCTGTCCCCCTGTATTTGCACTCCAAAATTAATTCAATATAGCCAACACTTGCTCACCAGGTTTTCTTAAAACACTAAATGTTAAAATTTGTAGATTAATGAAAAAACAGTCTCATTTCATAGCTAAATAAGGAAAACAGAGGTTTACAAAAGCACATACATGGCTGGGCTGATTTAAAGTTTCCTGTATGTGCATTTCCATGACAATGAGGCTACATGAATATTCAAAATGAAAAAGTTAGCGATGATAAAAGTGGGCAAAATATCAGTACCATCTGCTCACTTCTAATGCCCGAAAAAATGACAACCTAAAATTAACCAAAGAAAATGAGCTGCAAAATAACCTTTCTCCCCCTCCCAAATCTTAGAAGCCTGTATATTTCAGCACAGAATTTGATCTTTACTTCTTCATTGTTCCCTACTGTAATATTTATATTTCAAAATTTTCCTTAACTTTAACTGAAATTCTTGTACTAGCACAGTTAAAATGACTGGAACTTAATTAAAACACAGTAAAATTCTGCTGCTATTACTAGTCTCCAGTACTGAGACTGCTGTAACTGAGACTAAATAACCACACTGCCAACAATTTATTAAGATTTTTAGCCTGAATTTTGCATATCCACTTTCACTTTTTCCAATCTAAGATTAGCTACACTGTGCTGAAAAAAATTACCATAAATGTCAGCAGAGGAGCAAATACAATGCATCTATATGATTTTAAAAATAATTGTTTTTCAAGTCTGGGCATTAAACCAAAAATTAGTTCTAACTCTAAAAGTAGAATTTTCAATTTCTTATCTTTGTTTTGAATAATGGATGTTGATTCCTTATTTCTCATCACCAAAAGGAAAACACACAACTAAGGAAACTCCGAGTCTTTAAGATCTGTTCTACAAGGAGGTCTGTGTAGATCTTGGTGCAGTTTAGTTTCCTTGTGTGTCTTACACGTTTTATGTTATCTGAAATCCTGCTACAAAGAGCTGGTTGGTACAAGCAGATAATGCACTGGGGGTACTTGTGCTCAGAAAGGAATATGTTACAGTGGCTTGGCTGGATTACACATGGAGGTTGCTGATACCAGTAGTCAATAAACTTCTGCCACCAGTTCCTCTGATGCTGTTGAATTTAGAAGCTGTTGATATGGTTTGGATTTTAATATCCCACCAAAAGCAGCTGACAATACTGAAGGAAAAATTAACCCCTTCAACTTCTTGGAAATATTTCAGCTACTGGTATTTTGTTTTGGTGCTGGCAGGGAGTGTTGTGTCATTCTATATACACAGAGCGGAAAAACATCTCTCGTTCTGATACAGCTCACTGCCACCCCACCCACTCTCAGCAAGGGTGGCTTACAAGTGGCAAAATCGATGAGATACCTTATCAGCCAGATTCTCAGTACTCAAGAAAGGATTTTTCTGGGAAAGGCAGATCAGGAGTGTCCAGGCAACTTTTGTGTCTTTTCACATCATTGAAAAATGAAAATGATGTCAAAGAGCTTACTTCCAGCTTGCTGCTACTTAGACTAAGGGGACAGAGGGGGACAAGGCTGAGCCTCAGAAATTAAAAACATTGGGAAATGGATGCAAGACATGGAAAAAATATCAAATCAATCAAAAGAAAATGGCCAAAGTGAAAGAGGAGATTTTGGAGAAAAGCAACAGAATTAATCTATCACCAAAACTCAGAACTCTCTCTCATTTTTGCAGACACACTTATGTGATTTTATACAGCATGAGCCTGAAAACATACATCTATATGTGAATTTAGTTTATATAAATTATTTCATTGATGGCAATGGAATTATTCATACAAGGAATGTATGCCTGGCTCTATAGGGCGAGCCAACATGCAGTGAATGTTTTTCCAGTTACTGGCTGAGCTGAGCACTGCAACCCTGACTGTTCAGTAGAACCCTGGTGAGGAGACTTGCATCAGGAGCCTTATTCCCTTCTCTTTCAGTATATAAATCTATGCTAATGCTACTGAAGTTAATCAAGTAGTACTGCTCTTGCTGCTACATTTATAAAGTAAGAACATCAGACAGTTATACCTAGAAAATATTTTTATTTGAGAATTGTTAATAAATATGGAAAGAGATTTTGAAGCCTCAGTGAAAATGAAAAGCTAATACTATTAAATGGCTGAGAGTGATTACTTTTGCAAATAATGTGGATTATGCTAGTTCTCAGTATAGAAATAAAGTGAATAAAACCATGGTTATAATTTCATCTTGGCAATATAAATAGGATAGACAGATGCTTGATATTGTACAGTAATTATAGATGGTTGAACCGAGAATAAACCATTTTTGTACATAATGGTTTCTGATTTTGGAGGTTGTTTTTATGGTTAGGGTTTTGTCTTATTGTCAAGGACATGAGTTAAATATTTAGTATAAAGTATAGTGGTGATTTCTGAACTTGACTTTTAAACATAATATGCAAGCATGCTGATAAGTCACAGGTCAAATAACATGACAGTTACCATATTGAAAGAGATGGGGTGGGGGTATAACGAAATTATAAATTTATCTGATAATGAGAATCCTGTAGTGTAACTAAAAGGAAGAAATGACCACAGAATCTTTGCCAGTGTTCTGTGCTGCAGAAGGACAAAAGGGAAGGAGAAAACCTTTGAGGCATTCCTGAAACTGAAAGCTGTCTAGCACGGTAACTTTGTAAAGCTGTAGGCTCTGCAATTGATATGCTATAGCTCTCTAAGCAGATGTAAGAAAAAAAGGAAATGTAGTACTATGGAAAAGTGAGAGGGAAGAGACAGAGTGACATTGATGTGATCAGCTTTAAGGGCATTTCACTTGAAAGAACACCTGAGGCAACAGAAGCAGAAGGGGCAATAAATAATTCAGCAACAAAATTACATTTCAAAACAATGAGGTTGTCTTTCCATTTTCCCTTTCAATGAAAACTGCTTTCAAAGAACTTTCTGCAGAAATAGCTGCAGATACTTCTGCTGAAAAACACTGTCATGGTGAAACCATGCAATCCTTATGCAGAAAGCTGCCCAGTGAAAGGACAGCAGTCCAGAATGAATCTTGCTTCATGAGGAATTGACATGTCAGACACAACCCAGTGCTCTCAGGCCAGACCACAGCTGGTAGCAATTGTCATAAGTTGTCTGACTTCAGTTACACTGGGGAGCAGTTATCCCTGGAGAATTGAGAAAAGTTTTGTTAAAGTCAAGTTAATGAAAATGTAAGTTCAGCACACTGCAAACTGACACACGGGAGAAGGGAAGCATGTTTATCAGCTTGACTTGGCTGCACTGGGAGTGAAAAGCACAGCATTTTCAATCACTGGAGAGTGTGTGCAGCAGATAAGTCTGTACTGTGTGGAGAACTGGAGAAAGCGTGTGGAGGATTTTAAATAGGATACAAAAAAACTTAATTTAAAAGAAAAAAATTAAGTTACAAAATGAGTTGCTGGATCTTTATGTGGGTTTACACTGATTTAAACAGAATTTAGGATATGGCAGATGAACAGCACGGCTCAAATTTTGATTTATAGCATGTGAGTTACCCATGGGAAGGTGTGTCTGCCCTTAACCAGGACTAAGCAGTAAGAAGTGCAGGTGACATAAAAAAATTGGGTAAATCTACTCCTCTTTACCCTTCAGTGGGTCCTGCAGGACAGTTTGCAGTCTGCAAAGTCACACATAACTTACTCAGCTGCTAATTGTCTTGGCCCCGTGCTTTAGTCATCGTGTCACAACATCAGGGTTTTGCTGGTTGTGAAGGCCAGTGCTGGAAGAGTTCAACCTCGCTTGGCCACTGCTGCTCACCACTGTCCTTTTCTTCTCTCCTGTGCTAGGCTGATGCAACTGTTTGTGGGATGACCTCTAAGCAAGACTATTTTAGCTTTCAGGGAACAAGCTATAAACTAGATCTTTGACAGAGAGTGTGAAAAACCCCCAAATCCTGCAATACTTTCTTCTTAATCCTAATTTTCAAGTCCTACAGCCAAAGCCCTACAAACATGAATCACAACATCTGATGGGACAGTAACCTACAGGAGGTGGAAAAGCAAGAAGCAGAATGGAAAAGGGGACAGAACAGCATGAGAATTACTTAGTATGGCTTTGCTGCCAGAGAAAGCACAGCACAGACCTGTTGCAGCTTTGGTGCTCAGCCTATATGCTTCTGTATCAAATGTGAATTTACCAGGCTTTGGAAGGCAAAGATCTCACTGAGGCTGCAGATGGTTAGAGAGAAACAGAAAAGAAAACAAAGATAATTGGAGAAAAGCACCAAATTCCTGTTTATAGAGTAAAGACATGTTGAAGGTTTCCTACATTTTCTGTTCACAGTCTGCTAGGAAAGAGGCAGCTCTAGATTTGCAGATGTCCTAAAATTGAAATACCCTTTCAAATGAATATCATATACTTCAGGCATGCATTCCAGCTCTTAGCTAATTTGATGCTTTCTTATATCTCGTTTGAACAAAGGTTCCAAAGACCTTCTGAGTGCCTCCCTGGTTAGCTTTTCAAGAAACAAATTCACTTAACTTGTTCCTGATAGACTCCCTAGTGAGGCATTGCCCAGGAGCTTTCCTAATGTTTCTCATATCTTTAAGGAACACTGTATTCTGGTTTAGTATTCTGACTTAAAGTGGAAGAAAATCTCTTCGTAAAATTCTCATTTCTGGGAGTGTCTATAGATTTTTTGCCATCATAATCCTATGAAACCAAAACAGGCTCCTGTCATCAACTTGTTTCTATCCATTAGCAGATTCTCCTCACCCTTGTACAGGGGTTTATTATCATGTACAACGCGAACTGTATTTCACAGGGGAGATTACAGATAAGAGTACAAGGAAAAAGGGGGTAAAAGGGGACGAAACATTCAAACTCTTGCAGAATTCCTATTGATTTCAATAGGAGTCTTTCCACAGGTCTAGTGGAGTGTGAGCTATTCCCTTATTTATCTGACATTTCCTCTGAGCTGCGAAATTGGCTGTAGTTACAGGTATTCACTAAAATTCTGCCTATTAAGAACAAGGACTGAATGAAGGATTATAGACTTATATTTCCAGAAGTAGGTAAGTACTATTTTATGTATATCATCATAGTGGAAAATAAGAGGAATTATTTATTGATAGTTGATGAGGTTTGACTACAATGATTTGCTCTTGAGGATAGGTACACATGCTAGAACAACAGAACTCTCCTACATTAAGTACTCTAAGTTTCTAAAAATAAGCTCCAGCACATTACAATTAATATCTGAGAGCTCACTTCATTCTGTTTAGTGGAATCAAGTCAATATTGTTCATGAAGTGAACAGAAGTACATCTGACTTACTGTTAAACAACCAAAATCCACTGAAGTGGGTCTTTGGATATGACACAGGAATGATTCATTTGGATAACTAAAAGCCTCCTTCATCTAATGGCAAACTACCACAGCTATGGAGCCTGGAAGGTCAGCTGCCCTGTTAGAGCACGTGGTGAGTATCTAACAGGACAGCAAGGCCCCCTGCTTACCTCACACAGATCACTAAAGCTTTCTGCAGGGAGCCAGGCTGTGCCCCGGGGCAGGGCTCTTCCATGGTGCTGCAGCTGCCAGGGATCTGAGAACGTGACCAGTCCAAATGTCACTGCAGTACATTCATTCAGGCTATGAGCTGCTTTCAGCTCCTGGAACTTCTGTTTGTGTCTGGGAGGAGGATACTAATGCCACAGCATCCTCTGAGTAGGTTTTACCATTCCTGTGATGACTGTGCTATGAAATGCCAGGTGGTGTTCACTTCCCACCCCATCTCTCGGCTCTGCCTACCATCGAAGGGAGAACACTCACATGGCACAGAATCCTTATGAGGAAGCTGATGCTGTATAAAGCAGCTGGGCTAGTTCCATCCAGGCCACTTCCAGCTTCAGTGCCTGTAGGATACTGCAAAATGGGCAAGAAATTAAATCCTAATATTCTCCACATATTGGTAAGACTATTCTTTGTAAGTTAAACCCCAGATTTGCTCCCACTCTCATTGCAATATATCTCAACCACCATTACTTGTTTCCAAGTTAAGCCGCTTTCTACATTTAATTAAGGCAGAGAGAACAGACTCTCCAGACAGCAATCCCTTCCTTAGGTAGCTAACTGGGAGTGTGAGACAAACATCTCCTACAGAGACCTTTCTCCACACAGTTTCAAAATCATTGTAACACACAAAGAGGTGAGCAGGACAGTTAAAGAAATAATACTTTTTACATAGTTCAGTGTATTGGATTGTTGTTTTTATTATTTAACATTTTTTCTTAAGTCACAATTCCAATCCATAAGGAGGGCACTGCCATCTTGGCTAGGTATTATATAAACACACAATAAATTAGCATCCTTAAAGCTCTCCTTGTCTGAGAATACAATTGGTCTAGGAATGTAGACTATGAATGACCAATATAAAAATTGCAGCAGCCAAAGAACTGAGTAAGAGTTTGGGTGAAATAAGGGGGATGGAACAATTCTTAGCTGGTCCAGAGTAGAGATAAGCATAGCACTTGTTATAAAGTGGTATGGTTCTGTACAAATCAGGAAAATGGAGGCTGGGTTCTCTAAGAGATGGAAATGAGTCAGAAAGTTTCCATCCATTTAAAAAAACCCCAAAACCCCCCTGTAACTTCTGAATAAAAATTTTTATTTCACAGATGAAACGAGTTCCATAATCTGCTGTATGCAAGAATCAGCAGTTCTTGAAGCTTGCTTTTCCTAAATGAGTATACTCCTTGATTGTCTGTCTTTACGGGAACAGGAAGGAAAGAAGACTACAGTATCATAGTCTCTCTCTCGCTCTCTCTCCAGCATTAGAGACTACCAAAACCTGAGCAGACAAAGCTCTATGGTCTATTAAGACATTTTTCAATGAACTTTATAATTCTGCAAACTAAGGGCCTGAATCAAACCCACAGGATAGCATACCAACACAACCCCCTCAAATAAATACCCTTATGTCAGGAAATTAAGCAAGTACCTTTCAACCACAGAAGCTACAGTTCAAGATGGGGATTGAAACCAATTGCCTAGATGAGCAAATGAACCTTCTATTACCACTTTCAAAAGGGGATTTGTCACTGAAACCATACACTTTGGCATTAGGATAAAACAGGGAAAGAAAATTTAGTTAGAGCTGGGCAAATTTTGCGGCAACTGCACAAAGTACTGTCAAATCATGGAAAACAAGTTCTTGGCATTTATGGCTGCTTTTCAACACCAAGCCAAAACCAAGAACTTGCTTGATACATCTACTCCAAAAACCCGAAGAGACAATTTGTAGTTCTAGTAAAGATTAAATAATTGCTTCCTGAGCCTTAGCCACACTTTACACTAAGCACAGCACAGCTCTGCAGTTTGCAGTGCGGCAGCATTATGTTAAACTAGGGATTGGCACACCTTAACCCAGGCTAGGGGTTAACACGGAGGTCAGTCAGCCAGGAACTAGAGGTGGTTCTCCAGCATCGGATACAGCAAAATACCTCCCAGCTATGGTTTTAAAGGTTAATCAACCTGACCTGTGCAAAGTTTCTGCCAGGTGTCCCTCTGCAGCCTCCCGAATCACCACAGTGCATGTGCAGTATATAATGTCCATTCAGACTGGCACCATCTCAGCCAGACAGTGCAGAGGCTGAGCACTGCCATCGGCTCCGTGCTAGGGAGATGAAGAGATGAGGCTATAGAAAAGTTACTGGTAAATGTAGTTTAAACAATTTCACTTCATTCTAAATGTCAGCCTGAAATTTTCCGGAGTTTTAATCTGCCAAGTGTATGCAGGCTGGTGATTTCAGCTGAATGATTCCCAGGCTTTATTGTTCCAATCTTATTTTAAAGCATGTACCTTGTTGGTACAGGCCAAGAACACCCACATGGATGAGGTGGGTGGGTGCTTCTCTTTTGCTTGCTGAAAACTGACAAATAGGTTTTATTTCCTTTGATGCTCTACTTGTATTATTGTAAATCCCACTCAGCTTTGGAAAAGAAAAAGAGACATAGTGCAATTATACTTTCTTCTAAAAGAGTAAGGGATTTGCTAGAGAGTTTTGTACAACTGTGGGAGGCCAAATACTTCAAAATATTCTCTATGAGGCTGATAGAGTGTTATACTGAAAAGGTAGCAATAAAAATGCTCTGAAGAAAAGGGGAGGAAATTAAAGGAGCTGAAACATCACCTGGAAAACCTGAAATGATTCTGCAAACAAATGCTGACCTTTGAGAACACAGTTCCTTTGGGAGTGAAACTCCAAGCTCTATGGCATTTTACAGGAGGCCATGGAAATTAGCTTGAGTACCCATACCTGGGTCTTGAGTGAGAGGTCTTGCTTCCTCCATACAATGAGAGAATTATTTATTTTATATATCATTCTTGGCAAGTTCAGGAAGAAAAAAATCCCAACACATATGGAAAGGCAATTTCTCTCCACAGTGGACAGCTGCTGTTTGCCCTGTTTTCTTCTGGGGGGACATAATCATGTTTGTCAGGGTAACTTTAAATAGAAGCTCCAGAGTACCCTGGGAAGGTGATCCTGCTGGGGGATCTGTAAATCTGTGTGGTGACATCCCACGGCTGTGTTTCTCAGCATCACTGCCTGCTTTTCAAGATTCTATTGTTCCTTGGGGGTCTCACTGCTGGTTGTAAGGTACTGATTGGGAAGAATTGTTCCCCTTCTGAACTCTGCTGTGTATATATGTGTAAAAACACAAATTAAGCTTGAAGCTGAATTTTTTTCCTTACGTCATTGCAGAGATTTTACAGAACCAAAGCACAGGGTTTGAAAACAAAACAAAAAAGGCTAACAGAGAGCTGTGTGAGTCAGAGAACTGGCAGCATGATGTGAAGATGTTCAGTTCCAACCCAGAGGGACAAACCAAATTGAGTACCTGAAGGTCACCTCTATCTGCTGGCTCTCAGCTGACCTGTGTGAAATGAATCTTTGTTCTCAGCCATGGGTCAAGTGAATGGAGGGCCATCCAGAAACAGCTCAGTGTTCCTGAACATGAGGCATCTTTGTGTCCATTTCTTTACAGGCTTAGCTTCCCAGGACTATTTGTCTGTCAGATTCTCCATCCAAAGCAACAGCAGAACTATGGCAATGTTCAGGAAGGCATATTCAAGTTTGGATCCAGCCCTGCTGGCTCTGGGATATGCCATGCAGTTAAACAATTTGCAAATCACTGTCACTAAATTGTTCAGTTACTCTTTCTCCATCACTTCCCATTCCACCTCCTTAATTTATGCTCACTATTGTTACTTGTTACAGCAGGAAGTACGACATCCTGGCACACAGCTGCTGTCTCTCTTAGCTGGAACAGAGTCTGCTGCTTCTCTCAGTTCCTTGAATGTTTTTATAGACTGCCCCAGCCTTTGATGGAGTACAGCAGGCTCCCCTTGCTAGTGCAGACACATGCTGTTGATAAGCTGTGCTAGCACTGAATAAAACATCTCCTCTTCCTTTAAATACTCTGCAGTAACTGTGAGCAATGGCCTGAAATTAATTTTAATATGGATAGAAAATTTTGCCTTATATTTTTTATGGGACTGGATTTCTTTCTGTTTTCAATGAAATTAATGCATCCATTAACACTTAAACTAACAGCATAAAAGTTGCAGTTCTCTTCATGCATTAACTTACACTACCCTGAAATAACCAGCCCTGATACTGTGATACAGTATCACTTGGATTGTCTTTTTTGTATTTATTTTAAAGGACAGATGAGAGAATCATCTTACATTTTCAGTTATGCTGTGAAATACTGTCCTTTGCAGATAATTTAATGATTTTTCAGTATGAGTAACAATCATCTACATGATGAAGTAAGGTCTGTGTCTGCTTGTGTATCTGTACTAAGCCTGGCTATATCAGGCTCCATTCTTCAGATGAGTCTTTGAAATGAAAATGAAAATGATGGCAATTCTTATTAGCAGTGATGGAACATGGATTTTTGCCTTTAATTTTGCCTTCCCTGGGTAGCAACTCAGGGAAGTGTGAAAGTTATTATGTGATGGAACTGATAAGCAGGGTGAATGCAGTTCTGAAACAATCCAGTGGATTGTTCTGCAATTCCTGTTATGCATTCCCTGTTTAAACACGGAGATAAAAAAAATCACAGAAAGTACTTAGGATATGTAACTGAAAATAATTTAATAAAACTGTATTGAAAATTTATTACCTCAGCATGTCCCTATAGAAAGTGGGCAAGTGTCACCAATCAGCAGTAGAGAAATGGCATCAGAAAGCTCAGGGACAAATAGCACATGCCAGTGACTGATAGGAAGGGAGCATTCCACGTGGGCTGAACCAGCCTCTTTAAAATACTAATATTAATACAACTTCCAGTGATGTATCAAGGGATCTTCACCTACAGAACACAGCAAGCAGATTTGCAGATGGAACAGAAGGAACTAGTAAGATTTTCAAGTAGGGGCTAAATTTCCTTAAGTTCCTCAGCCTAAATTTCCTACTGCTGTGGGAAATTCTGAGTGGTCTTATACATACAGGAAATTATTCCATACCAAAGACAAGAGAATCAAAAATCCAGGGAATGATTTAGATTTTCTCCTGATTGCAATCCCCAAGAAAAGTTCCAATGGAAAAATTCAGATCCGGGTGCTACTCTGCTTCCTAAGGCAACCTCCATACCATTTCTCACTCTTGCTTCTGTGGCTTGAAGGAGCCATCCAAGAAAAGTGATTTTTCATGACACACAAATTCAGAGAGAGAAGATTCTCAAATGAGAATGACTAAACCTCATTTGTGTATATTTAAAATAAAAGAAAGTAAATGTTAAAACACCTCTAAGAACCTATTGTCCGGTTACATTAAGGATTAAAATTAAGGATAAAATTAGTCCATTATAAGGCTGAAAATCTTGCATGATCTTTTAAATTTGATAGAGTGTATAAAGTGGTTTATGAAGTTAAATAACAGATTTTGGGCTATGCAAAGTATAAAATGAGAAACAACAGAAATAACATATGCAAGTCCCTAGAAGCTACTGATGGTAGCTCACCTTGCCTTGCATTTTGAGTTACCACCTAAGCCTGTGGAAAATGAGTTCACCTACTGCTGCTTTGTGTGGGGCATCATTTTACGCTTCTTTTGCAAAGTTGACAAGTCACCACATCATCTGTAAATGGCAAATTGGACTGAATGTTTTTATCATAGGAATGTTTTCCATTAGCCCATCCTTCAGGAGACAAATACAATTACACATATTGAACATCACTACTGGGAGGTCAATGCAATTTAGCAAGAATAAAAATAAATCCTCATTGCTCTGGTAGGGAAATGGACACTCTGTCTTGCCAGCTGCTTCCCTATACTGGTGAGCAGATGTGATTTGTCCAGGTAGGGCAAACTTTATCTGATCAGCTAGATCAGGAATTAATTTGTAAACCTGGAATAAGACTGGCCAAGTTTGTTCCAATGGGTAGCTTGGTGCTTCCAACATCTGGGAATTATATGGACTCTTCACACATCACCAGGTCCTCTGTGCCCAACAAAGGTGTGCACTGTTGATTATCTGTGTAATTTTGTCCCTTATAGGCTGGAAACAGAACCAATGTTGTTGTTGAAGCTATATGTGTGATTGCAGTTACCATGAAGAAGGTGGTAATTTATCCATCATGATACTTTAACAAGCATACATTTGATGGATGATAGGACTTATTATACACATTAAAAACTCCTAATGATATTTCACACATCTTCTGTCCGGGATTCTGCGGCAATCTACCTCATAGCTATGATTAGAAAATGGTGCATCAGGAAGAGCCCTAGAAATGCAACTTATCATAAATAGATCAACAATCTCTTAAAAAATTTTAATGAAAAGTGATTCAACTTGCAGTTTCTCTTTTTGTTAAGCATTTTGATGTGATTGTGAAACTGGCAATGTACTGAAGACTGAAATTTTGTGATGACTCATTACTGCTACAAAGATTAAAAGAGAACAGAAAATAGAATAATTCTTATAACACTTTCATAACAGTCTTTTAGCTGTGATACGAACAGAGTTTGAACAAAATTCTCATGATACAAATTGTAATGAACATCTGCAGCTATTACAAAATTGGCCTATTTCTGCATCTCTGAGTGGTTTCTCTGTTTTTTCTCAACAGGCAGTGACAAATTAATCCTCTAAAACTGTAGTCTTTTAGAATTACCTGTACTTTCTTTGCTAACTTGAGAAATCAGCAACTGTATATGACTTGCTGACTGTATCACCAACATTTTAGTATAATAATTGGCATGGTGATTGAAGAAAGCAGAACTGTGTGGTGTGAAGCTCTACACATATCAATCACAATTGGCAATCCCAGCTTTCTCAACGCTATAAAAATCCCTCTTATTAGTGTCAGTCTCCTTATTTTTATCGAATTTAAACAATTTTGTTATAAGCAAATGAAAACTGCTTTGTATTTAGTTTATTATTGCAGACAGACAAAAGGTTTGAGGATACTAAAAAATAGCAGAGCTGAATCTATGCCAGTGAGCACTTTGTCAGGTGATCATAAAAGAGAACAAATGGGGAAGCTGAGAAGGTGTGCTGAAAAGCAACAATTTTGGATATGCATGGATAGTTAGACTTAAGTCTACTGTGGACTCTGTAGGCAACCAAAAGTATCTGAGCAGGGGTTAAATGTGGACACAGATGATAGGATGGGGACTGTGTTGAAATTGCTCTCCTTTGGGAGATGGGAGATTACCAAACCGAGTCTGGGATGGCAGATTTATTAACCAAGAGAGGATGTTTTCAGAAGATTCTTCACCCCTGTAGTCTAAGCAAGTTGTAATTTGGAAATTTAAGTAAAAAACTAATTGCATATTTAGTGGTTATAGGCAATACAAAAGACTGAAAAAGTCTGGAAAACAGATATTTCACTATACAACTACATCATTTAAAAGGGTAATTTCCTAGCACAACGTTTGTTTTCTTCCTGTGCCTCAGCATGAATGCTACATTAAGAGACTAAAATTTTTACCTGCATATGACTAAATGGACGGATCAACAAGTCCTGGGGAACTTAACAGAATTCACCTTGGTATAATTTACTCTAAATTTGTTTCAAAACTTAAAAAGACATATTCGATGTGCTACGTTTAAGAACGTAGTGCAAGAAAATGTGTGTACTGAATCAAGAATTTAATGAAAGAGCCATTTGTTCTTCTGAATTGTACATGAGTGGGTAATTATCTCCAGCAAGCAATTTTTGTCTGCTTGTACACAGAACAATACTGAACGCTACAATACTTCTCCATCTCCAGCATCAATTTATGTACATAATAAGAAGCAGGAAAACAGTCATTGTGACTGGTGTTTTTTACAACAACAATTGGCTCATTAACCTTAAGTAGATCTTTCTGACCTAAGTGTGAATGAAAAAAAGGCAAACAACTAGAGTGACAAGGTATGTGCAGATCCTGCCTGTGCCAGGAAACACAGAGGGCTCAAACAACACCTTGCCATAACTCATGTGCTCTACAGACTGCTCTGGGGCAAGACTGAACAGCAAAACAATTTAGCTGACTCCAAATACAGTCTAACTGGATGAGAACCAGCCCATGCCCACGGCAGTTTTGTGCCAAGCAAACAGCAAATAGACAAAAGCAGATTGTTTTCCTGATTAACTCTCTACCACAATGTTTCATCAGACTCACAGCTATAATAAAAAATAAGTTGCTCACAGGTTTGATGGCAGCTCAGACAGCTGGCATTGGTGTGTTATTGGGAACACTCAGTGGTGCTGCTATTGACTAAATAGCAATGGAGTGAAAAAAATAGTGGAGTTTATTATGTGGCAGGAAGACAGGAACACTACAGAGGTGTAATGGAAGTCCTTGTTTATAGGAAAATATCCCAAGGTACTGCCTACACCTCACAACCAGCTCTGAGAAATAATGTTTTGACCAAATTCTTAAGTCCCCAGCAGATCAAGTGAAAAATATTCTGAAATCTTTGTCTCCCTGTTTCTAATTTGAGCACCTTTCCTGAAAAAAAAAATATTGTGAAAAAATCCCACCCTCAAAAAGAAAAGAAAATCTGAATTATATCAAAAAGGCTTTTGAAACAGGTATTAAAAACTGGAAAACCAAGAAAAAGCAATGGGATACAAGTAAGAACCCTTTCTTCAGAAATTCCATTATACCAACTGGAAACACAAGTGGTGGAAAATTTTACTAAGATATGCACATTAGGGAAATGCTTAACAGTTTCCAAAGTTAATAAGAAGTAGCTGTAGTAAGATAAAGCATAAATGGAAATAATGCGTAAGATGATCATTTTTACAGATAAGATTTTTCCTATGCTATTTTTGGATGAATTGGTAAATTGCTTTTCACTATGAGTAATAACTGCTCATGCCATATCATATCACAGATTAATTGTAGTGCAGTTGATTAATTTTTTTTCATCTTTACCAACCAAGCAGTAACTAAAGGTGATGAAAACAAAATAACAACCTGCCTCAAACCTGTCCTCAAGTGTGAAATGAACTGCCCTCAATACCAGCATTGTTTCATTTAGGAGAAACTTCCAATAATATGCATCTACTTCATTGCATTTTTTAAACATAATTTCTCCTGGTTGAGGGATCACTCATTCAACCAAAACACTGAGCTGTCACACCTGGTTGGTATGCACATATGCCTTGCTCTTACAGCATCAGGAATTCCAAACCCAGTCTCCCTTACTCCTCTGACTCAAGCTGTATTAGCATCGAGCCCCAGGGTTATGTGATGGATGCATTAACTGGCAATTAGACAACAAGAAACAGCTTCTACAGAATGCTGTGGAAAAGCCCAGCCAGTTCTGCTGCTGGGGACTCTGAAGAAAGCAATGTTTCAGAGAGAACAGTTAGAGAATTTTGCAATGACATTTCATATTTTACTTAGTGTATTAGAAAGTGTAATGTTTAGATTTTGCTATGATTTGGACAACATTTGTAGGAACACCTAAGTCACACAAATCTGTACATAACCCTATGTAACCCCTACAGATCTGTGAGGAGGAGGCCTTTTATATATTGTTCATAGTTTTAAGCTGATACTCTGTCAATGCAGTATATATATAAATACACACACAGCTGGTGAAAATGCTCAGGCTATTTGGCAGTTGCTGAAAACATATAAAAATATATGAAAGTAAGACACTATCAGTAGATGAAGTTTTCATTAATTTGTTTGTACAAGCCTGTGTTTCTCCAGCCAGAATATTTACACGCTGACGCACAGGGCACTGAGAATCATCTACTGCAAAACTGAAGATAAATGGCATCTTTGTGACTGAATCTTAATTTGTTCTGTGATTCAAAGTCATGCGCAAAATTATGCTTGCAATTCATTAATTTGAAGGCTGGCAAGTATTATTAAGGAGAAATTTGCATACAAAAGGTGTTGATTTTTAAATGCTTGTGACAGAAAAAATAATGAGTATACAAATAACAAATCTTGCATGAATATGCATATGGCTTAATGGAGCCACTACTTAATCTTTTCCCCAAATGTATAAACCGAGGAGGCTTACAGGTGGCTCTCAGTAGGCTGTGATTTCACCTAAATCAGCAGAATTAAAACTTGTTCTGCAAACCTTGAGATGTTTGGTAGTCAGTGCTCAATGACTTCTTAACCAATCTTCTAAGAGATGCCTATGGAGAGTGTGACTGTGTGGGGTCTGTCAGAGCAGTGTCAGGAATCTTCAAAGCCCTGACAATGAGGTTAAAAGAAGACCCAAAGAATGCGGGCAAAGGTACTCTGGGGCACCTCCATCCAATGTGTGGGGTACTCACTGCAGACAAACCCAGGTGTGCACCATGCAGCCACAGGACATGTGCCCTCTGTACCTACAAAGTACTTTCTTCATGCTGTGCAGGTGAATGAGGCTCCAGAAAAGTTGCACACCAACAGAGGTATGTGCTACACAATTAAGACCATTAACTTGATGGTGTTGCATCATCTGTGGCAATGAAAGTCAATACAAAAAATAAAAGGCAATATGAGTATACATTTCTTTTTAGACTTGTTCTGCTTTTCCCCAGGATTTCTTCAGTAGCTACCATAAAAAATGAATGATCCTGCTCAAAAAAAAAATAATTGGTGCCTGTACATGACATATACTCTAAGTTGCACACACCGAAGCCTACCCATCCTGGACTGGTTTCTGTCAGCTCCACTGCACTATTTGTGTAGGGAGAACATGCTAGTTTTAGGAGTTCCTATAATGCAGTTTATATACAGTATCTGTTTAGAGTTCAGCTGGGGTGGTCTTTTAGCCATTCCAAAAGGCACAAGTCAGTCAAAAAATAGGGCAACATCATTGTCATGAGATGGTAGGAAAATCCCATGAGACTACTCTAAAAGCAGGAGATTCACTGGGAGTTGTTATCATTTGCTTGCAGTGCTCCTACATATTCTCATACAAAAACAAATGGAAAAATACAGTCTCTGGTCCAAAGTTTTTTCAAGACACAGCTGCACGTGATAGAGCTAAAGAGAGGCTCAGTAAGGACATTTTAATCCTGACCTTGTACACACATACTCTAATACATCCTTAGGGATGACTGTTTTTGGATGGCCTAGAAAACTTACATAACCATCACTTACTGCTTCCACAAAAGCTGTATCCAGATGATAGGGTCCAAGTTCAATTTCCTTACATTTGTATATTAACTATAAAAGATGTTTATTATGGCTTACTTTTCAGCAGGCCAAGATAAGAACAACAGAACATCCAGCACATATTATATTACTGTGTTAGCAGAATTTTGACATGATTATGAGGCATTAATTAAGTGTTGGCCTATCTTATTAAACAAAATTGAATGCCAGAAGTATTGATTTGGAAATTACTGTTACAGAAAAAGTATTTAAAAATATATAAATAAACGTGTTAATCAGGTAGAGCCAATAGAAAAAGTATTTTCATCTAAAACACATTAATTACAAGGCCAGGAGTTGGACTCGATGATCCTGGTGGGTCTCTTCCAACTCAGCACATTCTCTGATTCTTTGATTCTGTGAAGGCTGTATACCCATGAACAAAGTGCAGTTAAAGGCAGAATCCTTTCTGTGAGAGATGCCAATAGATCTGTACAGCTTTCAGCACAAACTCTACAGTCTTGGACACTGCCAAGAAAACAGCAGGTGGAATAGGGATGAAGGAAAATTTATTTTCAGAAATTTACCAGAATCCAGGGCTGAATCACAACATGCAGGGTGCCAAGAATATCTGGCATTAGAATGGTTAATATAAGCAAACCTTGTAAGGAATATAAAAATCTCGTGCTTTAGGAATTAAGCTGAGGTGCAATTAGCAGAGACCAGGATGAGATCTTCACAGGGATACATTACCCTGTGCCTACAATAAAAGTTTTAACATGTTTCTGACTGAAGCTCTTTTCACTTTGATACCAGGCTGCCAACCTGGGTGGTGCCTTCACCTGAACCTCAGACATTTATATTTCCTCCTTTCTCTGATGCTAGAGCCATACAAAAAAATCCCAGTTACTCCTGTTTGCTGTGCAATAGAAGATGCCAGGGGAGCTGAGACTGTCTGGGAGGCAGAGAGTTTGCTCTCATACTGTGGAGAAGATTCCCAATTCAACATGGCATGAGCTGCTGGGCTAGCTTGGCCAAAGGCCAGACTACCCCTGGCTGCTCTTGCTGAATCATGTGGCAAAAAAAGCTTTTATTACCTGAGATCTCTGATAATTTCTTTCTTCCCTGTAGCCACCAGGAGCCAGAATGCTTTTTCTTGGAGAGAGACAAGTAGAGTCTGACCTTTTTACTGATCTATCATTTTTCTCCCCTGTGCTTTTTCAACTATATCATGTGGAATATTTTGCTTTTCTGTTAAAAAACCAAGACACTATATAAAACTTGCTTTTAGGAACCATTGATAGTAAGATTAAAATCTTATCCAACTAACCCCCACCAACCTTATGTTTATAGGAAGGATGTGTGTTAGTAGGTACTTACGATGATTATCTTGTGCATGTCTAAGTTCATCCAGTGAGTGCAATGACAGAGCTCAAAAAGTTACAGCATGTTATTACATTTTAATGACACACATTTGATTTAAGATTATATTCCTTAATATGTGCACATAGCTTTCACTGACGTCAGTGGGAAGTCTGTAAAAACTGAAAGCAAAATGCACCCCAAAGAGAAAATTAGATAGTTATTTTGAGAAGCCTGAAACACTCAGATGTGGGAATAGTGGTATAAGATAGCATGTGTGCTTCCAAGGGAAGGGGAATCAGAGTTAAATGGTAAACTCTCTACTCCTGGGGGATCATTTATGGTCTCTAAAGAGGTTAATGTGTGTCCCACAATCTGTTCTCATATGTAAGCTACTTTAGTCATGCTGAGAAGGAAGAAAGAGTAGAGCAGATGGCCATGACAGATGAAGACAGCAGCCAACACTTCTCTTCAGGCAGAAGGGCCATTTAAACCTAAATGAACTAGTCAGTTGAGTGATGTAGAGTGCTATCAGGTAGAAGATCTGGCCTCATTAGAAGGGGAACACTCCACAGCAGACTGTCCTTGGCACCAAAGACTTGGGTACTGCACTGCACTGTGGCCAAAGAGAGCCCAGGCCTTGTTTCAGGCAGAACATGATCTACAAGAGCCTGCAAGAGTCACTTAATGTAAACAGAGAATCCAGCCTCAACTGAGGTCAAGCCATATGTCTTAAATCTGTATAGCTTGTTCCTCACCACAGCTTTAGCATTTTAATTCCAGTCAGATCCATGCTCTAAGCCCTTCCTTGAAGACAGACAGGTGAGACCTCCTTTAAAGGAACAGCAGGATTAGGAGGTGTTAACTGTTGCTTGCCATGGTTCCTGGCCCTCCAGGTCTACTCTGCTGTAGTTTGTTCCTCTCTGTCTTGTTTTGTAGCAGGAGCAGACTACGGCTGACAAGTTTGTTCCTTGCCCTGACATCCTATTTTTATTTATTTATTTTTCTCTCAGCTACTCTGATAGCATGTAAGAAGACTTGCTTCAGTGAAAGAAGGGAGAGTCTCACATTTAACTCCCTCATTTGTTCATGTGCTTTCAAACCTATGCCTCTGAGTTTGAAAGAAAAAGACTTCTCTTACCAGGTTTAAGTGAGGGAATATTTTGTTATTTTGTTTTAACTGAAATAACATGAAGGTTATCATAGAACAAACTTTGGTCTTATTGGAGTGTATTGATTTATCTCACAAGAAGCTTCAGCTAAGAACAAGGTATTATTGAACACTCTTGAATTATTTTGTATTTATTGACATCATCTGCTGTGCATTGAAACCTGATCTCTAGAATTTTTTGACTGAATATTTTTCTTTGTTTTTCTCTTTTGGTCAGATGTAAACAAGATTGATTCATGCATAAGCAAGGGCAAAGTATGTTTTATAATGCTGTAATCCCTTGCTAAGAATCATTTGGCTAGGACAAAGAATTTTGCATTTAAAAGCAGTTGAGATTTGCTTTTCTGAATAATTACTGTGATTGCCTGAGGCTTCTTTGTTGAAATATCAGAGACAAGATGGTTTCAGCAGCTTGATGATAAACTGGACAACTTCTGGCATTTTAATTCTGTTCCCAATCAATACTGACAAAGTCTGACCTTGTGCAGAAGTTATAAGTACACATTTGTGATGGAATCACTTCACACATTCACTAAAATCTGATGAACATTATATGTGAATCTCTCAAACCTATTTTTACCATTCATGAGCTGAATACAAATAAGAGGAAAGATGAATTTGCTTTGTTGATGTGACTCCATGATTTGTACTACAGAAAACATCTGAGCTACTAGAAAATGCATACTGATATTCCAGGATACAAAAACAAAATTTAAGAAAGCACTATGAGAAATAAATACCCATATAATAAAATGCAGTATATGTTTAATTGCAAAATTTGAAGAGGCTGAAGGATTTGGGCTACTTTACTGTGACCAGCACAGCTATTCAGAATGCAAAGCTGTTCTATGTGCTTTAGAAGGTGTACCCAGCCTGACATAAAAAAATCAACCAAGCTCATAGGTCCGATGGTTGCTTGGCTCAAAGGGAAGTTTGGTTATGGATATATTACCCCCCTACTCTGGTAATATATTGGTGGTGCCCTGATTCATTAGGAAGTGCATAAATTCTGCTTCCAGTAACCACCATATAATTGGTGCCATTGCCATATAACAGAGCTATAATTTAACACTGGCTGGGGCTTCCTAGAAATAGCAAGGTATTCTTAGAGGGTATTCCTGAGTGGAAAAACACAGCATCATAAATCCACAGACCAGTCTTGTACTTACATGCCATGTGGTGCAGGACAGAGTGCCCTATTCACGTGGGAGCTCAGCTCCTGTTCAGCGATGGCAGTACCAGACTGTAGGGCTCCAGCGATGACTAAGAAGAAAACTGACTGCAATATATCAACCTATGACACCAATGCAATAGGGAAATCAGAAGGAATATGATGTGCCTAGAGTTTATGGACCATTAAAATCCTGCCTGTCTGGGCTGGCTTCAGCCTTACTTATCCACTGTGAAGAACATGTAAACACAGCTCTGAACTAGAGAGGAGTAACTGGGAAGACTGGGGAGACAGTACAGTTTTTGGTAAGCATTGAAAAGGCAGGCAGAAGGGTTTGAGTCACTCACTGGCAAAATTGGATGGATCTTACAGAGCAAAGAGCAGCGGGAGCTGGAGCCAGGTATAGCTCATCTGAGTGTTTCTGAGCATTCACACCTACTTTTGACTCCGTCATCCAGGTAACTGCTAGGAAAGAAGAAATATCCTGGATTCTCACACATTAGACAGAGGCATAACATTTCCTGGCATGAGCAGATTCTTTAGCCATTACCAGTTTGGGATTTGCTCCCTAGAAAACAGGCTGCCCATCATGGCCTTGTACAGGTCTTTTGCTCCCTAGACTGTGTCCTTGTCCGTGCACACACGAGGCAGAGCGCTCACGCACGCAGGCCCACCCCCGTGGGGCTGAGTGTGTCACATCCCTACAAAGCAGAGGTTCTAAATGCTGGCATGGGTTCAGGAAGGCACAAGCTGGCTGAAAGCCTGGCATTGCCTTCTCAGACCCTGTTTCACAGATCAGAGCAGCTGACAACTGTTCTGGGAGAGGTGCCTCCAGCTCATCAGAACTTTTTTACACTCCTGGAAGATCTGAAAATACTTTTCCTCACTCCTTCATCCATGCAATTCTGAAATTTCCTCAATCCACCTTTCATGCAATTCTGTTGGGTTTTGTGTATGCTTAAGAGAAGACAGTGCTCATGTACTTTTGACCTCTAGCACAGGAGGAGTGAATATATATTCTCAGGAGCAAACAATGATATACACAGAACCTACAAAGCAGAAAAAGTAAAGAAAAAATAAATGAGGAAAAACACTACAAAAGATGGGAGAAGTTCACTAATTTTGTAACAGGTCTGTTACTGGTTTGGCATAGTTGTCTATTTGTTTCTTCCTCTGTGCTGAATTTTTTGAACCAATGAAAGGGCCCATTTAAGAGTTGGGCAGCACTGCTGGTCCCCTTTGAAGAGTATTTGCCTAGTCTAAAGAGATCCTTGAAATTTGAAAACACTGTCCCAAACTCCTGCTAAAGTTAACTTTGATTTTACTGCATAAGTATCATGCAACAGTACATCATTGTGCCTTGACAATATTTTAAACTCCTATTAGGTATCCACTGACATTCAACTACACTTTTGTAATTACTTCTCATATATCTCAGACCATCATGGCCACACCACCATTAAGGTGGTCTATAAAAGCAGGGAGAGTGAAATACAGGTCTGTAGAACAGCACAAAGGCCTCAGTTTTGGAATAAACAAGATTTTGAAATGTATATATGTCAAATAATGACAGCTGTCAATGTCTTTGAAGATACTTCCTGATGGCTGAAATACGTAAAATTATTAAACGAATTTCAAACATTCCTATAATATACATCACCTAATTCCTGTTCACTATGTATTCCAATTACCTTATTTTCTAGACTGATAAATGAGAACTAAAGATTAAATGAATAATTTGCAAAATCAAATTCAGGTCTAATTGGTTTCTATCAAACATGACACCTCAAACAAAGGTAAAAATGACCCAATGACAAGAATAAAGTTATCTTGTGATGTTTCCCCATTCAAATAAAACTTAACTGTTTCAAGAGTTAATTACATTACAGGCAAAGTTAGCTTTTCATTTTCCAGTGCCCAGGTGTCAGCTACTTTTCTTATCTGGCTTATATTCACATATTTGACTCTTATGTGATGCTCTTATCATGTCAAGAATGCATTTACTAGGAAGGAATAATTGAGAATTCATTACTTTAATGTTTCTCAAGCTGTTGAATGACAAATTGTAATAGTTATGACTTACTTTGTGACTACTGGTGACCTTTTATCTTAATACTTAACCTTCAGCCAGCTTCCAGACAGTGGAAGCCAACAGGAATTCTGAGTGTAAAACCACGAGGGATATTGTCCGCTTATTTAAAGAGACACCTATATCTATGTTGTGTTTGTTTCAGTGGGAGTGAAGGATTCTTGAAGCATAAATATTTGCCTATCATTTATTTTTAATTCCCCTGATCCTTTTTCCCCCCCTAGAAAATTCCCAAGCTCAGAATAAGGTTTGTATATTCACGTCCAGTTTATGCTTGCTTTCCTTAAATAAATTTATTAGTTATTATATTGGCATGAAAAGGAAGCAGCCATGAAACACAAGTGAATCAATAAGTAGCCATAAGAAGCAAAATTTAAATTCATTATGGCTGAAGATTACATCAGAAGTCCTGCTCATCCAGTTAAAGACCACATGACGAATCCAAACACAATTACATAGCTCTCCTATTAATAGGCAACTACTAGGCTGCAAACAGCTCACAAATGATCTGAAAACTGAAAACCATTGGTAAAGCAATTTGGCAAACAGTTGCAAATAATATATATATTTAGAGAAGTCCAGACAAATTCCATTGACAAAGAAAAAATGTAGCCTAAGTTCATCAGATAAATTGTTAGAGCCAAGAAAATAATCTATCACAATTAGTTCCACTAGAGCACCTCTCAGTGATTAGAAATAAATAACTTTCTCATAAACATGCACTCAGCAGATATCTAAATATGTTACTGATTAAAATGTACGTTTTGCATTTTATGTCATTGGAGATTTGTTCTACTTAGTCATATGGTGAATCATTAGGAATATACACAGGGCACTGAAGTGGAGCAAGGTGAGTAATTGCATAGTGGAGCAGAAGGACCTGGCTGCTGTGAGGGCTGGGGGTGTGCAGGGAGCTCAGCTCAGGGCCTCTGCTCACACCTATTTCTGCCACACAACTTTGTACCTGGCAGGACACACCTGCAGGGACAAAAGAAAGATCCATTGTGCTGATTACAATAAAGGAATAAAATATCAGCCCAGCACAGAACTGTGGCTTTTATTAGGGGGAAGTGGCCATTGATCTGTTAATTGCAGCTCACATCACGGAGGGTGACCGGTTTCCTTCCTCTGCACTGTAAACAAGGGAAGCACACAAATGCTTCTCTCGAGGTGGAAGAAATAAAACTGAGCTATCAAGATAGATTTCTCATTAGGATTATTTTTTCTTTTTTTGCAAGCCAAGTGCAAACTTCTACTTGAACATTAAGCAAATTTTTCTTTTATATCACATTAAAATTGAGCTATCTGTGCACATGCAGTGTCAAATTTTGCAGTCCTTCAGAAATCACTCAACATGATGGAGATCTGAGCCTGTGTGTTAAAATAAGACAGTGTCCTCACTCTGCATTTGTCATTACTGATGTTTTCACTGTCCCACTAAATTTACTTCAAAAGAACATTGGGAAACAGGCAGCATGAGAGCAACACAGGAGCAGACCAGAGGGGAAATTTAGAGAAGAGAAGGAGGAAAAAAAAGGATTATAGGAGCTAAACTGAACTTTTGGGAAACCATGATCAGCTCAGTGGAGTTTCATCTCTGCCTCCTCATTAAAGAAAGGGCTTCAAAATAATTGGAATATGCAAATCATAGTGGGTTTTTTCCCTAGGAAAAAAAAAAAGGCAGTTTTTTTTTTTTTCTTCAAAAGCAGAACTGTTTCATTCAATGCAAAATAAAATGCATCACTTTGCTTCTGTTTTCCTTAGCTCTTCTACAGTGCTTATTACTTCTCTAAAGATAAAAGAATAAATGTCCAGCCTCTCAAACTACTCAGAGAAACTGAAAGAAGGGAAGGAGGGAGCGGCATTTTTTGTCCCGTAAATATAATATTCCCTTTCCTTTGCAACAAGTCCAGTGCTGGGCCTCTCAAACAAACAGTTCCAAAAATAGGGAGATGCTTTCCCTGGTCCTTCTCCATAATCTATTGCTCTTGGTACCACTGAGCCAGTAAGGAATGATCTCCCCTCCTGTTGTGCTCCGATGCCACCTACGAGTTACCAGCATGTGCTCTTGGCCAAAGACATGGCCACTGCCACAAATACCAGGCAGGCACTTGCCATGTCCTTACCTAAAAAGTACTGAACTAATAAGATATCTGAATGTAAGGTTACTCTCTTGAAACAGGCAATTTTTTTCTCCCCAGCTTGGAGAAGGAGTCAGGATTTTAACCTTGGAACTCCACCTGTTCCAAAGGGTCAAGGACAGATCCTCATGGACCCCCAACATTTGGGGAGGGGACACTCTCTGTGTGCGCTGAAGTCAAACCCCTTGGGACTGACTGCAATTAATTCTGCTCTTAAAATATCACCAGTCTCCTTGCTGAGATATCTCATCACTCATCACACATACATGGAAGGGACATCTTATGTTCCAGCTTCACCCCCCCCCCCCCCNCCTTTACGTTTAAACACAATAAAGGCTGGTTTTAGCTCAAAAGCATTATGAAGGTTCACTGAATGATGACCTTACTGGAAATGGAAAGTAAACTTTTGGCCATAAAACAGTGGAGTTCAGAAGCAATTAGTGCTTACTCTTCCCATCAGCATTCTGTGCATTGCTGCTGCTGCAGTGAATAGGTACAGGAAGAGCTTCGGGAGTCCCATATGGCAGGCCGTCTCCTCCAGGCCCTCAGGCTGATCTTCACAGCTGCTCAGGCTTATGTTGGACATGCCTGTCATTTCATACACCCAAAGACAGACATTTCTTTACCCCCAAAGGTGACCTGCAAGTAAAAACAGAAAAAAATGGCCTTGTGCCCACATTTTCCTGTTCATCCTAACTGAAAAGAACATGTGGGAACTGCACTCTGTCTACTGCTGTCAGTTTGTTTGCAGGCTGAGAAGGAAGGTTTTCTCTACCTGCAGCAGAACAGGAGTGTGTAGAGATACCTAGAGAAATTGGAGAAATGTAGGAACTACAAATATTTGCTTGTACAAGCACAAGATTCGGAGATTTGCTATTTCATGAAATGCAAATGATTGTGAATTAAGACATTGAGAATAGTTGTCTACTAAACTAAAGTAGATAGAGGCAAAACCATCATGGCCCAGAAGCAGCACTCCTTTTATAATTTCCTGCCTTGCCAAGACTTCTAAATACAGCACAAACAACAATAATTACATTTTTAAAAATCATAATGGTATAGTCAAAATCGGTATTTTTTAGAAGGAAGAAGCATCATTTTCTGCTATAACAAACAATTACAAAAGATTGGGAAACAAGAATAAGAGTAAATGGAAGATAGATTTTCTAAACTATTCTTTAGGAGCTCATAGTACCTGATGAAACACCATTTCAAATGAAAGAAAACCTGCAAGTTTCTGGAAGAATTATCTGCTGTTCTCGGAGGTACCCAGAAAGACAAAGCACTGTACAATCCTACCTTCCAGCTAACAGCAATTCCATGAACTCTAGAACTCAGTAGACTCAGCTGACACGTGCCTGTCCCACCTTTTCCCTGCATTCTGAATAATTCCCCCCTCCAGCCTCCTCTCTCTCTTTCTCCTCCTCATAACATTTATCCTAGGTTTGGCCTTATGGCAGAGGTTAAAGAACAGCAAAGCCGGCCTATGAAATAGAACAACTACAGCTGGGATATTCAAATGCATCTACATGTGTGTGTGCTGGGCTTATGAAATTCTGTGGCAAAAAACCAATATTGATCTGAGCTCTGATTTAACATAAGACATTTCTTTATTAATGCCAGAGGATACAATTTTATTAAGACTAAGTATTTCACATTGAAGCATTTTCATGGAGGATGGCACAGAAAATATATAGCACTGAATAAGTTCTATTAATACTGACAATACATTACTTTTTAAGGAGACACTTAATTGCAATAATGCATCTGCTGCAATTGTGAATGGTACAACTGATTCTCTAGCGGGTTATCTGCCTTGGGAGAATCCAAGACAGCTCTTTGGTACTGCAACGAATTTTGGTACTGCAGATACTGCTTCTCCCACAGCAGCACAGAACAGGCAGCATTGCATTTCAGAGGCCTAGTGCCCCTTGCTGAACAGGGGAATAAAGGATGCCATACACCATAAGCTGAAATGCTCATTGCTAGCCAAATTCAGAATGTGTTTGAGAATGTAAGTACTAACCATCCCTGAGAGGAACTAAGGGCTGGACCAACACAGCTAGAGGCATCATTGGTGGCGGAAGCAATGCCACTCAGATACTGACAGCAGAAAATATAGGCAGAAATTTGGTCTGCAATAGTGAGAGTGCATTAGGATGTGGACAGAGTTGTAGTGTAGCCCTTCTCCTGCTGGGCTCCTCCCTGAAGAAAACTTTAGAAATGCCAGTGCCAAAGGAGATGAAGACCATTAATTCCCTCAGAAAGAACAGTTTGGGCCTCCCTGATATCCAACTTAGAGCAGCAACCCTGCAGTTGTCACCTTGCTTCCTGAGCACAGGTGAACTTTGTGCCAGCTCTCCAACTGGGGACAAAAGGCCACCTTCTTCCCTTACTTCCCCATGCATCCTGGGTGGGATTCAGCACAAGGCTGGTCCTGGTCCTCAGCCACTGCTCTGCACAGCTCCAGCTTGGCAATCTTTGTGGCAAAGAAATCTGAAGGGATGGCAACTCCATTGCTCTTACTAGGGGAAACATAAACATAATGTATATTCTGTAACTGAGAGAGGGTAGACGTGGCTGGTTTAGAAGTATTTTCAAATGGTTGTCTGAATGGGTTCCTTGCTCTCAGGATAGCATTCTGTTCTCAGTTTGGACTAAAGAGATTTCACAGCCTGCAAATGATAGGACAAAGTGTCATTTGTTTTCTCTACAGACATAACTGCTTCCTACTCAGCCTTTGCCTCAGAGATATAATCATGGAAAGACAGAGAACTTGGGCCTTTCTACAGCCAGAGATTGACAATGTTGAAACATAGTCTTGGCCCTTTCAAATGACATCTGTCTAATGAGAGCAAGGTCTTTTCTTCCCCTCACAAGAATTCAATATGTTTTATTGTGTAAGAGAGTAGAAATATAGAAAATGCGCAGTACTTAATTCAGGGATAGTGTACATGACAGAAGAAATAGTAAGATAAATGTGGGGCTCCTATCTACCTTCTACTAAAACAAGAATAAGGGAACAAGCAAGTGAACTTGAAGTGCAATAAAGTTTAAAGTTAATAAATACTTTTTTTCCACATAAATTACAATTATCCTATCAAGTCAGAATTGCAATAGGTCACTGAGACCAAGCACTTAGTATGCACAAAAAGATTAGACAAATGTGGCCCAGTTCTTTTCTCCCTCTAAGGTGAATTTACACACCGAGGGTGACACTGTGCAGCTCCCTGATTTAGAGACGTCAAGCTCCAAAGCAAGTTAGAAATATGCCTGAACAGGGGTAAGTTAAATCAGTAGTGCACTGTCTCTGATTGCTGCCACAAACTGCTTCAGGCCAGGAAGAAACTTCTACAGCAAACCTTTCAGTGAGTACTGGAAGAAGGCTTTGTGAAATATCCTTCCAGCACTGAAATGTTCCAAAGATCTGGATTCTCTGTCTTGGCTGCTGGGTGATGTCCCAAATGTCACTTCAGCTCCCCATCCTCAGTTTTTCCCATCTCTAAGTAGAGGTGCCCTGAGATTTATGTGATAGGTGTTGTTGCTGTGTCTGCCAAGACAGGACACAGTGCTGACACTTTCAGGAATGATATATGGTGAAAACTGCTCATCTCCCTGAATATGGCAATCCCATGGACCTGTGAAAAACAAGTGTAAGCCATAACTTTTCTAAATCATATGGTTTGCACTTTTGTGTGTTTTTTTCAATTTCCTTTTTATCCATCCAAACCTCCAAAAATTTGTTTTCATGTAATGCCTCCAAATTCAAGTACATTACCAGTCAGGGGTTCAGGATGCAGTTTCAAACTATGAGCTAACAGATATAACTACAAAGTCCTCACAGAATTAAACACCCCATTAAGAAAACCCACACACAATTGAGTTGAGAGGCCAAAAATCTCATTCCACTTTAATATCAATCAAATAATTAATTGTAGCAATGCACCAAGTCTTTTTTAATGACATGTAGAAATAACTTATGCCCTTGAAATGTGTCTGAAGCAGAACTTAAATAGATCAATTACTTCAGTGATTCATCTCTGAGGTTTTTTTTCTGGTAAGGCTAAACACATTTCTGTGTTATGATATCAAATGATTAAAGAAGGTCTTCTGAGCTAGTCTAAATTAGGCTAAGTAGAAAAAAAATAGGGAATTACTTTTTATGATCTATCATAGATTTATCCATTCTTTGTTAAATACTTCCCGAAACTAGACTCTGTCAATGAAGAAAACTACTCACTGATAAATTTAACATGATCTTTTGCTATCTCTGTTTCCACAAGGAGTTCAGCCTCCTTTTAAGGGGAAACGCAATTCTTCAAAGGTAAGAAAAAAGCGCTTCATACACCTCTACTGGCATGGGCTTCTGAAGCAAAGTGACAAATGGGCTAGGACTAGTTGCTTACTGGTTTACAAGGTCAAAGATGAGTCCCTCTCCCATTTACCCTTTATTTCCTCTATATTTTTCAATCTCCTTTCTGTCGTCACAGTAACCAGTTCAACAAGTAATGCATAAACCCCCAATGAACAGAAACAATGTTCAAGTTTTGTCGTATTTTGTACTATATGAATCTATTTTATTTGCCTTTCAAGGTCCCTGAGTTTAATGGTCAGTGGTCTTTTAAATTTTTTTCCCATAAAATCAGCTGTGCTACATTACAGTTCTCACAGCCAGCAGCCCTCACAGCATATAATGTTTTGTGTGAGTACACCAGGATGCAGGACAGGAGAGAGCACACAGTGGGGAAAAGCCTCTGTGGTGGCATGGTGGCCAGTGATGTACAAGAACTGTTCTCAATAAGAGGGAATGTGGTGAGTGCACAAGTCACTGCCCTCATCTCAGAGTTCCCACAGACAATTTTATCTGTTGCAGAATCCTTCAACATACCTAAATTAAAGAGCTGGATGCATGAAATAATATACTCAGATATACAATATAGAGTGTGAAATTCTGCATTCATCTTGCCTCAGTTTCAGCAGGTTATTAAAAGGCTACCTCCTTACCTGCCTTAGTGACTATGCCAACTTCCTGAAGCTTTCCCATCTCTGGAGCATATTTAGAAGAACCATGACAAGGCTTGACTCCTTGCCAATGCTAAGACAGGCAGTGATGGGAGAGGACAAATACTCTGCACTCAAAGGCTTCACATTCCCAACATAATAAATTGGATACTACCTACTGATGATTCAGCACAAAACCTGCTATTACACTAAATCTTGCAATCTCGTGACAGACAAATAACATTGAGCCTAATTTAAAGTCAATGAAATTATTTCAGCTGACTTACTGGGCCAGTCTACTGGCCACACATAGTTTTTAGCAGAAGGAACAGCTTTTGGCTTCTGTATTGGCAGTCTATTACAGTAAACTAGCAAAATTAAGTATTTTTTTCCCAGTTTAATTACTAAGATTGTGTTTACTATTTTAGACAAGCACACAGATCTGTTACTTTTATCACACAGAGAAGCAAACTAAGTTGAACAGTAAAAACATGTGATTAAGCAATATAAAACAAGATGTCCCCAATATTAAATAACCAAAGTTACAGAGGCCTTGTTTTTTACATAGAGCACAACACATCTGAGACCTGATGGCAGAAGGCAACACATACTGGAGAGATACAAGACTTGCAAAACCACACATTACATTCTATACACTTTCCCATGGTTTAAAAGGAAGAGAAACTTTACTTCTATCAGATGCTCTTCAATTTTATGACAAATACAACTAAAGCCCTGAAGATAAAGGAGAGCATTAGAGCACAGCAGAGAAATATGTTCAGCCTAGAAGGCTTAGCACAGAAAAAAAGACAAAAGAGCTGTAAAATTTCACTCCATATAGAATATTCCAAAACAGGTTTGAGACAAAAATAGGTCACAATTAAGAATGTGAAGTGAAAGAATACAAAGACATTATACACAGGTATGGAAAATTGGCATATTACAGCTCCGGAATGTTGCACAGCCACTATTAACCCTTCCAATACCTTTGTGCTGTTACTCCAACTGAAACAAAAGTGACCATACTGTGTCTACTGGACTTCCTGCATGGTTTAACAGCTGAAATACTTCATTATTGTTTCTCAAGTGCTTTTATATTGGTGTTTTATGAAACAGCAATATATTCCTGTTATTCCAGATATAAGAACAGGGACAAAGAGGTGTTACTGAAGATAACCAAGGGAACGTGAGTTACAGCCACAGTAAGGTCTGAGCTATCTTCTACCATTCATGTTCATCATACTCTGAGGCAACAGTGATCATTTAAAGCTCATTAGAGCATACATAAACAGAGGGAGCTCCAGTATTCCCTAAGGTAGGCTACAGATCCTATAGCAAGTCTGCTGAAAGGGGGGGTTTTCAACTGCTGTGAAAAAGTGTTTGTGTAGAAAGACAGATTTTCTAGGCAGAGATTTTAGCCCCCCCCTAAGCCAGAACACAGAGAAAGGGAAGGGACTTCATTGCTCTCCACAACTCCCTGAAGGGACGTTGTAGTGAGGTGGGCAGTCTCTTCTCCCAAGAAAGGGGTGGGCAAGAGGAAATGGCCTCAAACTGTGCCAGGGGAAGTTTAGATTGGACATTAAGGAAAAATTCCTTCATTGAAAGGTTGATTAAGCATTGGAAAAGGCTGCCCAAGGAAATGGTGGACTCATCATTTCTGCAGGGATTTAAAAGATGTTGAGGTGTGGTTCTTAGGGACATGGTTCAATGGTGAGTTTGTCAGAGCTGGGTTAACTGCTGGACTTGATAATCTTAAAAGTATTTTCCAATCTAAATAATTCCATGATTCATGTTGAATATCCCCTTCTTGTTAGAGTGTTTCTATGTATTTACACCTTTACTGACAACAGAACACTTTCCTTTCTACCTACATGGTAAACATCATACCATAATGCCTGTCACTGGATTTTCTGTTTGCTTCATATCACATCTCCATTAGATAACAAACTTGCCTTGAAAGAAGATACATCTTTCAGTGACTTGTGAATTGACTGTTTTCACACTATATTCTGTAAATAACATTAATGCCCACGTTGGATGTCAGAATGCTGCTTCACAAACAGGCACCTTATTAGTTTGGAAGCGAGTTTAGGAGATAAAGTAATAATTTGCACTGCCTGAACTAAATAATCACACCTGGAAAATACTATTTGACTTAAACATAAGTCACTCTCCTAGCAGAGCTGTCATTTGATATGGACAGGTTGGCTGCTCTGTTTCCACAATCTTTCTAGGTGACAGAAATGGAGCCAGAGCAGAAGAGTGCCAAGGTATTATCTGGCCCCATAGAAAATCTGACTAGTTTTTAGCTTTTGAATACATAATCATCTATTTGAAGTGTTTCACGACTGAGATTTAAAAGAATAAATTGAATTTTTCTGCTCTATTCCATTCTGCACTTAACTTTATCTCTGTGTTTTCCTTTTAAGTGATTAGTTACTGCCACACATAGCAGGTAGGCTGAAATCCTTTTTCATCCCTGCTTAGTGTCTCCATACAAGGCTTACTTCCAAAATGATTGAAGACAAGAGTTCAGAAACAACAGACACTGGCAGGCTGCCAGTCACATGCACCCACACAGATGCAAAGTTAAAAATATATCAATTCCTGCCTCATACAAGTGGGTGCACAGGATAGAGAGGGCTGAGGGAACAGATTGAGAGGGAGAAGTGTCTATTCACAAAGGGCAGTACACATGTATCTGTCAAGCAAAAGGCCACGAGGAAAGAACGGCAGATTCTGGTACTTCTGTGCTGTGGGTAGGATGCCTTAGTCAAAACCTTTATTTTCTGGGGTTATTTATACTTAGAAATTTGTACCTGGACTGGGAATCTCATCCATCCTTCTTTCTTTGTATTAAGGTCACAGAAAACTGCCAAAGAATAGTAGGGGCACAGTACTATGAGTATGACATAAACAATGCTGGTAGGAATATCTGGTTTCATCTGATCTTCTTGACAAAGGGATCAGTGTGACAGACTTGTTTTCTGTGATCATCTGTATCACTGCTGGGCCTAAATGAGTGGATTTTTGACTCTTCTTTCACTGGTACTGAGCTGTACCTCAAGGGTGGCACATTCCTCCTGCAGAATTCAAGTCCTGGACAACCTAAAAATACTGCCTTAATTTTAGAGTGTTTCGGTTTTTCTTATTTGTTTGGTTTCAGTTTGATGATTAAGTTCTGCTCCGGATTCCCTGATTTGAACAAATCAGTTCTTTCTGGTAGCAAACAGTTCTGAGCATACATTCATCTGCAGTCTTAAAGGTACTGCTTCTTGAGAGCCAGTGGTTCAGACTCAGTCGATATCATACAGTCAGGAAAACATATCCCCTGTTGTTCTCTTAAACCTCTTTTTCAGGGTCTTGTTCTAAATCTCCTTTTAAGAGACTTTTATTCCAAACAAACAAAGGGAACTGCCCTTTTCAACAACTTGAAGCAGCGCAGTATCAAGATTTTTCTCTATCCCAATGGAAGTTATTTGAATTGTGTACTGAACCCATTATCAAAGATAGGCCTTGGCAATTAGTTGCACAATTGTATCAAATGGATGGTGCTTTCCTGAATGCACCCTCCCAAGCAGGAGTAAATCTGCTGAAAAATGTTCTTAGGATTTGCAAAACCAGGAGCTTCTCCCCAGACCCCAGGTAAGCAAAGCTGAGAGTGCACAAGCTGAGCACTCTCAGGGCAGCAACTGTACAAACAGCCACAGAAAAGATGGGTTCAATTTTATGTTGTCTTAGGACCTGGTTTTGTACTAATAAGGTCAAGCCCCAGGAAAAGTGTGAGACTTTGAGGCAAGCAAGGACTGGACAGGGCCAAGGTTGGCAGGAGGGTACGTTTATAATGTTAATAAACTACATTCTGATTTCTAGTGTGAAGGGGGTAAATTACAAACTGATGAAGCTTCTCCACTAATGTGATTTCTATTAACATTAAAGCAACCATGGGGAAATACTGAGGGGGAAATAGGTCTCTGGAGTTTGGTATTTTAACCATCAGTCATATAATGCAATCGGTGGAAGAAAATAAATGGTATAGCAATAGCAACTTTAAAGGCAGAGAGAGGACAGGAGAAGTAAAATATTAAATAAGAACAGTCACTATGGAAACTGTTGGATTTTACTATTTTAATACCCGGATGATTCAGAGGAGTGGCAATAAGACATGGAACCTTCTGCCTTTGGAGGAGGCATCAGTTAAAATTTTGCCCAAGCTGGGGGCAATTGAAAGATCAACCCAATAACTGTTTATGTGAAATGAGACTTCACAGTTTCAGTTCAGCTCATTTTCAAGAGTCAGCATCTGTCCAAGAAATATCTCCACCATGCAACTATGCTTGTTAGAAGACACAGCAGAAGGCCTAAACACCTACTTGGGAAGGCAGCGTTTTCTCGCTGTTTTCAAGGCTGGGACTTGAGGAGATTTGTTTTGCTGCTGCTGCTAAGATGATGCCTGAGATACCCAGATTTCAATCTCTGCCTCACCCTTATGCATCATGACCAGCAAACCAAAAATGAAAGAAAAGCATACACTGTGCTTGCAAAATGGAGAGGGGACGAAGCTAATGAACTGCAGAAGAGAAACAAGATCTGAACCTGAAATGAACATATTCCTAAACTTGGGGATTTATCTAGTTAGCTTGTTCAAGTTACAGTTCCTGCCTCTTCTGTCCTGGCTCACATCCAGCATAGTCGGGGTAACAAATGCATCAGAGTGTCCATAAAAGGCAGAGACACTGTGGGAGGAGTGATGGAAATGCATTTTTATTCACTGTTCAGATAATTTTGTTAAAGACCTAAACTGCATGAGATTTATTTAATTTTTAAGACTGGAGACATACAATAAAGGACTACTTGAACAATTATCTAGAAAAATGTCTCTCTAATGTATTTTCAGTGACAAGTGAATTTCACACAAGTGAAATTCTTTCTAAAGGTATTTAAGGTGTCCTACTTGTTTGTACAGAGACTGAGAGGAAATGTAACACTCCCTCTGTTTCTTTCCTTCAATCCTACACACTAGACACAATGCAAGTCTGGACTGCTGCCTTGGTAGTCTCACTACCAACTGCTACTGGATCCTGGAGAACATAAAGCAGATGGAGCACACTACCAAAAACGTGTTTTGCCAGCTAGTCAATCAGCTGAAAACATCCATGATATAGCCAGGTTTTTTAGGAAAAAGATGCACAAAACAGCATTGAAATGTATTATTTGACTGAGCACATAATGGTAGAGGTGAGAAAATCAGAAGTAACCTTACCAGATTACTGTTCTGCGCAAGTGATAGTCACAGAAAGGGACCCCATATGCTCTTAAAAAAAGTCACTGCTGAAAATAAGCAGGTGAACTCACCATCCTCCCCATCTAACTTAACAGGTGTTCTTAATGATGATGTGAATATTTTCAGTGGCAATACCACTAATTTCTGTACTATACCCATGAAGTACTATTATGAAGACCGAAACCAATTCAAACAAAATGACAAACAGTTAGAAAGAAGAGTCTGTATGGAACAGTGTGATAACTCCAACCTGATCAATAACTTCTTGACAACTGTATTGCACACAGAAGCTTCACAGGGAGACCAAACTGCACTGAGACAGAAACTGTGATTGGACATCCCATATATCAGAATTCTACATAGGCTACCAAAGCAAGATCCATAAAATGGGCTGAGCCTCTCGGGCCCTTCACAAGTAGAAAAACACAGCATTTGGAAAAAATTACTACATTTTCACTCACTTACGGATCTGTGAAAGATACTGCATTAGCAGAAGTCAAGAATTTGTTTAAAAGAGAAAAAGTGGCAGAAAAACCACACAGTTGTTGGAAATAGTGAACCACAGGGAGAAGCCCATTAACCATCAGTCTGCATTAGATTCAAAGGCAAAAGAGTTCCAGCACCAAATTCACTTACGATTACAGTTCCTTACAAAAAATTCGGGTTCTTCTCTAAATAAATAAACATTTCAATAGATGGAATACAGTCACATTGTGTTTAATAATACTGCTGGATCTGGTACACACAAGCTCTATCCATAGTTGAAACTGTTCCAAATTTTCCAAGACACACAGCAGTACTTGCAAACAATGGGAAGGCAGCTTCACACCCTTATGCTTTGATTAAATAGCAATCATGTTATTTTGCTGGTTTACTAGATATGTATCAAACATATCTGTTATTTCAAAGAAAATTTAGTCTACATAAAACCTCAAATAAGACTTGAAGGAGAATGGGGATATGGGTGCAAGATTTCCAATCTCATTACGTTTTAACTGGAGAGACAAAATTCCCTTTTCAGTTAAATACATTTTTGTTAAAAAACGTGCAAAAATATGAAACCCAAACTGTATTTCAGCTTTTAAAATGCATGCAGTGAACTGAAATCAGAACAATTCTGGTATTTTAAAATATTGCTTGCAATTAAAAAAAAGATCACTCAGTAGCAAAGCAAATGGTGCACAAATTTAGCATCTTCAAACTGTTCATTAGCCCAGAACAGTAACAAATTTCTTTGTGCTTTCTGCACTGGCCTCCATTTTCTTTTAGACTCAGAACAAGTTTTACAAATGTGTTGTGATCCAGAAAATGTATCATTTTTTGAAAAACCCTGACATGATTCAGATGCCAAGTTTCTTTCTTGAGGTTCTTTTAATCTGCTCTTCAGGTTCTTATTTACGCTCTCCCTTAGATATATGTGCCTCTTAGCAAAAAGCAAAATTTCCTATCATGTCCTGCCTGCGTTACAAAGTATTAAATTCATTTCTTATCACAAACTATGTGTTAACTTAGGCATTTAAAATGTTTATGAAAAAGTGCTGTGAATTCCTTCTTTTTGTGCATCAAACTCCAAACCCACTGCATTTCTGTGGGTGTACAAGCAATTTAAATTTCAGCAATTTTGTGTTAGTCAGTATTAATTTTTATTTCAAAGTAGTGAGGAACTCAGCTAAAAAATATGATGGGCAAACTTCAAAGGCCTTGGAGTTTGAGTTTGGTTTGGCTGTTGACTCCTCTGCTGTTAGACACCGCTTCAGAAGTAACGTTCTCCATAGCATCAGAACAGCTAATAAGTGCAAAAACATCAGATATGATGGTGACCCTGCCCTTGTACACCCATCTGTAGAAGGGCTGCAGAAGCCACAGGTGTTTCCCTGCTGAATTCCAAAAGCCAGTGAGCCAGGCTCACTAATATGCACCCACTGCAGAACACACAGAAAAATGTGCTTCTGATTCCAGATTTTGCTACACACTTCTATAAATCAGGCTGGAGTGATTGAGGGTTTTCTTTTCCCTCCGCTCATCTGATTCATTTGGCTATAGTACTGAAATACATGCAAATATGACGTTTTTAATCTGTAGAGTGACTCCCACGTTACCTGATTAGGAATGCTATAGCACAGCAGGAGATTATCATCATTCCTATCTTTCAATGAGGAGTAAATGTTATAATCAGGAAATTTATACCACTGTAAAATCTTAAAAGCATGGAAACAGAATTCAGTTTTTTGGTGGTGTGTGCATGAAAACAAGATGACAATGAGACAGCTACCTACAGCTCACCACTAATGAAAATGTAATAAAGTGCCTATCTAAACTACAGGATAATGAAGTTAAGAATCAAATTGAAATGGGAAGGCTATAGCACAAAATTAATGACTTTTGTGATGTCTCTGGTGAAGCATAGCTGTTTTTCAGGTGTTTTATCAGAGGTGGTCATTTAAAATGTGCTGCGGTTGGTCCATCACTTAGAGTTAGTCCTATTCACCTTTGGTGGGATATTAGACCATTAGTTCCAAGTCCCCAGGTATGATTTCTGGAAGGGGCAGACATCCTCCACACTGTATTAACACATAATTTTCTGCAAAGAAAGAAGATCTGTAGTGATCACATAATGTGTTCCAATAATATTAGTTAGACATACTGGCTGACATAATTCCGACCTAGTTTTGTTCAAAAGATGGAAACTAAAATAAATGAGTTGACTGACAGAGAAGCTGAGCATGAGAGCAGGTTTGCCCACTAGAAATACCATTAAGGTTACTCTTAACTGAATGGAGAGACCCTGAACCAGCCCACATAAATCTCCTCCAGCTGAATAAATCAGCAATACATGTAAGAGAATTAAAAGCTTTTCATTCCTCTTTCTTTCAGGAAATGCTACAATCCTGTTGTTAAGGAACTTCAGTGGACAGGAAAAATCCCAACCTTCTTCAAGTTTAGAGAAGGAAGATTGTATTAAAAGTTTTCAGTGAATTCCCAGATTCCCTGGCTGTGCACAAGATTCAGGACACAAGGGCTCCTCACAGCCCACTTAGCCTGGCATGCTTTCTGAAGAATTTTGATTTAGTTTACAAATTATCAAGGAGAATTCTCTGAGCCAAAAACCAGAATAGAGAGAATGTGTAATAGCCATGCTCTCTTAAAGAGCCTTAGTTGAAGCTTCTAAAATGCTTCACACAGTCATCTGCACAAATGTCCATATTTAGGAAAATGTGGTGGAACGAACTACTGGGATAGAATTATGATCCTGAGGAAGTTGTAAAGAGAGATAAGCAGAGGGAGCAAGACTCACTTTTGGTGATTGACAGAGACTTTTAACAGCTTGAATCTTGATACGAGCACCTCAGCTAAATGCTTGTCACTCACGATGCTTCAAAGGAATGACCTGTCACAACCAGACTAATGCCCAGAACTGGAGAGAAAGAAAGATAAAACTTACTCTTAGAGAAGTACTCTTCATTGTCATCTTGTTGGTATATTATCAGCTAAAACTGGAAATATGTGGGAGGTCTGAATGCTGCCTTAGCTGAAGTAGAAACCTGAGGCACCAAGGCAGTAATCCATAATCCATAGCAGGGTTCCATCAGGGTGCAACACTTTGGGGATATTTCCCAAGCTATCCTCCTGTGACTTCTTTTAGTTTTATTGTGGAAAGCATTTCAAGGAGAAAACTTACTGCTCTACACTTTGTATGTGGATTCCTATGACTGGACCTCTGGATTACATTCAGACCTTACACAAAAATGTCAAGGGAAGTCACTGCAAGGCAGGAACGCCTTTGCTTCTATTGCCTTGTCTCTGACCACACCAGAGAAGACCGTAATACACCAGGAGTTCATTGCCTGTCACATACATAAATTCCTAAGTGGGAAAACTCTTTTATGCTTGACATCAGAGACAGGTTAAGTGACTGCTTTGTTTATTCTTAGATATTAGAGGTGTTTTTGGACCTAAATGATTCTACAATCCACAATTTCATTTAGCAAGCCAAAGGCAGGTCTTCTGGCAGCTTCCTACTGCAGTTTTGTAGTCTTCTACAGTTGCTTTCTTCATCTTGATGTTTTACTTGATGCCATAATTATTTTCTCATTTTTATATTCACTATTAATTTTAATTAAGCTCAGCTACACTCATTAGTTGAGTTAACCTATCTTCACTTTTAAACTCACACACACACATACCAGTCTTCCTGCTGATGTAGCGTTGGATTGGAAAGTTTTATGCAGAGAGGAAGAAAGACCCACATATGTAATGAAATAAGAGGGCTTATAACTGCAGCTGGTTGGGGATTTTTTAGTTAAGCTTTTCCTATCCAAAAAAGCCAATTAGTTGGGATTGAAAGTTTTCAGAGACCTACATCCTGTTTAATAAAATTTTAATCTGAAGTTTTCTCAGGTGAAAAGTAGAGAATAGTCACTAGCTAATACAAATCAAACCTAGACGTCAAATCTCAACTACAACAGAGGAGGCACTGAGCATGCTGCATTTGATTATAAGAACAGCCCTGAGTCCACAAATGCCAGCTTCACAAGTCCCTCACTATGAAGCTCCTCAAGTGATCTCATTTTCATTAGATATCCTGGATTTCATTCAGCCCTAGGGCAAAAACTTCAAATCTATGATTTTTTTCATGAAAGTCTTATTCTGAGTTATCCATCCATTTTCTTCTGTAGTTATACTTTTATGGACTAAACAAGTAGAAAAGATACATTATTATTATTATTATTATNCTGAGATCTCTTGCTCAGAGATTTCAAGTGGTGCTTCAATGTCTGAATAGGCCATAAGTTTTAGCAAGGAAGTTCTAACCTTGTCTGCATCCTGCATATAAACACAAATATTCTTGTTTAACTAACAACGCGATCAATGCCAATTAACCACTTCACAAGCTGCTGAATCAGAGAATATTGTCCGTGGATTGCATCAGTCCATTGTTTACTCTTATACTTTCCTACTTCAGCTTCTCCTCCATGCCACAACAATTCTTTTATGCTTGTGCAGTCCCTGTTAGACTTTCCTATTTACAATACTGAAGAAACAAGGTATGGCCAAGGTGGACCTCATTCACAGTACGTTGTCATCCAATATCCTAACAGTTGCTTGTACCAGATGTTTCAGAAGATGATAAAAGACCCTACAGGAAGCAGATATGAAACAATCTGCTCTGCCTAACTCACATGCAGAACTATATCCATAAGTTCATCTATACTCTCAGAGCTTAAAAAAAGGACATATTTCCAGTATCAGCATTTATTCACACGTAGGCTCACCAGACATATCCTGTGAGTCTTTTTCTTTTTAACTTTTTCTCCCAGCTGTTTCCAATGTCCATTCCAGGAACTCACTTTACCTACAAACATATTTTCAAATATTCAGAAGAATATGCAAGTATTGAAAAAGGTTTAACAAGCTTTAAACTGTTCTTTTTAACTTTTCTCAAAGATAAGAGATTTCCCCAAATGAAAATTAATATGATATTTGGAAAACTATGAAGCAAAGGAGAGGTAAATTGGTATGATTGTTTTCACTATTATAGGGAATAATTTCTGTAAACTCAAACTAACAGGTCATCTTCAGGTCTTACTCTTCTGAGTGAATCAGGGAAGCTGCATGAATTAAACATTTTCATATATGTTTACAGTGATTCCATATTTCCCCTTCTATGGCCTCCACTTACTGTGGACATAATTCTCTAGGAATTGGTACAGTTGGAATTCATCATTGCCTATTCTCTTTGGTAAGGGAGGAAATACCTGGATGGCATCTGAATACTCAGATGGACTGAGGACTGAGGACTGCAGGACTCACATATTCATGTATTCAATGTTATGAACATCTCCAGAGGATACGACAAAATAGAATTAACTTATTATTTATAGCCTGTTCTAGGTCTTCTATGTTTTCAAGTTCATAAAAGGCTACCTTTTTTTCCCTAACATTATTCAGAACAGACCCAAGACTGCTTGAACATGATTTTCGGCACAGACATTTTTGGTTGAGAGACAATTTAGATGTTTTTTGATGATATAGAAAATGCCCTTGTATTTGTGTGTCTTTGAGTTATAATACAGATGTTGGTGCAATAGTGTCCCCAAGCTTTAAAATGATTGCCCACTTACACAGACTCACAAATGCAAAAGAAGAAAAATACAGCAGTCAGCTTTTTCTAGCCCCCAAATCCATCTCTCTGTTGCAGATTTACATTTATTTGTAGAGACCCTCAGAACTGGCCAAGAAGGGAGGAGTGAGCAGAGGGTGCATTATGAACACTGAGAAAAATGTCAGCATTTCAACCTTAGACCATATTCTGTTGTCATGACAACATGATGTAAAGTGTTTTCCTAAAGAGAAAGGTTGCAATGTAAATGAAAAAGAAAAACTCAGTTTATCGAGCAAATTCAGATGATGTTTTTATGAGGTTGTGGCATGGATTACAACATGTCATCTATTATTGTGAAGAGATTTTTTTTAAAAATCCCATGCAGAACAAATGCTCACTTCACAGAAACGGTGTTGTATAAAAACCCCATTTATCATTACAAATGAAGTTTACAAATGAGACATAAAAAAATATTCAAAATAATTTTGTGTATTTTCTACCAGCTATTCAGAAAACATATGATGGTTTACTCACTCACTTTCTATGTAAGCTGCTGATTTAAAGCAGCTTGATTTTTTATGCAACACCAAAGATCTACTAAGTGCTACAGAAACACTTAATGTGCCACTGGCCTCCAACCCTGTAATTGCAGTGGTCAAAAGGTAGAAAAAGGGAATATCATTATCCCATTTCAAAGCAGGAGCAGAGGCACAGGGCATGTGAAGCCAGAGGCCCAAAAATCAGATGAAAAGCTTCCAACCGTGTTGGGAATTACATGAAGATTGCTGCAGCCTGGCTGTGCAGTTTACAATGTCATTCTCATCTGTTCACACAAAGAGAGAAATTGGTGACTATTTTCCTTCAAACGTTTACTGAGGTTTACAGTTATTAAAGCTTTCATCACTTACCTAGAATGTTAAAATTTTTGTCATTGCTTGGAAGTGTGACTCATGTGTGCCCCAGGGCAGGCACAACAGAACAGCAGAGGCAGAAACACCGAGGCGGCGCTGGCGGCCCTTGCTCAGTGGCCATTAAAATGAATAGATAACATCTCCCACAGCAGCAAAAGAGAATGTATATTTATGCCAATCTAAGTGACCTTGTATCACTTAGATGGAGCTAGACAATTTCTCCCTGCACCCCTCACCTCCAAAAAAACCCCAACAAAAATCTTAGCAAATGTTTCAAACTGGCTTTCTTTCCTCCTTGCCAGTGCAGTCAGCTGAAAAAAACCCAAAAAACTAATGAATTAGAAAACTTGGATTTGAACTTTTTCTTGACAGCACTCAAACAGGATGGTTCTTCAAGGATAAATAGAGAAATATGCCCCTAGCCTGCTTCCTGCTACTTCAAACAGAGGTCATGGCAGCCAGAAGTTCATGTTACCTAGAGTTGACCTCTGGAAGTGCATGCCCTGGCATTTGGTATTACAGTGATTTATGGTAGTTTCTGGGAGCCAGAGGGTCCCAGAAGGGTCGGAAACCCCTGAGCATGGATGAGGAGATGCCATCTGCCCCTTGGAGAGTACAACAAGAGTAAAGCAGGTTTTGGCCCTGCAGATGTTGTACTAGTCTTACAGTGTTACACCCTTTTCCAGTGGGATTTTGTTAAAAGGAAACATGGAGAAGCAGGAAGAGTTTGAGACTCCTGCAGTGTGACATGGGCCAAGGGGTGGGACACATGGAGCACTGCCTGTAGGCAATGGCTTTACACAGATTGAAGGGGTCCAGCATCTTACAGGGCCAAGTCTCAGTGCTTTAAATAAGCTGCAGAATTTAGATCTGAAGTCTCCTAGAGAAGGAGGGCTGAATTTAGCTCTGTTAAAAATGGGTGGTAAGAGCGATTTACTGGAAAAGTCCACTCTAAGAAGATACTACAGCTATTCTGGTAAAAAAGATTACTTGTCTTGTTAAAAGCTTACAAGCTATTTGTCATCTCAATGCTCTGTTCCCTACAATGTCAGGTTCTGGAAAGCTGTGAACTCCCAGGTAATGAAACAACTCAGTGTGTGCTAAAAGTATCTTGTATGCAGAATTATGGCTTTGCATCTGATTCTAGAAGGTGGTAATTATGGTCTCCCTGTCTCTTTCAAAAATGTCTGTGAGTTCTCTGTTATGTGAGATATGAATAAAATGGGATATTGAGACTCCTGTGAGTCACCTTTCCCTTTTCAGTGAAGGGAGCTGCCAGTGAAGCACATTGGGATTGCTGCCCACCCTGAAAAAAAGACAGAATGAGCTTGGAAAAACTCCCTAGATGTTCACCAAAGGGAATTTGCATCAAAGCAGCCTGTATGTCAGATGTGGCTGATTCTAGACCTCTCAGTCTGGAAACCTTCCTGGGTGATACCCTCACTGAAGGTCTGGAATAACACTGCATTAGCTCTGGCACTGCTAAGACTTTTCTAGTAGTTTTTAGCAGGAAGCCTGCTGGGCAGCATGACCTCTGTACAACAGCAAAGAAAATCAGAGGTCAGTTCTTAATATTCTTCTGTCCACCAATATGATCTTAACCCAGTTTTGATTTTGTCCTCCAATTCTCTTCCTGAGCAAAAAGAGACGTATTCACTTCCTTCTACCCATTGGTTACCTTATGCTATGAGGATTATAAACTCCATTATGCAGAAATATTGCTTCACCCAGGTTTGCAGCAGCCCACAGGGACTCAGGGGCAAGTGGAGTCTGTATAGGATTACTATAATATAGTAATAATCATGTAACGTGTGTCTCCCCACATACTACTGCGACTAAAAACATGATTCTAAGAAATCCAGAAAATTCTCATTCAATGATACATTACTTGCATGAGTTTGGAATCCAGTATCTGATGTCTGAAAAGCAAGTTTTCACTCTACTTCCTCTTTAGAGGATTTGAGAGGGAACATAATTCAGGATTCATTGCTGGGGCCTACCCATGATTTTTGACCTAGAAACAAGATTGCAGAGTAAGAACCTGCTCCTCCATCTGGTATATACACTAATAATCCTCCCCACAAGAGCAATTCAGTTAACTGAACTGAATCCATAACATTATTGTCATGGTGGGCCTCTATAGGTGGTCCTCTAGATCACATCAAACACATCCTGGCTTTCAGATGCAAGTGTGAGGTTAGATGAAGCTGGCAGGTAGAAAAACACATCTTTGTATTCGTAAATTCAGCCAATTTGATCAGGACTTGCTGAGAAACAACCCCATGACACCATTTTAGAAAGGAAAAGAGATAGAAAACACAGATTCACTATCCTATTTACTAGAGGTTTGAACTTTTAAACATAACTGTGAGAAAAATAAGAGAGAACACAAAATAGGCTCAAAATTATCATCTTATCTCTATGTCCACACCTGTGGCTTTGTTGACACAAGGCTACATTACAAGAGATTATCGAAGTGGGAGCTAACCTTCATATCTTTGTAGCATCAAGTGAATGTCAAAGTCATCATCACAAGCACAGCAGATCCTATTTGTTCTGTTAACTACACCAGTAACATCTTTTCAATATATGTCTCTGAAATACACTTTGTAAGAAGGAAGATTGCTCATTGGAACAGCAAGGAAAGAAGCACAGAGATACTTTGCCAGAAATAGAGAACCCGAGTTATGCTATTGAGATCAATGGAAATTCAGAGGAAAGCCTGAATAAGAAGTGTGGGATTTGACCCTAAATCAGCTTACACAATTTTCAACAAATTGAGTTTTTACAATCTGGTGGAAGCTCTAATTATGTTGTCATAAAAATCTCAGCACTGTTGAAATCTTATTTCTGAAGCTCTCAAAGAGGCATCTGTAAAGGATTTTTTTCCCATTTTGTTCTGATAATGGACAATATACGACATTTCAGATTAGAGAGAGCAACCCAGGACATGCCCCTTCCATTACCTCTCTGACAAATGAAGCCAATAAACAATGGCTGGGTTTTATTAAGTCTGATTAAGGACCAAAGTCTCAAGTCCGACTCTTCACGTAGATAAAGTTCCCAGAGATAAGGACAATTTAAGGTATGTATTTCACACAGTGGTCAAAGACTCCCCTCTCCAAACATGAAACATGGTTTTAAATGCCTTAATTCATGAGGTGCCATAAGTAAGTGTTTAAAGACAGATATCACAAACATTAGACTTCCTTGTGTACCAGAAACATACAGAACTTCAGGGAGACAGTGCAGGAAATTTCAGGGAGAAAAGAAAAATTTTTCACAAGTTCAATGAGAACAGATGTTTTATAGAAATAGTTCAGGTTTAGCAAACTTCTGCCAAAGTCCTGGGAGTTTCCATGAGAAACCCACAGATGTCCTGGCAGCTCGCTGCCTTTTGGCAAAACTGGCCTTCCCAGGCTGCTGCGGAGGACAGCCCATGGACACAACACCTGAATAACATCTTCCAGTTGATGGCCTCCAGCTGCCATGGCCTTGGGTGGGCACAATGAGGATCACAGGGTTCTGCAAGGAGGCCCAGAGGGCAAGGTAGGGAGGCCCCTCAGGGTCAGGGCAACTGCGTACCTGGCTTCAGTTCTGAACAGGATAACAGTTATGTTTCCAATTTAAACATTTCAATGTGCTCAACCTTCCAGTGAAATGGAAATTCTCACTTGAACAGATCTGTTCAAAGCCTGCTGGTTTAACTCAGGTCTCTAACATTTAAATTATCACAAAATCTTTTATTACTAGTACCTGTGGCATCAAATACAGCACATTTAGAGCAACACAGCATAAATGTAAAACCCATATAGGAGAGGTAATGATGGATAGGTGTTGATTAGTTCCCCCAAAAGCTGGCATTACTGTTCCATCAGCAGCCAGGAAATAATTCCTTTCCAAGACTTACTTTAGTTTGTGAAAAAGATTGATGTTCAAATGAAATATTTTCTTCTATGATTTTTCTTCCGTTTTTTTTTTTTTTTTTAAGGAAAACATGTGTTTCTGGTATGATCTATCCAAGAAATTCCTTTAAAATTAGAACGAAACAATTTCATTTCAGCTTTGTTTTATGAAATGATATTAGATAGAAGAATTGTCTGCTGTGGAGAAGGCGATCAGGATTCATTGCCAGCTGTAAGGTGTTGGTTGGCCTGACATGCTGACAACATGTATTTCCACACATCTTGTCTTAATTTCAAAGCACAATTGTGTAATGTATAACTGTATATTCCTAAGGCTGCACTATCATTCAAAACTGGCCATGTTTGGTCAGACTAAAATTCTCTCTTGCCCAGCATCTCCAGATTCCCAACAAAAAACCACAGGGATTTATTGAACCAAAGCTTTTTTTAGTACACCCTTCCATAGCCGTTATTTCCTTACCAGAGGCAGTATCCCAGGTTCCTTTGTTACAGCACAGCCTGGGTGCAGAGTACACCTGTAATTTGGGATACATTGCTATTGCAAACATGAACTCCTCAGACACCGTGGGAGCACAGCCTGGCTGGTCGCCCCGCAGCTTACAGTGCACAGACAGCATTTAGACGTTATATAAATAAGCACGACAAGCCATCCAATTCACTTACATTAACTATTTGCATAATAGTCTCCGTATTTTGGCTCACACTCAGTGTGTGATGAAAGTACCAACAACAGCAGGGCAGGGAACATGGAGGAGTTGGAAGTTTTAAAGATGAAACGTTACCTATTGCTGTAGACCAAGATCTTATAGATATAATTTTTCTATTTATACTAATATTAAAGCAAAGATTGCTGAAATTGTACCATGCAGCCAGCCAAGAAGCATGCACAGGATAAGCCTTACGCCTTAATTGCATGGAGCAGAATGCCCTGGGAGGAAGAGGTTACTGACAGGAAAAGAAGAAGCAAGAAGCAAGTATTGGGGATATATTATATTATATTATATTATATTATATTGTATTGTATTGTATTGTATTGTATTGTATTGTATTATATTATATTATATTATATTATATTATATTTTCATATTTCATATCGACTGCAATGATTGAACAAAAAAGAACTCATAGAATGCCCAACTCATTTCTAGTAGTGCTCACTGTCTGCCCCAGGAGTGTCTGCTCCTGGGGAAAGGGTGTGTCACCACCACATCTTATTCCCAATTGCATACAGCACTACCAGTGCTGGAGATGTGCAGTACCAAACATCCCACCAGGCAGGATCAGAGGCTGTCCAAGAACTGCAGCCACTCCCAGCAAGGAGAAGGGCTGGGCAAAGCCTTCCTTCGTTATGGTTAACTCCATCTCCTCCACTTTCCTCCTGAATGACTAAGCAGCCACTTGGGCACACCATATGCATGCACTTGTACCTGATGTTGACTCTCTGGAACACAAATCCTGCTCATCTTTTAAGTTCTACGGTTTCACAATGTGCCAACATAGCTTATTTTTGGTAATAGCTCTTCATCTAACACAGTAAGACAAGTGTACTTGCTCAGTCCCTTGATACTCTTTAAATAACATTCTTAGCAAGGAGCATCCTTTGCCAGGAGCACCAGGCTCACCCTCCCTGGTTAGAGGCCAGGCACCCAAGGGTGCTGTGCACAGTGTCCCACTCACGGCACCAGCTCCACAGCAGGATGGGGGGCAGAAGCAAACAAAGCTGCTCTGCCCCCTGGCATGCACTGAGGAGTGAGAGGCCCATGAGGTCCATGCCTTTAGGAGGTGGTCAGTGCAGCAGGTGCCTCCCCTCCTCACTGAAAACCTGATCGTGGGGTCCATGCAGACCCTGAGCACTGTTTCCAGACTCTCTCCTGTTCCCCAGCAGACTCCTCTTGCCCAGGTACCTGCTAACAAAGGTTTGCCCTTTTTATTACAGTTCAGTTCAAAACAAATGTGAAACTCCCTAGTATGTTTGAATTGTGCTCAGCAGTTTTTTCATGTGGCAAGGCAGCTGCTCCCTGGCAGTCTCCTTATGTACAGCAGAGATCAATGCAATATTCTACTTACCTGTGATAAGTTGCATCTTTAGGCCATAACAAAATCCATTTTTTAAGGAATTTTTCAATGTTACCTAAATATCTAACAGGCAAATTAAAATTAAAGAAATCTAGATAATTAAAGTAACATTTATACATCAACAAGAAATCTAATATTATATAAACACATACTGACTTCATAGATTTAACATCATTTATGGATTGCTCTTTGAGCTTTTTTATTTTGGAAGTGATAACATGCTTAACTTTGTCTTGTGTTTGCCTAATGTATGCAGCCCTAGCTGCACCACCAGATCTAACATGGTTTATTTTTCACAGCTTGGATGAGTAAAAAGTAATCAAGCAGATTCTCAAGAAAGTCCCACCCTTTCCAGAAAACACCCTTTACTCTGGGTAGAGAGGAAGTCATCAAACTTATGAAACACAAATCTTAGCACCTTCAGGAAATAGTATGAAAAATAAACCCCCCACCTGTAGAAACTCTGTAGGAACATGCACTGATGTGATCTCAGATCAGGTTTCCACAGTTAACATACATTCTTCAGCATTGAGTGGATGTTCTCAAAAGTTGGAAATGACACATTCTCTTTTCTGTCTTTTTATAGAAACTTCTCTACTTCAAATGTTAAATTGATCTTTTTTTTTTTTTTTTTNGTCAGTGGAAAACTTCACATGCATAGGTGGAGTCAGAGAAGGTAGGGGAATGAGTTGGCCAAGTCTCCACAATCTGTTAATTCTGGAAGATTCTGATCCTGGAGGATCTGGACAGAAACTCAGTTACCCCAACTAGGAGAGCAACTGGACATCAGAAGGAAGGTTGAAGTCAGGGAAGACTTGTGCAGTCCCTCTGTAGTAGGCACAGCCTGTCAGCAGCAGCAGTGGGATGTAACACCTTTTCCTGGTAAATAAACATCCCCAAACTACTCAGAGATGAAAACCACACCAGTGAAATAAGCTAAGGCTTATTAATACATCTATAGAGCAAGACTTGGAAAACATGTTGCTTTTGTCTGGTAATTAAGAAAAGCAGTTTGTGTGACTCCAGTGGATTATCAGGGAATGTAAGTCCAGCCCTTTTAAAAGTCAACATTGCTCTACCACCCCCTGCATTTTAACAAAGTCACAGTGTAAAAAAGGACTAATTAGTATGTTATGAAAAGGCAGACATCCAAAGATGATATGTGAGGCATTTCTGTACCAGAACCTGTAATTAATTACTTTGTGCTGGAGTTCAGATAGGTGTATTGAAAAAAAAAGATTAACCTGCCTGCTTGCAAATCTTTTAGAGGTCATTATTAATATTGTTTTTGTTATTTTGACTGACATTTCTCTTTCTCTTAAGTGCATTGTAATTTTGCTCTTAGGAAAAAGGAACTATATGAAATGTTTTCTTTAAAATTTTCAAAGTATTTCCTAATTCTTTCCCCTTCACAACACGTCTCTTGCTCTGTAAGCCTTTTCAAAACACAGAAATGAAAAACAGCAAAGATATAAGAGTATTCATAATCCAACACAATATTTAGGTAATATGTTTAATTAATATAAACAAATTCATCATTTTATTCTGGTTATCAAGATGTTTTGAGCAACATAGGATTTTCACCAACCATGAAATTCATGCCATGGCCTACAGAGCTCTGTTAGAAACTTTGGATGCTTTTTTGCACTACCAGTTACTCTACAAGTTTATTTCCATGCATGTGTGCTGGATAATACATACACTTATTAGAATGATGAAGTTGCAACTGGTATCACAAGAGCATTTACATACTGCTCAAACTAATTATTTGGACAGAAATGGCAAATTGTGCTTTAAAAAGGAAAATAGCATTGCCAGAGTTTCTAATGTGAAGGAAGTACAATTAAATTGAACAATTTCCTATCTCATCCTGTCCCAATAATCTGTCCCGGTCTTCTGAAATATTAATGAAAGAATAATTATTGCCATTTATGGCAAAAATAAAATGCTGTTAAAGGCATATTATTTTACAGCAGTTGCTAGTATTTTCCCTTAGCAATTGCCCATTTATTTGACTTGCACTTGGCACCAGCTTGTTATTGCCCTGAGTATTACAAGAAGGGCACATTTAAAGAGGCAAAAAAATGTCATTGACATCAAGATTAATCGTAAAAACATTGATTTGTAGAATAAAAAGAAAAAAACAGTTTTTGGGGAAAATGTGCTGTCTAACAGGCTCTGTACAGCCTGAGATCTTGTTTAACCAGATCAACATTGGGTATAGAACCCCAGTTACTGAACAGATTTCACAGGGAGCTCATGACAATCCTGCCTGGACTCTCTCCCCAGCTGGATTCCCCAGCGAGATTCCCAAGCCACTGGCCAGCAGGGAAGAATCTGTGGAGATTATCTGCCAGTGACAAAATGAAGTTTAATTCACAGCAAGACATGTGGGTGTTACAGTGCACTGACTGGAGCAGATACCAAAGCAAGACAACATCCCTGTTCCCTTTGCCTTGTGATTTTGTTCTTTCGATTTTTAACACTTCAGTGGTAGCTCAGTTCCAACCTTACTGGAAGCAACACTGGCTACCCACCAAGGTTTTCAGGAGGTGCTGGGACCCATCCACTCAGATAAAATTGTAATTGCAGGACCAAATAAAAAGTGACGTGAGGTAAATACACAGTGATATCTCTTTGCTTATGAGCTTTTTTTGCTGGAATTAAAACAAAACATCCCCCCACCCCTAAGAAAAAAAAACCAACTTGAAATTTTAAAACTGTTAGGTGTTGCTGGGCCTGTTTGTACCTCAGTCCTCAAACCTTGAAGCTTTTAAAATATTTCTTAGCATTATATATAGGAAAAAAATATTACATTAATAGACACTCCATCTAGCTAAACTTTTCAATTACCTCTTCTAAGAGTAGTCATAGACTTTTTGCTACTAGAAGAACAGAGAAATATAAACTGCATGTGTTTCCTCACAATAGTCTAATTGTACCATTGGTGCAATAATTCCCAGAAAAATAGTTTGTAGTTACATGTGACCATGTAAAAAAAATCATGCATTGGACACATAATTATAAACCAAGAAGTTACTATTTTCCTTTTGGTATTTTGCTTAGTGTTTCCTCACATTAGAAACCAAAAATACCACAATGATTCTTAGGATCTTCTTTAAAACCAGACAGCATTTTCATGCTTTTCACCACTATAAGGTTTGTAACCCACAGCTAACACAGGTGCATGAAGGATGCAGGGAATGTCAGGAAATCCCACCCTGTATCCCATGTTCTCAGAGAAAGTGGTTGCCTGTACATGGCTCAAAATACACAGATGATTCCTCCTGTACAGGATAAGCTTAGAAGAGAACATTTCTTTTTTAAACAGACAAGCCACAGAGCAACACCATCATTTTCTCTCTTACTTCTCTCATAGAATGAAGACACAGGCAAGAGTAGATTTTCTCCAGGGTAATCTCCACAGCATGGCTTTGCAAATACAGATTTCTAAGAGTAATATACACTCCTCACTCATGTGAGTGATTTCAGCAAGGCTGCATGACTTCATCATCCTCGCCTCACAACTCAGTAGGACATAGCAAGTAACAAAGCCCATCAGTTTTTGATATCATGCAGGTTCACTCCAACATCCCTTCCTAATTTTTAATGCATCCTCCCCTTGAGCATAGGCTTTGCTCTTACAGGTAAGGCTGCACATGCATACGGTGAGTGGAGGCCCAGTGAGCTGGAACATCCTGTTTCAACTGATATTCTGCAGAACTGTTTGGCTGTAGGAGCTCAGCAATATATTTTGATGGGCTTGACTGTGCAGCTATAGATCTAGTTTGCTTCCCACTTGGATATTGTTCATGCTTCAGTTATCACACACAAAATTAGTGATAAGCAATATTAAGCAGAGCACTCTGTATCGCAGCTCTGCCCAAGAGGGCTGATAACAAATCCCAGTCTCTTTATGCTTTTTGCCTTTACAGGAACCTGAGTGACTGCTTCCCTGGGAAGCAGAAGGCAGTAAGTATTCTGAGCTTATGCAATGTCTGTCACATCCCTCTTGCACCTTTACCAGGAGCTTTCAAAGTCTTGGTAGAAATCCTAAAATGGAATACCTTTTTGCTAGTGCTTTTCCAATAGGGCTGCTATGATGCAGAAATAACGAGTAAGGATATTTTAGCAGCTTGCTATGCATAAAAAATGCATGATCTTCAAAACAGGACTGCTGGTAGCAATTAGCATGTATTTATATGTGTAACTGCATTCTTACCTGGTTATTGCAGTATACAGAAATAAGCTTTCAGCTTGATGTGTTGCAAACCCACAGAATTCTTAATTTAATGCATGTTCAGCCCAGTAAGAACACTAAAGAATCACATACAGCTATCCCATTTTTTACAGCACATTTATAGCTCACTCTCAGGAGCCTAAATCCTTGGTTTTCTTCCCTTGTTCCACTCTATCAGAAGCAGATTTTCCTAGAGAAGACTTAATAATCTATCTCCCATATTGTTTGAGTATGTTATTTGCAGGCTTGGAGTTCTTTTTGCCTTCAAATTTTATTCTCGTGGCCCGATATTTTCCTTAAACTATCCAGAGGTTATACATGTCCCTACACTGTCCACCCTATGGTGCTGGTGCTACCTTATGAACATCAGCACACAAGCCCCTTTCCTGTACACAGGCTGCCCTTTTCTTCCTTCCAGATTATTCAAGATCACATTAGTAAAACTCTGAATTGAAACAGTCCATGCAGGGATCTGCAAGAAGACATGGATCCCTTGCCCCTTGGCCAATAAAAGTACACAAAATGATTCCAAATTTCCCCAAGTGCCGCAGCAGATGACAAAGGCTTTCCTCTTCTTCCACCTTGCGTCTTTGACACTCTTGTATATTTTGGCTCTAGGCCCAATATTCCAAAGCTTCATGTATTATTTGCTGTCATTCCTTAGTATTTTACTATTCAGTTCTAGATTTACTGGGGCCAAAACATTTTATTTGGAAGGATTTGCTTTCAGCTCCAAAATTATTGGACATTTCAGAGGGGAAAAATCAAACGCATGTTCAGATGAGACTGAAGGTAAGGAACCAAAGATAAGGAACCACAGGAGAACAACACTCTTTGTATCACTCTGGCATAGACATATTTTATAAAATTTAAGAGGGTATCTGATTAAGATCAATAAGGTAAAAGAATCGTTACATTACCTACATTTAAGCTTACAGCATGATCTGGTAAACCATTTGTTACAGTGCCAAAGGAGCCCCTTTTTCCAAATCCTTACCCTCAATGAAACAATAACACCAAATGGAAGCATTTCCAGTGGTTGCTTTGCATTGGAGCACATCTGCCCTGCTGCAAATGAAACAGAACCCCAGTCATTTTTTTTGTGCACCTCTCTCTATCCAGCAAATTACAAAGTGCTGAATTCATCTGAGATGTAGAACAAGAGTCTCAGTAGATGCAGGTATGTTGACTTACCATAAACAAAGGTCTAGCTCCTGCTAAGAAATGAAAACCATCTAAATCATTCAAATGTACTCTCTAACTCTCATAAAAACATTTGGAGTCATCTGATTGATAAAATATGCTAATTAAGTTTGATTGTTCTATTTAATCTTAAAAATTGTCTGGAAACTCTGGAGGATATTTTGTTTGGGATCAAGAGAACAGCAGACTCACATGAATGCCAGACTCCTGTGTGATTGGTTGTCCTGTCCCAGAGCCTCAAGAATCCACATCAGCATCACTGCACAATTCTGAATTCCTGTACAAGGAAAAATGGACAAAACATTCACATGTTGGATTTACCTACTCCAACTTTGTTTTTACATGCTGTAGCAGTCTCCTTAGCATTTTAGATAAGACAGTGTGCTAGGTGGGCTATTAGAACAATGTGCTTAGTTGAGAATCAGAAGAATAAAATGAACAACAACTCAGATCTACCACAACGGCTTAATAAAATGAAACAACCCCCCCCACCCCAAACACTCACCACCACCCACCACCACTCTCCCTAAAAAAAGAAGAATAAAAAATTGTTGGAAGGGTCAATATTGTTTGTGTCATTAGTTTTAAGCTTTGGCCACCATGTAAGCAGGAGTCCTCTAATTTTCATCTGGATTAGCATCGGTTCCCAGATGAGAAAGCTGCATAGTCACTTTTCTGAGACCCATGCAGGAATAATGAGCAACTCAAGAGCACCAGGCTCTGGGGGTGTGCAGTCTGTCGGCCTATTGCCTCATGAAGGCCCCTGGGGTTTCTTAAAAAGATTCTAATGGGATCCCACAAGGGCAACTTTGATTATCCCACGTGGTTTGAAAGATACGTCAAACAAACCACAGAGACCATGAATCTGAAAGGCAGCTGACAAATCTAGAAGATAAGTAGAATTTGCTAAGATTCCAAAGGAAGATTTATATGTCAGATTACTGACTATATTTCAGAAGCTGTCATTTCTAGGAACATCAGTTGGAGATACAATTATTTATTACTACCCATACAGAGCCCCATAGACATTAGGATGTATGTGTAGACATTACAGTCAGCAAACAAAAAGAGACAGAAAGAAGGGAAATAGGAGGAAAGGGAGAGCGGATTTTATATATATATAAAAATATAATTTTTTTTTTAAAAGCCTCTGATGTTTTCTTAAGAACTAATCTGGATACATACCACCTTTGATAGTTTACTTCACCATCTCAGCTCACAATTTAATTTTGCTCATAAGTTTCTATGAACTATTCTTGAAAATTTTTTTTAATGGGAGCAATGCTATCTCGAGGCAGCTACTAACTTCAATTATAGTAAAAGTGTTACAAATAAATTCTGGTCTTGTTCTTGAGGACCTTCAAGGAACCCTGCTATCCCAAATTCCCTTCTGTCAGCACAGCCTCCTGCTTAGAGCCTCTCAACACCCAAGGATTCTTTCTTTCTCAGAGAAACAATTGTATACATTATTGAACATGCTGTAGCAGATATAATACATTATTTTGTTACCACACTGCTTAATAGCATTCAAACAGAACGTTATAAACACGTAATAAATACCAATCTTGAAAAGATACTAAAAATTCAAAGAATACTAAATTACCCCATGTAGGTGAACTAAAGCGATTATAAATTAATAACGATGAAGGAAGTTGAAATTCTGAAGCTCTGAACAGGTAATTTAAATGTTTGAAAACTTCTATAAAGCACTGGGAGAACAGATGAAGTTTCTAGTGTCACAATTTTATCTCATCTTTGCTCACTACTAGCACACGGTTTTATGCCCAAAAATAGATCCAGAGAAGTCCAGAGAGAATGACTTTTCTGTAGCTGTAACTTTGTTTCTGAATGACAGAACAGTTTGGGTTGGAACACACCAGTTCCAACCCCCTGCCATGGGCAAGGACACCTTCCACAAGCCCCGTCCAACCTGGCCTTGAACATTTTTCCAGGTACAGGGCGCCTCCACAGCTTCTCTGGGTGCTCTGTGCTGGGGCCTCACCAAGCTCAGAGTAAAGAATTTCTTTATAATAGATAATTTAAACCCTCATCTTTCAGTTTAAAGCCACTCTCCCTTTTCCTATCATTCAGCTCTTCCGTAAGCTGCCACAACTCTGTAAAAATCACTCCTTCTTCAGTTTATACTGGGCTTTTAAAAACAAGAAAAAGGTTTCCTGGACTAGAGGAAACTCAAACTTCCAAAGTCCAGCATCTGTTCCCTTAGCAATTCCACGTTCAGGGGTTTCATTCCATTTTAATTTTGTCCCAAGTCTTAAACACACCAATTCCTTGTTGAGGGAGTAATCAAGCAATCAAACAAAGGGACTCCTCCACTGATGTCTATTGAGAGAGCTGCAGCTAGAAAGCAGGGTCACCCTTTTGTTATGGGGTTGGGGCTTTTTGGCAGGTGGGTGTGAGGATGACACTTACGGCAGCACCCCCAGATGCATCCTCTTCCCACCTCACCCCACCCCAGACAGATCTGGTTTTCAGCTGATTCCTGTTGCAGTTAAGGCGAGCAGGAAATACAGCTCTTGGTGAGAGCAGGAGCAAAGAGCTTTGACTGAGATGTAGTTCGACATACACAGACTAACACAAGAACAGAATACAGTGGGACCTTGATCAAATATATGCTGAAAAACAGTACATGTTACCGTAAATAAATGGCACAAACTGCTGGGTCCTAATAATGACTTTCCACTCACTGTGCCTTGAGATTCAAAATACACCACAAACTCCAGGTGCTGCTCACAGAATTGTGCCCAATGTTCCTTAGAGAGCTTAGAAATTCATATGCATTTCATTTGTGGTGACTAAGATACATTTTTCTTACTTTAATTGCTTTTAATTTAAGATATAATTTTGGCTAGTTTCTAGCAGAATGTCCTTGGTAAGCAAGTAATTCACACCCAGATTTTAAATTATCCACAGGACATTGACATATAACGTGGATGCACACACAGCTTTAACAGCACTTTAATCAGTCTAAGACACTAGCAAAGTGAGGTCCAGAGGCAGACACAGGACTGTTATTACCCCAGGTGGTACCCCTGAGAGGAGAAAAAAGTTAAGTTTTCAGGTACATATGGTATTCTTTAGCTCTCTTCTTTAGGGACACTGGTTGCAAGTACAAGAAGCTGTGTGCAAACCTTATTTCTAACCATAACAATTAACTAAGTTAAATATATGGCCTCTTTCAACAAACCCTGCCTTGAATGTTCTTTCAGCTTAAAAAATGGGATCTTTCTCTTCTTCAGTGTCGTAATATTTAACACAGGAACAGATTATTAGTTTGTGTGCTGCCTAATAAATTATGCTAAACTGACTGGATTAATGCCTTCTGGTAATATTCATTGGCCATGGTGCCTTGTTATCCTAAAGCCTGTGTGCTGAAAAGAGCAACCAAAGAGTCGTAACAACTGCTGTAAATATCTGACCAGTGCATGGGGCAGAAAACAATGGGGCAAGTAAAGGTAATCCAATCTGGCTTTATTTGGGTCTGCAATTACAGTAGTTATGATCAATGGTGGTTATGAAGTATATATTGGATGTAGATTTCCTATGAATGAATAAAACTCTGTAGCCTTCAAATTAACTAACATACTAATTTCATTAGTCTTTGCCAGTCATCACCAAAAAGTAAATCTCACTGTTCCAAAAATATAAAGCCTGTGCATTTCCAGCTACATCAACATTCTTTTAAATATTTTTAATTGAAAGTAACTGATAGAAGGTAATGCAGCATTCATCTTGCTGTGGATGACACGAGGCATATAGTGCAATGTTTTAACTAATGTTTTATTTAAAGACAGACTTGAAAAGTCTGTGTGAGTAATTGCCAGTTTGTCAGCTGAATCACTTTATCCTTTGGAGGAGCTTTTTGTCATTATATTAGATGATTTCCAATTTCAGTGCAAGCCAATTTATAGGATAAATGTACCTCAGTGTCATGCATTCCATTCTTGAATACTAAAATATTATTTGGGGGGTTGTTTTTACAAAATTGTTATCCTTCCTCTCTTTACAGACATGTTACTAAATGACATATGCACTGAAAACCTGTGTTTTTATGGGAAAAAAGAACAAAGATCTCCCTTCTTTTTCATAGATTTGGAAAAAAAGGTCTACTCACGATCTTCTTAGAATGAAAAAATATTTATGTATAGTGTATCAAAGTTTAATCCCACCTGAAAATTTTTATTTATCTTAATGGAACTGTCTGAATGGAAGAGCTGGCAGAACTGGACCCCTTGTGCTCAGAATACAGTATTTACACATCAGATACTACATTTGCACACTGCCAAAAAGTAGGCTATATGAACAGCATTTCTAATAATTGTAAATCAATTCAGAACTATTTTGTATTTTTAAAATGCTTATGCTCCTTTGAAGGAGAAAGACATTCTGCTTATGTTTAAGAGACTGGCATATATTAATCCCCAAAATGTGGCATAAAACCATACATTTTTAAACTCTAGAATAAAATCATTTCAATAATCTTGTTTGAGTTTTTTTGGTTTAAGTGAGCAGAAATGCAGAAGATTTACTGGATCAATTAAAATTCTACAAACTGTATTCCTTGTCAAACTATTTTAATTGGTTTATATCTGGATTGTTCACCTATCTGTGTACAGAAATAAAATGTGTGTGAGACTGACTTGCACAGATATCTGTAGGAGAAACTGCATCTTTTATTTTATGTAGGAGGGAAGCAGTTGGGAGATGAGCAAGAAACATATGAATCACCTTACGACTACAATTGATTCTATATCCAACTTCCTCCTCACAGGAAATAAAGTTACCTGACAATTTAGCCAGTAGAGTGGGTTTCTGACAACTTTGGATTAATTTTGTTTGAAGAACCCTCATATTTTTAAATCTCTGTAAGAACATTTTTGGCAAATATATACAAAGCACTTGATCTAAACAAAATTAAAACTGGAGAATTAAAAAAAAAAAGACCAAAAAAGTCACATCTTTGCAATGAAAGCATTAGCTTGCAAATCAGAGCTGTAGTTTGAAACAAAACTTCAGCAATGTTGCCATCTGGATTAATTTGGTCACTGCTTCTATAATCAGCACAAATTATTTCATACACACCACCCTTACCTCAACTTCCTGCTTTTAAATTTATTTGGCTTTGATTTTAAGAAGTCCCTAACTAAAAACTTCCTTTCCCATACTCTTTGGGAGGTACACACTGAACTGATGAATGAGCAGCTTTTCCCACCTTCACATTTCCAAAGGATCAGGGAAACATAACAGATATTTTGGCGGAAGCTTTGCTTTGACTCTCACACCTGTCCTTTGATCTCCCCCTGAGAGATGCTGCCTTTGCTATCAGGAGCAGATTTCCAAGGCTCATATGACCACTGAGAACCAGGACAATGCTGTTCCCCTGGAGGTTTGAGCTCTCCCAGGTGAGTCTCTAAGGACTGTGCCTCTGCTTCTCATTTTGTACACAGCCAAGGGCTATGGTAGCTCAGGCAGGATCCTTTCCAGGGTCAAGGACACGGTTTCACTAGAAAGGATTTCCATTCTCACAAATTACTATTGTTTTCTACATTGCATATCTATTTTAACTATATTTTCATTTTTGCTATCACAGTTTTATGCAGTCTGTGATACAAGAAGGACAGACAAATGTTACTGAAGGAATACCTGCACAAGCAATCCGGTTTTTGTAGCAAAATGAACCTGCAGATTGGCTGTGGAGGCTAAGAATGGAATATCTCTCCCATGCCAATCTCTCTGACACAGCTTGTGACAGATTCTGCCCAATGATTTTTAGGTGTTTCCTCATTATGAAGGAATTAATTTCCCATGACTCCATGCTTACATTAGACACAGAAATACTGTATCTATATTTAGGGAAGTTGAATTTTTCAACCTGAAAAGAGGCCAAACCCTGTTTACAAATGTGCTAAAATCTTCTTTCAAAGTGTGTTATGCAATTTTGAAAACAGGACTCTTCAGTTAGAAATATATTTGTATTTAAAAGAAAAAAAGCCTGAAAAATTTTAACTTGAGGGCCAGAATTCTGATATTCTCAGAAAAAGAGCAAGGCTTGATAAAAGGCAGGAATGGAAGGAGTCCCTGGTTCTCTCTCTTTAGGAAGACAAGCAAGAAAAGAAAAGTAAAGACAGCAGAGCAGCACACACTCTCAGTTTCAGTCAAATGGAATACTTTAATGAAGCAAATGGGGAAAAAGCGTTAAAAAGCATTATTCCGCATTTTTGAGGTCCCCCTCCTGACTATTACATTTTAGTAAATACTTTAACAAATAGATCTTTTTTTAAAAAAAAAATCCCCTTGAATCAACAGCTGTGTAACCAAACCTTCTGCTCGAAAAGCATTTTTGATAATGTTCAAGCCCTCACTTCTTGCTTGGGTTAAGAGCAGGCATACTAACAAGCTTTTTCAGTCATTCTTCTGAATTTCTGTTTGTCAGCTCAGTTCTGGACTTATGCTGACAACAGCAATATTGTTATACTTCTACCTAGTGTAGGTTCCAGCTGCAAACATCAAATGAATATTGATTTTCTTTTTATAACTGAGAAAGCTTTAACAGACACAGCAGTAGTAATTCCTGGCAGATAAACCTGAATTTGGGACCAAAAATACTGTTGTGTTATCATTGTGAGCACTGCTGGGAATGAGAACTGGAGAAGAGCTGAATAGGCAAATGATTCACAGTATTCTTTCATGTGAATACATGGATTGAAATCATTTGGGTGGCAACTAAAGTGAAATCTTTTTCAGAGAGTTCCTGCATCTCAAAAACTCACCAAAATGATGCTTGGCAGTCAGATCTATCTAGCAGGAGCAAATGAGAACTGGAAGTAGGTTGCAGACCAGATGAATGCATTTTTATGGACTGATAATCTCCATCTTAAAACAAATTAAGTAATTCAAAACAGACCCAGAAATTCTGGTCATACCAGTACTTCATTAAAAAAAAAAAAAAGTTTTTATTCTTTGTGGTTTGTGAAAGAAAGTCTGAATTCCCACATAACATTATCTTTGTTTTGTATCTAAAGAAATTCCCCAAATACTTTGCTTTTCAAGGGAAATTAAAAGCCAACCCCTTAAGGATGCTCTTAATTACTAATCACATTATCTCAGTGTTTTTTCCTTAGTGAGGAAAACCAATGAAAGTTAAAGGTAACACATCTGAATTGTTACCACAGGTCTGTAATGAATTTCACAGAATCATGAATCTACACATTTCTAGGAGTAAGGCACCTGTATTCTGCAGGATTGCAAGAGCAAACTTAAGATTTTTCTCCCAAGCCAAATTCATACAACTTTGTGCTCCAAACCCTCCCTTCTTTAGGCCTTCTCAAGCCTTTCTTACTCATCCTTTCCAACACAGCTTATGTTACTTGATGCAAAACTTTACAACTGAGATCAACCTTAGATCACAAGGGAATCAACCTCTTCTCTAAAGAACAGTTCTGCTACTCAATCAAACAAGCCACAGGTAACGAGGAAGTTGTTTAGCTGGCTCATTTACCTAAAGTGTTGTCCAGTTAATCAGGATTTATTGAACCTGTTTCTAACTCAACTGCTGACTATGTAGATAATTTTGAACAAGTTTAAAATTAGGCATCTCTCAACAGGTGTTGTAAGGCTTTGTTAATTTCAACACAAAAAATGTGCTTACAATTTAGCAGAACTTTTTTCTATAGCCCTTTAAATGTTGTAATTCTAATAAACTTAAAATAATAGATTGAAACCTAATTTACTTGATTTTATTTTCAATAAAGGACAAGTCAATTTTCTAAGGATGAAAAGACATTACATAAATTGAGCTGAAAAACATTAATTTTAGAAGATAAGATGTTAATCAAGTTTAATTTCTTGATTGGCCCTGGTTGACAACCCTGCCAAGCCTACCAGGACATTTCTCTGACCTTTTTAGGATATTGCACTGAATATTCTAAAAATCAAATGAAAGAAACCCCCAGCAAGAAGCACTCCAAAACTTTTATTTCTCCCAGCCACAGACATTGTTTAATGGAACTGCAGGAAGATTTATGCAAATGTTCTAGGCAGTACAGCTCCGCTGTGTACCAGGCCTCCACAGACTTTTTATCCTTGGGGATGTGTGTTCTTTTGTACCATCTGGTCCAGGCTCCAGAGAGGAGCTAAACAAGAACTCTTTGGTTCTGAGACTTACCCAGCTCCTGTAGGGAGCACATAAGAAGAAAAATCAGAAAGCTTGTGCTGAGATTACAGAGAGAGAAAAGAAATAGAGGTGGGTGGGGGAATAAGGATACATATGCTTGAAAATATTGTAGCTTTACTGATATAAAAAGGAATCGTAATTGTTGCTAATGACTTGATGTGACATGCTGGAACAAAATATGTGAAATGTCCCCTGATGTCATGTAACCAAATTGCCATTTAGTCACACAAGCAGCCTTGTTTTCAGAGCAACTGTGCAATTTCATTCCCATTCCTCACTCGTATCAGTTGCATTTACAGGTACTGAGTCATACAAATAATGACATGAAATACATAATACATTTTTATCACTCTTATTATAAAAATGTAGACTGATGTTGGAAGTTGAACAAATAAAATGTAATAAAGAGTATATGTGCAAAACTCTGCAAATTAGTCCCCGAGTATTTATCCATAACACTTCACAAATACTTTGAGATACTGGAATGGAAGACATACTTTTTAAATTAAAATGTTAGAGTAACATTTAACAGTGAAAATGTACTAGGAAATGTACTCTAAAGCAGTATCTCCATGACAGAAGCACTGCCTAGCACTGAAATAAGCTGGGATTGCACTGTAGCACTGCTCCAAAAGGCAGAGAGCCCCAGGCTGGACCTTCTGCATTGTGTTTTACATGCAAAAATACTGTCTTCTGACTGTCTGGCACACGTCTCTGCATCAGTGTAACTTACTGTGGTTTTAGTAGACTTACAGATCTCGAGTTTTTCTCTTAGTTTATTGCTCATAAGCACAGTTTGGGTCTGTACCATCCCTGAGTGTCTTTTAACATGGGTAGAGTATACCCATCCATCCAAACAGTGTTTGAGATTTAAACTTGTTTTACTTTGCTATGAGAGTATGGGAAATCCAGGAGAGGAGCAAAAAACAAGGAAGGTCCCTCAGTATTTGACTGTCACTGACCTGTACAGCACAAGTGGGTCAAGACACATTCTGTAAATTCAGCCATATATATATCCCTGTTTGCATGACACTTGTCACTCTGCCCATTCAGATAATAAATAGAATAGTACTATGATAATAACTACATATTTTTCATCAAAATATAGGGAAGATTTCAATGGCTGCAAAGAACAGCCCCCATTGCTGGCTTCAGCACAATCCAATGACATTTGACGGCTTCAGCAGAGTCAGGATGAGATTTTGACCATACCATAATATTCAAAACCTAACAGTAATATTTCCTAAGCAAAATTTTTTACCCATAAATTTAGTCTCTTTCCTATTCACAGGAATAATCCAGGCATTTCACTGAATCTCTTTTCTGAGGATGTGATGGTAGAACCAGGCCTCAGTGCTTTAGGAGGTCACTGCTTTTCTCCAGCAGCAGCACTGTGGAGAACAGCCCAGGCCACCAGCTGCAGGGCCAGCAAGTGGCTGGGAGTGAATGAGAAACCTCTTCTGTCTTCTGTCTCTTCCCTAAGTACCAGAAAATAACTCGAACACAGATGCTCCTAACAAAAACCTGTGGTTTGGGATTTAGCTGTTGATGTCCCATCAAAGATAAAGGTGTTCAAATATTTAGTGGTCTCTGACAGTAGCAACACCTGAACACACAGGCATTATTGGAAATTACTTGGGAAAAAAATTAATTATATTTCTAATAAAAAATCAAATTGCAATTACCAGTCATTTTCATTTAAGGAACCAACTGTTCCTATTTGCAGTAAGATTGCATTATTGTCATTTTGAAATTATATTGGAAGGTCAAATGTGAGAATTTAAAGTGTAATCTTGCAAATGCTCTCACAGATGTCAAAACAACCCTTCATTGTTCAAATTCTCATGAAATCTGTGAACCCCATCATCTTCAGGTTCCACCCAGAATCACAGAAATTACTATCTTCTTTATGTTTTTACCATTAAAAAAATGTATTTCATCTTAAAAGCACCAAAGTCTGGTTTAGGGAAAATGAAGAAAAATATACAAATGAACCCTGGCTCCTTCTTTCCCAAAGTGTCAGTTCAGTAGCTGATGGTTACTACCCACTGGAGCTTCAAGCAGTAGAGATTGGATAGAAAAAAATAGAAGGACCTCCAAAAGCCCAGAAAACACTGATCAGCTGCCACTCAGGAAGTCTGAGTATTGAAAATCTCAAATTATGTGACACTTAAATCAAATAATCTTTCTGTATATTTAGACAGCTTTTAGTACCACAGGAAGTGCCAGATGTAATATCCAGTATGGAGGATTTTGGCCAATTAAATTTTTGGTCTGCAAGGAATTTCAGGATGTGAACTTTTGGAGGGTCCAAAATGGAGTGAATATAAGTAATGAAAAAAGATTCAAAAATACCAGTCAACAATACCAAAACAAGCTACCCAAATTTTAGTGAAAACACTTCATTTTAAGCTGCTGACATTCTTAATTTCAAATACTGTTTTGAAACTGAGCTGTTCACTTGTGTGCATCTAAAGAAGAAATCAAAAGGTCAGCATCAGAACGGTATTTTAATAACTTAGATTTTGACAAAATGCCAAATTTCCTCCTGGGCTTTTGTGTTCATTGACACTGATGATGTACTTCAAATATCTACTGCATATTCCAATGTTCTCAGAATATTTATTTTTCACCTATAATTTTAAGCATGACAATTGTGTATTTTAGTTGCTTATTTATTCCTTAGGACCAGGAATAAAGGCTTGTAGGGAGACATCCCAGTTCTGTAAAGCAGCAGAACTGTTTTTATGGCAAAGGTTTCCCTGTCACTAACTGTGTAGGGTGGGAGATGCCCTCCAAGACTTGATCTAAAACCAGAACTTCCCTTCCTTAAATCAAAAATTCCAAACAGAATATGTCAGCATCAGATACAGGTGCAGGTCAGTAAGTCTGACATTAATCTAGCAACTGCTTCATTCATTTTCTGCAGACTCTGATATATTCTGGCAATGCCATTGCTTTACCACATACAAGTCCAGTGAGTAGAAGTGGCAAACCACCAGCATATGTTGCAGTTATTGTTTAATTATAATACTCAGAGAATAATTAAAATGCTATTCCCACTTGATAACTTTTTTCCTGTCATCTGACATTAAATGTCCCAGGGCCCTTGTCCTTAGCCACTCAGAGAGGATGTGGTTTGTGTGCCTTTGCATTCTTACCTGTGAGTCTTCCACGAACTGTGTTATCAATAGCAACAATATTAATAAAAGCAATTTAAAAAAATTGGAAAACAGGTTACTTGAAGAACAGACTTCAAACTCTAAAGGCTGATCTCAAAGAGCATCAGTAAAGTTCGGGCAACAGTGCCCAGAGTCAAGGCAGTAAAGACAGAATTTAACTCCCAAAATGCTATTTATTCATAGCTGCATTTCTTTTTCCTATAAATCCATATGATGTTGGTCATAGTCCAGTCCAAGCTTGTCACTGTTTCTCTGTCTCATGAATTCTTTAATTTGGATTAATGAAGCATTGCTGCCAGCACAGAGGATAGTAATGACGTAGTTAATGTACGCAGAAAACAGAATTTAGGCAAAGAAGGAAGCTTTACTGGTCTGTCTGCTTCCAGTTTATCACATTACCAAGCTGCTAGAGGTTGCCCTAAGCAGTAGATACTCTAGTTCTAATTTAATCAGTAGAAGCAGTATCGCACTTCCTTTGCTCCCATTATCCCTTATATGATAAAAATAAGACCAAAAGAAAAAGAGAAAGAAAGGAAAAAACAAATTCATTATGTAGAGGTGGAGCAAGTAGGAGTTGAAAAGACCGAAGAAGAAGAAATTATATCAGGGAATATAAATTAGTTTATTAAAGGCCAACAAATTCTAGTAGCATGCCCTGGGGAGAAAGAAGTAAGGGGGTTTGACTGAGGAAAAACTGGTGTGCAAGAGAATCCCAGCTGAGTGAAATCATCATTTTCTAGTGACACTGAAATTTTGGTCAAAAACTTCATGGACAGACATGGTCAAAGAAGGAAACAATATCTCTATAATGACAACGAAGGCTCCAATGTTTAGGTCAAATCACTGTCCTGGGGAAAGGAAACACTGTAAAATCTGTACTTCTAGGCTAATACCCAAAATTTAAAAGAAAGTATTTCAAATGTTTCATCAGAAGAAGCAGTAAACTGATGTCACACAAGTTGAATCACAGGAAAATCACTAAGATGAGGAAACTGTAATCATATAATTAAGAGAATGCCTAATCAGTGCATTTCATGAATAACAAGGCTGTCTGCAATGACAGCCCAAGGCAGAAGACATGTCCTGACATGAGGGTGGCCACTGCTCACTGACACATGGATGGCCATATGCTATATGGGGCAAAACCCACAGAAGGAGCTTAGGTGAACGACAGCTTCTCTCCCAACATTATTATCTTCCAGTCAGCAGCAGCACAGCAAGACCACCCCGTTATCAAAAAATCAGAAGAAAAAGGTACCACTTTCCCAAGAGCTGGGCACTGTCCTTGCCTACAGCTATGCAGGACTGCTAAAGTGCAGCCACAGGCTATGGCCAGATGTTAATCAAGGGCCACAAAATAGCACAAAAAGTAGGCTATAAGATCATGTATATACAGCATGCACATGGTCTTTGATACAACTCACCCTGTAACCTTTATTCCACTGATGAGGTACAGTGTGACACGTGCAGTGTCTCTGTAGGTGTTAAAAGACTAATTACATCAATATGCTACATTAATGTGGTTTGTGATGGAGACTAACACATGAGAAATAGCAATGTGCACTTTGATGAATCAGCTGCTGGGAATGAGACCCACATTTTTCTGTGGACAAGTAATTTTATTCCATTTTGAGAAGATGTGGAAATTAATGACGGAAAAGACCTTTTTCTTCTTTGATGAGAGGCAAAGGATATACATTCCTGACCAGCAAAACTGAAATGAGCTGAAGCATTTCTTTCTAGATCAGCTGAAATCGACAGGAAAACTTAATTCTGGAATTTTGTTTGCAAAACCGTAACCTCCAAACTATACCAGTGACTGATTACAATATAACTCAGTATTTTATTTCTCAGGAACTGCCAAACTGAGAATGGGATACTATGATAAAACCTTTACATCAGTTTTATCTCTCTCTGACAGCAGAAGTGGTCATTTGAGTTTTAAATTATTTTCTAAATATAGACAAAAAACCCACCTACCAGAACAAAAGCCACAGTCACAGTTAGATTAAGAATTTCATTGTTATCCTACCCACCAGAAATCTCCTGAAATTGAGCTTTTCACTGGTCCTTAATGATAACAGGAACACATGTGATAAACTAAGACAAGTATAAAATCCAGACATCTTCTGTGACTGAAAATCAGATTCATTACTAGATTTTGACCATTCAGAGTTCACGTCTCTTGGGAAAACTTTCCTGACTACCTTAAAGTAATCAATCATTGAATATATATATATTTAAGTAGTCTAGAGTACAGGAAAATGAGTGATGAAGGGACATACAAAGTTCACCTTCACGCTACTGAAGTTATGCCTCAAACCCTGATTCAGCCTCACCCAGGGAAGGATTTCACTATTCCTGCCATTTGATGCTACTCATTGCTAGTAATGGAATAAAACCACACACACTTAGGAAAGGTTATGTTTAATATTTTGGTATATGCCCCAACCAGTCAGAAATCATTAACTCATTTGCTCATGAATACTTCTCTGGTGTGAGCTCTATTTTAAACTTGTCTGCATTAGGACTTATTTTTAGTTCTGTTTTATTTCTGTGGGGAGTATAAGAAGCAGAACATTTTATCTCCTGTTCATAAAGGAGATATAAATCATCCCATTCTAAAAAGGTGGAGCACTTTTAGCTCTAGCTCTTTTGCAATCAATTTGATCTAGCTTAAAAAAGAGGCCTTATCCTGCTCCTAAACTGGCTTTCCTTATCTAACTCAGAGCATCATAAACGTTCAGCAATCTGCTTGCAGTAGAAGAAATGAAGTTATTTTTCTACTCTAATTATTGCTCTGCTGTAGAAAATGGGAGAATTAATACAAAAAGGCAGGAACAGCATTATATTTGAATAACTCACTTGCAAAGAGATCAGCTGTCACTCCTCACTCCCAGTCCCTGGAACTAGATGGGCCTTAGGGTCCCTTCCAACCCAAACAATTCCATGATTCTCTGAGTCTGTGTCCCAGCTTACTACAACAGATCCCTCAGGCTCAGTTTTTCTCCAGGCCTTATGCCCATCTGCTCCTACATGCATTCAAGTGACACCAAGAAATTACTCTGGACATTCAAAATAGAGCTCCTTGCTGAACTTGGAGCTGCAGAGCCTGAGACTGACCAATAAATATCAATCATGGTAGTTTCATGAGAAAATTTCATTATCCATTGAGTGTGACTGGAATAATTAATCTGGCCTTCAGTGCTTTCAAAATGAGGCTAATCAATGACTTATTGCCATCAACAACAGATAATCATCTTGTGGCAGACAGTGCCTACATCAGAGATAAATTCTGAAATTTGCATTTGTTTTTATTTTGACACTGATTGCACTTAAGCATGCTAATTATCAGAATAACAATATTTTTTCACATAAAAGAAAGCAGAGAGTGTCAAGATTTGTGGGGAGAAAAAACTCTGGGAGAAGCAATAACCATATGATAGAATGCACAATTTTTTCAGAAAAATTACTGAAGTAGAGGGCTCCCTTTATATAATTATAAAATTATTGTTGGTATGACTGATTTAATTTGAATAGCATTCCCTGGGGAAATATACTGTGCTATCAACTTGAAATGATTATGATTATTTGGCCTTCAGCAGCAGTGGGATAAGTCAGCAGTAGAGCTGGATGGCAGTATGCCCACAGCTACACCTAATGAAATGAAGCACATCTGTGGCTCTGACAGGAGGAAATACCAGGGAACGAGCTCATCTCAGAGCAACTCATTCCATGCCTGATGCCAGCAGAGTCTCCAAGAACCCACAGGCAATACCCCAAGGTCCTTACTCAGCTTTTACTCAGAATTGAGGGAATTTTGATCACAGAGTGAAAACCAAGAGGGGCAGATGTTATGCTAAAAAATATTAATATAAAGAGGTGGCTGATTCTCCGCTTTCTTCAGTTTGGCAGAAGATGCTGAGAGAGGTCTTCTGTGAGCTGGACTGCGAGAGCATGAGGTGGCCCTCAGTAAATAATTTCTCCTTACAGAAATGGTCAAATATGAAAACTGATATTTTTGTGATAAGTTAAATGGAGTGGAACATCATCAAACTGGCAATAACTGCTTTATTTTGAGCAGTTTTCCTAAGATCAGCAGGCTAGTTTTATACCCTGCGACATTTGTGGGGGAAGCCTTAGAAATGTCTTCCTCTGACATGAGAGGGGAACAGCCCCAGAGAACTGGTTCTTGGAGGACTTCTGCTCCACTGAACAAGCCCTCTGTGGCAACTTAGAATAATATGGTTTTTTAAATTGCATTGACAGGTTGCACAATGTTTCTCTGCTGCTCTTGACTAACAACCTAGCAAGCAGATGAAAAGGCAAACCTCTGCCTTTGTCAGCTTTGCTGGCACTCTGCTGAGGGAGATCAAAGCAGGCACTTTGAAGGAAAGAGAGTGAGGATGTAGCCAAATGGTGGTTTGAGACAAAGGAGCAGCCTGCTTGAGGTCATAGATGGAAGGAAAAGGCCTAATAGAGAAAGGAAAAAAGAATCTCTAAACATATGTTGTGCAGAAATACACATTTGCCATCCTTCTCCATGGAGACTAAACTAGACTCTGCTTTCACAATTCATTTGGACTGCAAGAGTGAAAGACCTGCCTGTCCAGAGGCTCTGGACCATTGCTGCCCTTGATTTTGTTAATGGCAGCAAACTGGGGAGCAGCATGGCCTCCTTGTTGACTGCTGTCTCTATAAAATGCAAGTTCCTCAGAGGAAAAGGAAATAAAGCCAGAAAAAGTAAATAGCTGGCTTTCCATGTAAAAGCAGAATAGTGTTCTGACCACAGTAAGCAGTTTTTCCTCCTTCCACACAAGGCAAAAGAGGTCTGTGCAAAAATAATCCCCTCTGTCACAGGATAAAAGCTATACATAGTCTAAAAATGACTTAAGCTTCCTAGGGACCTTACCCTGGGACATAAAATGATGTATTCAACTTCTGCTGGACCTGTGCTGTGGCCAGCTTCCCTGGGGCTCCTAGGAAGCATCCAGACCCAACACATTAGCTGCTTTTTGTTCAGCTTTTCCATTTCCAGAAATCTGGTTCCCAGTTATCCTCTCCTGGAAAGAGGTGCTGCTAAGAGACACAACGCAAAGCACAAAATATAATTGGGATGGGTAGAGCAATCCGATTAAAATGAGAAATCTGCCTGAGCAGGAGCAAAAGCCAAGAAATAAAGAAAATTATAAGAAAGGTGAAAACCTAAATAATTCTCATAAAATTATTTTGATTTTTCTATAGTCCTCTGATTCCAATAACACCAAAACAAGAAAAATACCCTTGCAGTATTCTTCTGGTTGGAAAGGGGGTAAAACCAATGCAATATTAATAATAAACATTTTATTAACTTTAAAGAGGCCCATAAATGGTTCTGAGAACACTCAAAAACCAGATAAAATATACCATCTGTCCCCAAGTTCTGCAGAAGCTGGTGCCAGTAGTTCAGGCAAAGGTGGGTGTCGTACAGTACGCATTGGCAAGGAAACTCTGCAGGGAAGACTGAAAAAAAGACTGTTTTATTGGAGGTAATGAGAAGTATGAAGTAGCAAGTATTTATTTTCCAGGAGAAGGGAATCATAAAAAAAGCTCCGAAGGCAGAAGTTGGAGAAGGATTAAGTAGGGAGGATCAGGATTTCTCCAGGAAGTTCTTATCTATAGCTAATATAAACAGGCATATCATTAAATCTGCTAGAGTAAAAATCTATAGAACTAAACAAATTCACCAACGTGTGGCATTTTAAACCTCTGTCCATTGCTCACACACGGATTCAGTGCAATCCTGTTTTCTGTGTGACCTGTGTATCCCCCTGTAGTACCAAGGACATCAATGTTTTTCCCAGCAGGGCAAAAAGTGCATTTCACAGCACGGGCATAATGCCATGGCAGGACTTAGCCAAGACTTAGCGCACCTCAGAAACTACAAGAATATCTTGGAATACCTGAGGAGGAACTCCAACAACCCCCTTTATTCTCCACAGAAGTATTGATGATGTATTTCCTTTACTTGTCAATCAGCATGTTTGACTGTGGCTGTTCCACAAATTCCACACATTAAATGCTACAAAATAAGACACTGGTTGACCAAAACCCCCTTCTGACTGGGTGTATGAACTGCACTTCTAAATACATACAGTGCTGCAGCCCAGAACACCTTACTCTGTTCACATGAAATTTGCCTGACCCAACATTCCCCTTTTCATATGAATTAAAAATTTCAAAGGATTTTGCGAGCTTGTGCTCTCTTTGCTACAGAGGATTCTGGAAGACTTTCCCCTGAAACACTAGATGATCTTGTTTGGAGTTAAATAGAATCTTTAATGTAATATTAGACTGCTTTATGTATTTTTAGACAGATCTATTTAGCTTGATGTAGTGCCATTTCTTCTAGACTTTGTTTTCAAAAATTCTCCTCAAAGCAATTTATTTTATTTTAAAGGAAGTAGTAACATTGCTATGGAGGGAAAAATGTAGATAGTTTTCTTATTATGAACTGTTTTCAACTGCAAATTTAAGGATATATTTATAAAGGCTTATACACTTCGGAGGTGAAAGCTTGGCTAAAATATAAAACCCTTTTAAGCAGCTTGGCTTTTATGGCATGCTACAAATTCATGAAGAAAGGAATACAGGAGGATTGTAAAATTTCATGCCTGACACTTGCATGTTATCTTTGGGAATCCAGCCTGAATAAGGAAAGCATAAAAGGAAAATACAAGCTTGCATAGCTCCAATGTAGTGTCATAAATCAGAAATTCTGGACTGAAGGAAACCAAGATCAGTAAGACAGGTGTCTCAGCATTTGACATGTGTCCATATAAAGAAAAGTTAATTATTTCAGATGGTGTATTTATTGTGAAGAATACAATTTGGGATTAAAAATAAATTCAATAGTACCTATATGGTGATTGGTAATGTTCATATGAATGGCTAAATACAGACATGGAAAAGACAATTAAGATTTAGCTTCTCTATTTATAGAACAAAAGTGAAGCAGATTCATTGTCTTTAAATGTGAAGGTTGGAGTGAGCACAGGGTGAAATTAGTTGCTAGTGAAAGAAGATGTAACTCATTATAAAGATGTTTTCTTTTTCAATAAAAATAATATGTGAGATATGAGAAAAATGAACTGATAAAACAAAAGGACAGAAGCTACAATGTAGGAAGTGAAGAACAAAAAAATTTGTTCCAAGCCATTGGGATATGTATTTCTGCTGAAGAAGTAAATTAAAATGATTGAAGAGATAAAAAAGTCTATAGAGACCCAAGACAAAATAACAGGAGTTTTGGTAATACAAGTGTTTTTTCTTTAAATGAACTACTTGCAATAAAACTATGAGCCACTTTTTCATTGCAAAACAGTGCAACAGCTACCATTATTTCACAGCTGTTGAGGCAGTCTGTAATGTTCAGGGAAGACCACTTTTTACTATTGATAATTAAGGATATTTAAAGGAACACATATTCTGAGAGTAACAGCTATTCTGAAAGAAAGATATAAAGAAATTCAATTGTCAATTTTCTCAAATTCCTTTATTATAATTTAAGTAATCAGATAAAGTTAAATTATTTCTATGACTCAATTTACATTTCAAACATTAAAATTGTAGAGCAGAGCTTTTTCAATCTGATATTAGGATTAGCTCTTTGAAATACTCCAGGAAAAAACTTGTAAGTTTTGGGGTTTTTTTGTTTTGTTTTATTTTAAGTATGACTCAGTCATATCCAGTTTTCTAGAGAACAATCAGGAAAAGATGTGGCAAAAAATACCTCAAGATATTTCCGAATTGAGAGATTAGACAGCTTTCTACTTTTAATTGATTTACAAAGAGCTGTAGAATGGCAGAGAAAACTCACTATTGCAGCTTGCTCAGAGTGTCTCCACTGCACTGCACTACTTTGAATTTTTTTTTCAAGAAGAAGGCTGCTGCTGGGCTGACAGAGAGCATTCAGCACTCCCTCTTTGACAATTCATGGCTTCTCTTCAGAGAAGTTTCCTTCTTCAAATATGACTGGGTTTTGCATACTACATAAGTTCCATTTGGATTTTTTGTCACTTGGTCACAAACAAAGTGATATGAATATCACTGATCAGCAAGAATTAAAGTCCTGGGTTTATGTGCTGAGGTTAATAAGGATGCTTTTACTATGAACTTGCAGCTGGGGAGGGAAAGGTGGGCAGAGCAAGCTATCACTGATTGTTTAATACTTGCTAACAGAGACAAATAGCCTTCAGGTTAGATGTAACTCAGAAAAAACACATTAGATATGACTATGAAGTGATGTATCAACAGCGATTTTTGTCATTTAGATGCAAAACACAAAAAAGAATTGAAATGCACTGTTAATATTCCTTGCTCTAGTGAGCTGACCTTCTGCATATTGGTGATACAGTTCACACATGGAAAAGAGATGCATTGAAATTGAATCAGTCAATGCTGTTGGAATGAGGAAGATTTTGCTGACTTCAAACTACAGACACTCACAAGAAACTGCAATGGGAAATTTGTTCAGCCTTCCATCTAACCATGAAGCAACTGCATTTAAGAAAATTATGATAAGGTGAAAGCCAAATATGAGACATTGCATAAAATGTAAATAAAACAGAAAAACAGAGATACAAAGGATAAAAATATGCAAAATGTGACTGACGATTTTTTGAAGTCTCCTTTTGGACATACCATATTGGTTGGGTAGCCTGAATTTTTCACATTTCTTTGTGGTTTTCCAGGCTAGCTACCATTTTACAGCATGTGAACTTGTATCATCACCACACACCACCATATAAGCTCTTCCTGCATGCACACTGAGACTGCATTGCAGAGTGAATGAAAACAGGTGTTGTGTTTTCTCTTCTTCCAAAAAAGAAACATCAGAAAAGCTAGAAATGGTTTTATATCACTGTAATTCACTGCCCTTCCCCTCTCATTTTCTAAGAGATTTGGAGAACTCAGCAATGGCCACTTAAATGATTTTTATGCCATTTATATCACACTGGCCATCAACAGCAATGTACTTGATCTAAAAATCTGAATGCTGAAACTGGTTTTCCCCTACTTTTCTGAGTACTTTCCTTTATCAAGAGAAGATGTTAAATACAGCCAGGATGTCCTCTGTCCTTTCATTGAAATACACCCCCAGTTCAGAAATGTCTCTTTTTAGGACCAATGTGCATCTGTGGAAAATTTCCATTGGTGCTTTTAGGCTCTGCATATGTAGCTGAGAGTAGTTCAGATTTTCCAATATCTGAGACACTATTTGTGAAAAAAGGACAAGTTGTAACTTTCAGATAGTTCAGCCTTACAAAGTGCTGTGACACACTGTGCAAACATGATTTTAAGACTTCCAGGACTACCAAAATTGGCAGCCAGCTCCTTTTGCAAACACAGAACTTAAACAAACAAAACAGGCCCTGATGAGAAGTGAAATCTTTTGAGTTCAAGCAATTTGAGATACTGAACTACTTGGAAGGAAGTTTGCAAGCCTTGTTGAGCACCTAAAATAACACTATTAGCAAAGATGGTTGTATGTGATGATTTTCAACTTCAAGATGTTCAAAAAACCCCATTCATTATAGTTTTATGTTTTTCTCTCTCTAGCTACTGAAGACTGCTTAAATTATCATGCAACAATATACTGGAATTGCGTGGTTAATTCAAAAGGAGGAAGAATAATTGAATTTTTACATTGTGGTATCTTTGTTTATATTTAATGTATAACCTAGACGGGGTATTTTGATAAGGAAGCTGGAGAACAGACTTGGGAGGGGAAGAAAAAAAATGATCAAAAATACAGATGGACAACAGAAAACATTAGGAACTACTGCAAGTAAAAGACATGGAATAGGCCTGGATCACCAGGCCCTGAACAAGAGGATGTAACCAGGACACTGCTGAGTGATGGCCCTGTCAGAACATATTTGGCACAGAACTGGGCTACCCATTTCTGAGTAGATGGTGTCTTCACTGTATTATTGAATCATATTACAATAACAGTTTAATAAAATTACAATCACAAAAGATGCCTAAATGTGCAAATGGAGATAGAGATTAAAAGTTAAATTGAGTTTACTCAAACAGTACAAAAGCCTGAGAAGACAAAGGTCTGCAAAATGAAGGCAGAATAATTCACAGTGGTTGTCAAATCACAAGAAAGAACATCACAGAAATACACAAAATATAGCTTGGGAGGTTGCAGGTGGGCAACCTGAAGAGGAACTTCAAGATTTTAGTGAAGCAGGAAGGTTAGAAAAACTGGGAAATCAATGCTCCCAATGGCATAGCAGGGATTTACACGTTTCAGTTTTATTAATGCTAATGGGATTTATGTTCACCACTACCTCATACATCAAGAGAAGAATTAGCAGCCAGGTCTATCTTGTTTCGAAAAGGAGGGGATTAGCTCTATGTTTCTGTCTCGCAGTACAAGACTTACAAGCCTCACATCTTGGGAAATTATCCACTGGGCAGCAGTTATAAAAGTATGGAGATTACTGCTCCAGAAAAAAGTCCAGGGGAAATTCCAAATGGCCAAAGTCAGTTTTCAAGGCCTGGGGTATCTGTGGGAAGAATACAGATTTCCACAGACAACCTCAGTTGTGGAAAAGCAGGAAATCCTCAGTTTTCAGGAGAGTGAGACAGTAACCTGAGTATGGCTGAGAGCTGCAGCCCACACTGGGAGCAGCTCCCTGCACTCACACACACCCAGCCAGGCAGGCAGAGAGCTCACCTAGCAGGGCACCAGCAAGAAGGAGGAACTCAACTGGTAGGACACAGCTGTAGGAGCTGTATTACAGCAGATGTTCAAAGCCTAATTAGCTCCCCTTTAGGCTGCACTAACACAGAGGGGAATTGAAATTGCTTTGAATCCCTCAGTGCATAAGAAGAAGCCTAGCTCAGGGAAAAGTGTGCTTGGGTGATACAAGAACACACTCCCATCAGCAGACCAGAGTGATTGAACCCCAGATGGCAACTGAGTACCAAGTACCACACAACCACTCACTCACTCACCAGTTACTGAGAAGACAATTTACTCTGTCCCAGACAAAACCAGGACACAGTCCTAGACCTTCACAGCATGCCCTGGCCTTGAGGAACACAAACCACCTTTGCTTCACAGAAAATAGAGCAGGTTCTGGTCAGCGCACCAGCCGAGGATTTGTCATCTACAAATTGCACATATTGAGGTCATTTACATCAAGGTAGATGCACCATTAAATACAGCATATTACCGCTCCTGATACTTCCAAGTGCTCAGTGAAACAGGGTTTTCTTGTCCCCTGAGAGAAAGGTGCCTCCTTCATGCGAAACACAATTTAAAACAGTATTTGACATTTTCCAGGAAACATTCCTTGCACTTTAGAAAGATTTAAGCTAGGACAGCGTTCCACCCTCTGGTAGAAAGAGAAACACTTGCTCTTATTTTCACTCAGGTGCGGATACTGTAACTGCCAAAATCTGCACTTTCACCTGACTCTTTGGCCCAGCACGCAATTCAGCTAGGGACATAGGTACCTGCTTCCAGTCCTGCACACCAGAGAACAAGTATTTTTCAGGCCAGAAATGTTTTACCTAATGTGTTCCTTACAATTTGTATCAAGTAGTACCACAATGTTTCACCCACCTTTTCAGAAGGCATTGTTTACATTCTTGTGGTGCCTGCTCTGTACAAATAAAATTGAACTAAATTTAATTAAGCAGACTCCGTTCATCAGCGTTCTTTCAGTGCTTTTACACCTTAGTACAAACTAATGGAATCCATATTAAAAGAAAGAGCTATGAATACGCACCTCTGTTTGCTACACAGCAGCTTCTCTGTAAGGCATAATCAAAATACTATTACTTGAGCTATTAAAGATTTCCAGATTATTCAGAAAACACAGGACCGAAAGGATTGGGTGTCGAGAACTTTGCCATTTCTGCCAACCTTGAATAAGACACAAAAATGTTTGCCTTGTCTGGAACTGCTCCCATACTGGGGAAAAACCTGCATTCCTGTGAAAACTAACTCAAGGAATATCTTTGAATACTCTACATACAAATAAAAAATCCAGATAAGAAGACTCATTCACAACTATCTCCACATTGTATCTGTACCAAATTATCTCTTTTTACATATGCAGGAACACATACACGGCAGTGAAGAGGATCATTCAAGATTTGCAAATGCAGAAATTCATATAGTCCTGAAATAAGATTTTTACACTTGTTTTTAATGTATCTGCAAAAACAGTATGTGCATGTATTGATGATAAAAATAGAAGAGCACAAGAGAAAAGATGTTGTTTTCAGCTCCAAATTATTTTATTTCCCTCCAGTTCTCTTTGATATTCACAGAACTCTTTCTTCATTTAAACCTCCACACACAAACTGCAAGCTACCCCTTCATATTTTCTGAGTGTAGTTAGGGAATACTAACAACTGCTCTTTGTTGGCACCAGTGCAAGATGTATGAAGGCACTGGCATACATTTATTAAAAGACATTAAGAAATGCACACAAACTCTGCAAATGTTTAAAATGCAAACTTCAGTTAAGAACTAGACTTCATGGAGTAGATTTTAAACAGCTTGAACTGAAAGTCAAGATTCAAGACCACTGAGCAGTGAGATATTGAGGGTCTGGATCCCAGTTCTGTAGAACAAACCACCTTGCAGTAACAAAGTGACTGTAAGCAAGAAAAAATCTATTGTGCGATTTTCTGTTATTTTAATGAACATAGGTCATCTTTAGCTAAATGAATTCACTGAAATCAATGGAGTCCCTCTGGCTTTGGTCTATTAACATCAGGAACAGTTAGTATGCATTATCTGACCAGTAGTAGGTCTGGAGTGCTGCCCATCCACCTAAATTCTGGAAGTAAGTTTTTAACACTTTTCTGATTCCCTAGAAATTAAAAGTAGTTTATAGTGTTCTGTAGAACACTAAATCTACAAGATAAAAACAATTGCAAGGAATAGCAGTTGCTGTTGCATCTGCAGCTCTTAACACTGTATTGTTAGAATAATGGCTGAGAAGTAAAATACAATAAAGAATTTATGAACTCCAGTTTTAAGTACTAATAGTTGTAAGACATCCGAAAAACTGACATAACTCTCAGAGCAAATATGCATGGGGAGACTCAACTTGTATAAACCAGTGTAGATCCTCCACTAACTCCTGGAGAAGCCCTTGAAGGAATCAACAGGACTTCTAAGAATGAACAACCTATCACCAAGAGAAGTTTTGCATTATAATTTTTCAGACCTGCAAGCCAGGATCCATTAAATAAAGGAGAGGGTAAATCTGGCGTAATGCACATTTAATCAGACAGGTGAGTTATATGATAGTTCTCTCTTCTCAGGAAGTAAATGTTAATTTCTGTGTCCATGAAATGCATCCTGCATGAGCACAAAGAGTCTATTAAAGTGAGTAGCAGCAGCCAGGGACAGATGTGTTAGGGGAATGAGTTTCAGCCCCCAAAAACATATTTGAGGTTTGAAATCTGTGTTAGGAACCCATTCTAAATCTGTCTTCTTGCTTTAAAAGACCTTAAGATTCCCACTCTCAACCATTGCCCTGATCTCTGGCTTGGCATTCCATTCAGTGAAGGTGGTGGAAAATCAGAAGCATATCTAGTAGAAGAATATCTACTGAGCCTTCAGACTCTCTATGTTCCCATAGCCCACGATAAACATTTCACATGCTTGCTGTTTCTTTAAGACCCTGCTATCTGAAAAATCCATTCCATAACTCTTTACTTCACTTTATCAACCAATCCTGCGAACAGGAAAAATTCTCTCCTCTGTCTTTACTTCTCAGATGAAGGGTGTTGAGCAGCAGAAATTATAACGAGTCCTAAAGCTCTTAGATTTCTTCAAAAATTAAACCAGGTCTCAGGTATTTTCTTACTGAAGCTGGGGTTCCTGCCTCAAGACTCATTCAGCTCTATTTGTGGATTTAAGAAAACAACAGAATGTACTGTGAATGTGCAGAAAGGAATTTTACTGCACCCACCACCCTCTTACACATTAGTAAGCCAGCATTTTATTATAGCAAGTTTATTTTTTAAAAAACTACATTTATTCCAAAAAATTAAAAAACCCAAGTTATATAATAGGGTGAAATTATTTCAAGCATTTAAATAACAACCTAATTAATTTAGTTTAGAATTGGAAATCAGAACTTCAATTAATATTCACATTTTCAGATCTTAATTTCTTCTAAACTAACTGCATTACTTCAGTTAATAGCTTTTCCTTCCTGCAGTACACAGATTAACATCCCTAAACATTTCTGTATCAATTACTAAATCTAAATTAAATGTTTATTTGAGTTATTTACTTCTCAGCATTCTCAAGCATGGCCATGGTCCATGACTCACAAGCTAAGTTTTGAAGGTTTCTTATGGTACAATGACTATTAATTACAAGTAGAAGGTTTGAAAAAGAGTGAACAGTTTAAAAAGACTTTGGATACAACTTAATTTCACTTATTAGCAGCAGAACAACTCTGATGAGGAAACGTGTACTGAAGATAAATTGCACTGATGTTGCTGTCAACTTAAAATGGCTAACGTGGTAAGAAAATTATTCTCATGAATTTCTTTTACAAGGCAAGCTTGGATGTAAGAAAATTAAAGGAACAGAGTAACCAAAACTGGTAATTTCATACAGTACAACCTCTGTTTGTCAGTTTAATTCAAGAGTTGTGTATGTACTCGATCCTTTAAAATTATTTTTCCCTTACTGAGTTTTCATTGGGGTTTAAATCCATTTCCAGTAACTAAGGGTTTCCCTCTCAGTGTATAAAGAGGAAGGGTTACAAGGAGCTTCAGTGCAATACAAGGCAAGGCAAAGCCAAACAAGTTCTTAGTTCCATTATTACACACAACGTTTTACAGAGATGCACATTGATCACAATAACATATGGCAAAGAGCAAACACCTTTTGCCTCGTGGGTAAACTGCACATAAACCACCAAGATGTTAAATTCATAATTATTTTTACCATATTTGGTATCAACATTTACCAGTAAAACCACTTTTACCAGTAGTTTGGACCTCACCCTGCTAAGTACTAATGCCTGCTGGAATTTGTGGACTATAGGAATCTCTCACTCCTCACCAGACTTTGGTAAAGTCTTCTAGTTTTAAGACAAGAGAATTTATTATTTAATTTTTAACATCTCTCCCCGTTCAACATGCCCTACTAAATGTGGTGATTGCTAGGATGATTGACATAAGCCACCAATACCAACAGGGCACAACACAGTGAATAGATCAGTGGAAACATGTCATTTTGCAGAGCTATAATTTTGAAATCTAACCTTTAATTTCAGAAAAAGATCTTCCAGTAATAAAGCCACTACTGCAGGTTATACTGTTTACAAGCTGAAATTTCTATATTAAATTAAATAATTGCCCATGACTGACAATACTTAGATTCATGGTAGTACACAGAACATACTTCTGTTTCTCCATGCTCTAAACTTCCAAAATATCTTAAAACTTTAATATGATCCCATGTGAATTTTCATTTTAATTTCCATTAAAACTCCTCTATACTGGCCCCAGAAACATCCAATCTCAGCCCAGAGAACCTGCTGGATATCAGAGCCTGAACTGAGTTCTCAACCCACTCCTCAGGGCAGTCCTCACACACACATTATCCAGCTCTTTTGGCATCTTCCCAAGACAGGCCAATCATGAAGGAACTCAGCCCAGTCATCTGATTTGCTCCTTCAGGTGACCACCCATCTTCTATTTGGTTTCAATAGGTTGAGTCAATGAAACCTTTGCAGAGCAACATAAAGCAGTACAAGTCCTAGTTTAACTTTGTTATTTTCAGTGTACACTTCAGCTTGAAGGAACCCAGTCTCTTAAAGCAACTGAAAAGTCAAAAAACCTAATAAATTTAAAAAGCCTCTCTTGCTGTATTGTTAAGGACTGCATTGAATTGCATACCCAAAATAATCAAGGAAGGGGACTTTGATCTCCAAATCCTGAAATTAGCCCAAATCACTGCTTTTGTAATTGCAAGTTCAGTAAGGAAATGACCTGAGAGGAAGAAAGCTTCTGGAAAGGTTTTAGTGGCTACAGCAGGGGCTTGTCAGTGAAAGGCCTCATGTTATAAATTTCAGTATTTCTAAGCAAAGCACAGGGCCTGAAAACATGGTAGCAGGACAATATTTTTTTGACAGGTTGATAAAATTTTGAGGGAAAGTTCTTACCAGAATTTTCTGGAAATCTCCTCCAGATTTACAATGTTGTGGAATATAACTCTATTTTCTTTAGACTGCATGGGGTTAATTGCATAGTTTAAGTTGAAAGACTGTAGGAGGGTGTCAGAGAGAGACAAAATTGAAAGGAAAATGAGATAGATTTTTTTCATTTTTGGAGAAAATCTGGATAAAAGCTTCAGGAGAGATCTGACAGGGAAGACTTCCTGAAAGACACATTTTCTGCAATTCAGCACAGAGGCCACTGCCTGAAGAATGCAGAATTGGCAGGTGCATGGTAAAGACACCAGGAAAAGTTATTCTTCAAAAGGAATGAAGTTCCAAGCAGCAAAAGGCAATAAGCTACATTGACAGGTGACTGTTTAGGTTTCTAAGCTGTCTTACTGTTTCTGATCAGGCGCTGCATACCTGGCCTCAAAAAACAACTGACTCTTTTCCTGTAACATTCTAAAACTGAAATTGGGAATGAAAGTAGCTCTAACAGTGTCTTTAAAAAAAAGCTTTTAAAGCTATTTTAGTGCTAAGAAAGATGTAAATATAGACAATTAAAAGAACACTGCTATGGAAACAACCAGAGACCATTAGGGAATTATCTACAGTTTCTCATATAGGTCTGCTGATTGTAAAGAAAATTGAACAATGTTGAATTTCAAGATTTACCCTGAAGTGATACAACTTTAATTAAAAGTCTTCTATGAACACCAACTGTAAACTAGCTGCTCTTTCAACCGAAAACTGTTAAGAACTTGAATGAAAGTGGAGTATTTTCTATGTGGCCACCAATGTCCAAAATTTTTCAATATTTTTAAAAGTTTTCTACTATTACACACTTAAAAAGAGCACAAGCCACTGTGGCTTATGAGATATATAGTACAGAAGTTTCAACAATACAAGGAAAACACAAAGATCACATGGTGTAAGTTTTGATGCTATGAAATAATTTTCAGAAAAACTGGTACCTTTAATCTTGGGGAGGGCACTGCTCTGGGATGAAATCCAGGAAAATGGAGAGCAGCAAAGTGGATGGACCTCCATCCCTGCTCTACAGTCTGCTCACCAAAGACATGCGTGGAACACCTTTGCTAAGGGAAGAAGTAGAAATTTAACACTGATTGTGCTGGCTGTTTGTGCTTTGGAGAAGATGATTAATGGAGATAATCAGCATTGAACTGGAGCTCAGATCAAACTGAGCCAAATGCCCTCTGGGACATGTCTCTGGTTTAGACTGGAGAAGGGACACAGTAAGGAAGGTGCTATCTCTACAATTAGAGATATTCCAAATCTGCCAAGCTCTGGAAAGGTCCTGCTTGCTCCATCAACACTCCTGATGTGTTTGATCCATATCCTTGTTGTGTGAGCCAATGGTGCTGCTAGGCAGAAATACCAGTAATTCTCACTGGAGTAAAGCACAAGGCGTTTGCCTCCTCCTGCCATCCTGGAGGAAATAAGATGCAGAAATTTGGTACACTTATCAAAACTTAAAGAAATCCATGACAATCCCTTCCTGCTTTGATAAAGTACATTAGGTCATTATGTGCCTAAAATCATACGGAGAACAACAGGAATGAGGGGAAAGAACAAGCTGCTGAAATGCTAAGCTTAGCTGAGTCAGACAGGTTCCCTGGTAACAAAAGCAGTTACATTTATAAATATGCTGCAGCCCCCACAATATGGATTATTTCCCATTGTTTTTTAGAAATGGCTTCTTTAAAAATACATATTAAAAAAGAACTTTTGCCAAGATATATGAGAAATTATTTTCTGCCCCTTTTTGCACACTGAATTATCCCAGGACTATTGACTCTGAGAAATTAATTTCTCACTGTGACTATAAAGGGAGCAAAATCTCCTTACTACCATTAAAATGAAGATATCCAGCTTCCACTCTCACCTTTAGGTTCCTTTTAAACTAATTTCTAATAAAAATATTCTGCTTATTTAGTGCAGTACATAAAAAGGCAATAAAGTCCAAAGTTGTAGGTGTTTTTACATAATTTTAATTTATAATAAAATAAAAATACACAATACTGAAAGTACAGCTGAAAATGAACTTTCCTCCTCTCTACCTTAAAGTAAGTATTAAGAACCCTATCCACATTTGGATAACTCTGCATTTGTTTTAACTTTATTATAAAAGAGCTATCAGACTAAACCGTATCAAAATCTTGTTTGCACAAAACCCAATCTATTTTTGATACCACTATTCCTTCATATCTGAGTCATATCAGTCACGACAGCTGTCAGCATAAAACTGCAACTCACTTTAAGTCCTCAAATGTATATAAACTTTATTACTTGGCTTAGATCCCTACACTGGAACTAGGTAATAATAGATCTACATTTTAGAGAGTATCTTTCAGGACTAAGAATCCAAGTACTAGTTATCTACCAAGGAAATGACAGAAATTAAGGGAAATTTCATATAAACATCAATGATAGGTCTAGTTTGCAGGATTCCCCAATACTGGACACTTCAGATTTGGCTGGACAAGATACCGAACCATCTTCTCTGGGCTGTGCTTTTGCCAAGTACGGTTGGACCAGATGACCCTTAAGGTCCCTTCCAATCTGGGATTCTAAGGTTCAACCATTCTGTGATATGAATTACCAAGCCTGGTGCTAAAACAAAACCACAACAGAAATACCCAAATCCAGCAGAGTAACCTACAAGTCAAATATCTCCTCCAAGTCCCATTTCTTTCTAAAATTAAATGACTGGCAACAAAACACAAGAATCAACAAGCCAGATCCAGGCAAGCTTATTCCCCACCTACACAATCCTTTCCTATGGAAAAAAAGAGATGCATCTCTTCAGATCTTTCCCCTTCTACCTGGCTCCCTGACTTCCCTCACTGCATCTTTCACTACTCTCTTCAACTCACTGAGCAAAGCAACATATGTCCCTTCTGCAAAAGCTCTAACTAACTACCCAGTGCTGCTGATTTTCTGGTTTTTTCACAGTCCCCTCAATCCAATTAATTCTGTTTCCTCTCCCAGCTCGAATGCAACACCTGCCCATTCCCTAGCTCACAAGTCTGCACCACAAAAGTCTGTTTTGTCTTCATCCTTGCATTTACCTATCCTCATGCTCCATGATCATTGCAGTCTTTACTTCTCACTTCTAGCACTGGAAGAAGCTCCTAGGATCCTTCCACTGTGTTCTGGGGTGACTTTGTGATGCTGAATTGTATCCCCATCCCTCTGTTTAGCCCAGAAATAAGTTCTACACCTTTAAGACTGGCTCCAAGAGCGAAGTGGGACAAAAGAAGCACGCAGTTTGTCTGCAGAAACTGCACTCCTCCGCGTTCCTTCTCACAGACCGGGCTGTCTGCAGCACGGACAGTGGGACAGAGCTCTCCTTTGCTGTTTAGTTAGTTTTTTTAGCTAGCTGAGGCAGAGAAGTTCCCTGGACTCCGGCTTTTCTTTTTCTTGGAACTGATCAGCCCTTCTCTGGAGCGAAAACCCAGAAAAACACTGGGAGCTCACAGCTGTGGCCCACCGGAGCCCGGGATGCAGCATTTTCCAGTGTAGGAGGGACTGATAAGAGACTGAGTGAGCTGAGCTACACCCCAGGACAAGGACCTTCTGAATTTGCCATCTCTTCAGAACAACGAGAGGTTCCATTGTTTAATATTATTCATTTTTTCATGTTTGTGAGTACTTTGCTTGTTAAATAAACAGGTTTTTTCCACTTTTCTTGAAGGAGGTTTATCTCCTGAAGGGAGAGGTTTATTTCCCAAAGGGCCGCTGAATTTTGCCCTTTACAAAACCATCCCTTTGGAAGTTCTCTTCCAAATTGTCCCAAACCAGGACACAGTGCCTCCTCCCACTTCTGTCCCAATCAGCCTGCCTCTTCCACAAATATTTTACCATAAAGGTCTCTGGCTCTGAAAAGGTGAATGCCTTATCCTTCCCTTGGTGTCTCTGATCACGTCTTTTCTGCACAGCACAGGAGTGCGAGAGACAGGATTGAACAGAGGAACTGGATGGAACTGAGGGAGACAAGGGGGCTCTGCAGGGGCTGTACTGCAACTCCTGCTCATAATTACTGTGCCATCAGGCCTTGTTTACTGTCGTTCTTAAGGACTCTATGAATATGAAGTGGTCTAAGTAACATTTAGGACGCTCCAAACTGGGATTAGCTGACTTCTGGGCACCAATAGAGGTTCAATTTTAGGATTACAGGAAACTCCCAGAGCTGGACCCAGCTGCGCCTGCAGCATACACCTGGTGAGAGCAGCTAGAGACTGTCAAGGAAACCCAGAACAGTCCAGTCAGTTGCTTAGTACAGAGCCTATCACAGTACGTACTTTAGTTCAAATTAAATATTACAACTTGAAACTGGGGATTTAAACCTCTAAATGTTTATAAAATCTTTTACCTAAAGTTAGAAGGGTGGAATTTGCATATACAAGCCCTAATCCTTTGCTATGGAGCAGAAGACCATACTGCAGAAATGAAGACAATTACAAAAGTAGGTCCCCAGAGCATTTTAAGGGGTCCCCAGCACATTCTTAGGGTTCCCCTCTTGTTTGCACACTTTTGTTTTAAAGCTGAGGTGTTTGACAGCAGACCAAGGGCACTGAGGGCTGGCCACTCAGCAGAGAGGGATTGGGCAGAGCAGAGCAGAAGGAGCTTGCTTGGGGGAGGACAGCCCAGCATGACGGCAGCAGAGCTGCACAGCCTGATGTGGATGTAGCCAGAGGAAGCCAAAGGCTTTCCCAGCTTCATGGCTAGAGACAAGAGTGTTACTCAGGCACAGGATAAAGTGATTACACAACCACAGGAGAGACATGCTGAAAGCTGTGGTGGGTAGGGAGCAGCCCAGCTTGCTCCATCAAACCCCACATGTGCAAGACCATTCCGGGTGGGGAAGCAGCATGTCTGTACAGAACTGGGAGTGAGAGACACTGGCCTGAAGCCAGGACTGTCAGTTTGAAGCAACTTGAAAAGGGGAGGCTGAGTACCAGCAGGAGCACTGCTGAGCAGTCTCATCTCAAGGCAGGTAACAAGCCTGCTCCTGGAGGAGAAAGACCACAGGAAAATAGTGATGTTCATGCACCGATTTCAGGAGCAACACACAGCAGGACTCAAACAGAAGAACAGCCCTAATTTCAAGGCAAAAAGGCATCAGCACAGTGAGTGGGATACCAGTGACTGGTCCACCTCATCAGAAGTCTTGTGCATCCTTACACTGAGGAAACAGGGGCCCTGGCTGGCAGGGCAAAGCACGACATGATGGAGGGAGACTGCAAATCAGAGGGTTGTCTTACAGAGTCATAAAGGTGGTTAAGTATTGGAACAGGCTGCCCATGGAAATGGTGGAATCACCATCCATGGAAGTGTTCAAAAAGCACGCAGATGTAGCATTTAGTGGTGGACTTGGCAGTGCTGGGTTAACGGCTGGACTTGATGATCTTAGAGGTCTTTTTCAGCCTGAACAGTTCTATGATTCTAAGGGAAACTAAAATCCATCAGTAGCATCTGCTGTCATGGCAGAGCTGGGTTTTGTATTGTCTACATTCATTCAACTTTTCTTTTTCCTCTCCAAACAGTCACTCCAGTGAGCTAAGTGGTGGTGGTAAACATGAAAAAATTGCTACTTTGCACAGCAATTTGTCATAAACAGCTTGTAATTATTGCAGGAAGAACATGAAGATTGAGTGAGAACAGATTGAGTGAGAAAACACTGTGGATGGTTCAGAAGAAGTACCTGAGAAACTGACACAAAGTATGACAAGCTGGAACAAACTGTCACGACTTCTAAATTCCATCCGTCTCATCAGTGATCATGGGAATGGTCCTGTGAACCTTTCTCTCACATTTGAATTTGGTTTATTAAATATAAGACCAGTACTTTATTAAAGTGCTACAGCTGAGAGATGCCCTCTAACAAAAACATTACTCTATACTTTGAAGGAATTAGCAAAATCTTGCAAAATGTTCATTAAAATAGTTATATTTCTGAGAAATCTCCCACTCCCAACTGAGTTACTAAAGCACTGCTACTGTGGAGCAGCAGTTGAGTTTTGCATTCAGATGTTTTTGCACTTTTTATCTTGGTGCTTTCTTCAAGATTTATTTATCTTTCTGCTTTGTGTATGAGACTGACAATTTTTAAAAACCTGTTTCATGTACTAATGATGAAACAAGAGAAAAATTTAAAATACCTTCCCTGGGAAGGGTTTTTGCTAGACCTCGTCCCTTTCAGAAATAGCCTAGCAAAAATGCTCACTCTATCAGGCAACAAAACTCTGAACTCTCTGGCAAAGGCTGTGAGCCCTCAGTAGCTGGACCTGGCTGGAGGCAGGGGAGGCACAGGTCAGCCCACCACAGGAAAACTTGGCAGAGTTCTGAAAGACTTTCATTTATGACATCTAATCAGAAAATTGCAAATGAATGAATGGCAGCTAATCAAAATGTAAAATGCTCCTGCCCATCCACCCCAATCAGAAATTTGCAACCGAAAGCCTGGTACGTGCCCAGCAGCTGCTCCCATGCCCAACACAGAGAGTGGACAATGGAGGGTAAGCCCTGCCCATGTTTTTGGAGACCAGTGCAAACTGGTACATCACTTCACTGATTCCTCACAACCCAAACTCATGGTGTGGTTACCGTGGGAGGGGATGTGAGCCAGACTCTTACTCATTTCTATTTGCAAGCATGGGTGCATGCGAGTCCAAAACTGCCTCACAGTGAGCTATTTAGAAAAATGAGAAATATGTTTAAGAAAAATGACATTTGAGAAAGTCACAATCTGTCTGCCAGTTTTTCCTCTTCCTCTATCAATTCACAGCAAGTGTCTTATTCATTGCCCATTCTCTGCCTTCTTTATCTTCTATGTGAGTTTTCCTGTTTCTTTCAGTCTTTAGAGCATTTAAGGGACTCATCCATTTTTCTATGTAACAATAATATTTGAATTACTTTAATATTTGCATCACTGTCAAGAGCAGATCCTCCTTTGCTGAAGGCTATGGTAGTGCCAGAAAAAAATTTAGATTTAACTCAGTATATATACATACATATTTCCTACTTCCCACACACATAAAAGCAGCACACTCCAGTTGGAAGTTCCTTTAAACTCTTTAATTATACAGGTTATTTAGTCTGGCTCTTTCCTTTCCGATTACTTTTTAACTAAATTAAATGTCTGCCTCTTGCTGTCCTTTCTACATTAGCAGGCCCATTATTGATTTTTATTATCTTTCCAAAGAGAAGGCTTTGCAGCTGATTGCCATTTACACTGTAAGCAGTTCACTTCTGCTGAGGATTCCTGCTGCCACCGAGACTGCTGAAGACAGTTCTCTCACAGCTCAGCCATGCCCAGCACTGCAGCAGGCATTACTGCAAACATTACACAGCTTTGCATGGGAAGCAAAGACAAATGTACAAATGCTTCTGTAGCATAAAGAGCACAATTATATTGCTTATTTATGAAGCATTTTTGTACCAAAATAGCTCCTTGTGAAGGTTTATCATTTACCAGCCAGCTCCCTAAAGAGGATCCTATTTGCCCTCCTGTCTGCAGTGATGTTTGCAGAAGAAAACATGTTGCCTCTTTTTCTTCACTTGCAATCAATGTAGGGGAAAAGCAGGTAAAAGGATAGGAGACAACGAGGAAAAAAAAAGCAGTAAACATTTTACAAAATTTTTGGCCTTTTGACAGCCATGATGATCATGAAGGGGCTGACAAAGGATGCTTAAGTCCAGAAGTGTCGGGATGATTGGTCACCAATGCAGTGGCTGGAATTACCTGCAAACAACAAAAGGAACAATTCACAACAGCCACAGAGCAGGTTTTCTTTTTCTCTGTTGGGTACATCTGAACAACAGAGCAACTTGCTACAGTGATAGCTCTTGTTTATGCTACGTTCCTACCTGAATGCTTCAGAGGCCTGATTTCTCATTGATTATGCTACTTTCCACTTCTAGTAGCAGCATCAGAGCAGAGGTAGCAGAGACTCAAACAAGAACAAAAAAAGCCTGAAGTGGCAAAACTGATTTGTTTTGCTTTTACATTACACTTTTCCTCAGCTACAGTTCTGAATTCCCAAAGCACTGCATAAATGGTCAAAAACAGATGAAAATGAAAACATAAATCAATGATTCAGAAAGAAAGCTGGAGAGAAGCACACTTCAAACAATAATGGTTTAGAGTGGATTGAGAAAATAACTACCATGAAAGTAAATGCAAAGCCTCCTGACAAGCCTAAAAAAAAAAAAAAGAATGCAAGCTGGTATAAGAGATTATAAATATAATTACTGAGAATATACAGCCTTTTACATTAATTAATATGTCTGCATATCTCCCAAGTATTTATGCACTTGGATAAAAACACATCTCAGCAATTACTTAAAATACTTTGCAATTTAAACCTTTACAACCTATGATATTTATACAATGGGATGCAAACTTCTCTAAGTTGACGAGTTCGAATGCAGGCTTGCCACTCTGCAAGAGTAGAATCTCTTTTAATCAAGGTTGGAGATACCATTCTGATAGTCACAGAAATAATTGCAGTTGAGTATGAACATACTGGGTTGTAATTAGAAATGAACCAGCCAGGTAGTGACTGTAGAGTGAATTCAATGGTATTTGCCAAAATCCCACTGCAATGTCCACAGGCACTAGGCTTCCAGCTGAGCAGCACTCAGCCAGTGGCTACAAATGGGCAATGTCTGGCAGCCCAACCAGTGCCACTTCTGAACAAGTGCTGCCCACAGGACACATAAATCACAATGATCGCAGTATAAACAGGAAATGCAATTTTGTTTTTTCTGGAATATATATGTGATATCTATAAAGTCACCCTCTCAAACACATGGCCTGCAAGTACTTTAGGTCCCATGGACCTAAAAAACCCAACTAGCATTTCCTATTCCTGCAGAATTTCTGGAGTGAAAACAAATTCAAAGAAACTTCTTTTACTGTTCCCTGAGTCACACAGATCATCCTCCCTTCTATCACATTGATGTTTTGCTTCCCTGGCAACTGTACCTTCAGTGACACAGTGCTCTGGCTGTGCCCTGAGCTGCACCTCAGCATGGAACAACCACAGCAAACACCTGTGCCTGAGCCCATTCATTACAGTGGGAAATTTCCTTTGGGGAAACTGTAGAATTAATAGTTTTATAGCACCCCCAAAACATATCTGATTAATGAAAGAAACATTGCAGTCCATCATCCTGCTCTCTGTATCCACTTCTGTTCCATTATTAGTGGTTTCTTTCTACCATTTTCACATTTTTCCTGGATTTTATTGTCAGGTTGGACAACTTTCCTCTTTTCCTAGTAACTGAAAATTAGAGTCCACTTAATTCAGTGGAGTTTTGCTGTATACTCCAGATGACAATTCACATATTTAAGAATCATAATGTCAAAAGGTAAAAAGCATCACTTTTCACATACCAACCTTTTAGTTAATTTGGTCTGACTGGGGGACTGGGACATATCCCTGGGCAATTTCATAGCAGACCTTCCTTAACTCTCTCACCCCTATCCACCTCCAAATTCATCTCAGTGCCTCTATTCAGACCAGCATATTTTTCCCTGACCCTCACAAGCCCGATCCGACCTTCAGGCCAGAGAGACAAATACAAAAGGAAGGTACAAGTTTCAATTGTGGCCTTGAAAATGTGGTAGGAAGATTTTAAAGTAATTTATTCCACTTGGTATTTGAAATCAGTTAGAATAATTCATAGATTTTGAATCAGAAGCATTTTAACGCCTTCTGAACCACTAAGGGGAAGAGGTCCCACTCCACAGGCAGGTTTTCCTCTGCTAGGAGAATTTGCAGTGTTGCAAGGTAAAATTGTCTGCCACCTAGCTCTTAGTATTTCATAGAACCTGATTCACAACACTCTGTTAGTAACCTTTATTAAAATTGCATCAGTCATTTCCCTTCAAAAGAGACGATGTATGCAGTTTTTCATGCTACACCAAACACTGGAAGAACAAGATAAAGAGAGACATTTGAATTTACATAAAGATTGCAAGCTGTTGTTCCAAAGTAATTCTGAAGTGGTGTGCCCTGTGAGTAGGCTTTTGATCTGATCAGATTTCTGCATATTGAGTGTAACATGTACAAAATCTATAATTGGAGTCTGTTTTTTAAGGAGATAAATTGCTTCTTTCTGTTAAAGGAGAAAATGGTACATTTCTGGACAATGTCTTCCAGGCCATTTTTTCGTGTAAATTGAGTCCTTTTTTTTAATCCAATAGATACTTAGAATTGATAAAAATTTTTTAAAGAAATGCTTAAATACTTTTTCTATTTCAAAAAGGTTACACTTTATTAAGTACATCTTTTTCTTTATTATTTTTTCTCTGAAGCATAAATGCTGTATTTCATTGCTTATTTAAGGAGCATTTATATGTTGGGATTGATGTGTTATTCCAGACCTGCCTGCATCAATTTTCTACTTCTGAAAAACACCCCTGTTTCTGGGGAATTCTGGCTAGGGACATTTTTTCTTAGCACTAGCTTATACTTCTGCTAGTCTATATACTTAAAGGACATTACCACATTTCAGATGGGAACATCATAAGAAAATGCTCCCGGTACAATACTGAACTACCCAATCAATCAATCAAGCAAGCAAGCAATTTCCAGTGTTCTCTAATCCCAACAAGCACTGAAATTCCAGAAGAAAAATAAAGAAAAAATTTGATGGATTTTGTTTGGTTTAGGTTCTAAGTTTTAGTGTCAATTTTCTCAGGCTGGACAGATCAATTTTTCTTATGAATTGCTCATGTCCTCTTAGTCCATTTTATTCTAGAGTGCCTACTTCACAACAAACAACCCACTCAAAACATTTCAGTATTTCTTCTACACCCAAAGCAAGTTGAAGATTTCCCATGTTTGCTGCATTTTTATTAAAACTAGATGATTGAGAATCCAAAAGCAGATGTGATGTTCCTACTCTAGAAGTTCAAATCACAAGTGCTGTACTTCTCCAAACTCTAAACCTAGCAAACACCAAATAGAAGACAAATAGCCACAGCAATACAATAACACACAAAAGTATGGAACAATGGGAGTCTAAAGTGTGAACCTTTCCTACTGCAGTCTGTAGCAAGAAGGGAGTTTGCAGCAGGGCCTGAAATATAACACTTCAATGCCCATAGCAAAAAACCAAAAAACAACCAACCAACAAACAAAACCCAACAAAATAAAGGAGGGAGAAAAAAAGGACTAGAACGAGATGATTCCCAGATGAGCTGCTGTAGAGGAAAGACTACAACATCCAAAAGCTAAGCGAAGTAAAAAAGGACATTAATGTAAGCTAGGTAAGAACAAGAGTAGAAAAAAGTCAGCCATTAATGTCTCTCTCTGAACTAAGAAAACCCCAGCAAGCACTGAGACATTCAATTTGCAATTTTACTAATCTCTAAGTATAACTGTGCGTCAAAACTCCATGTAAATCATACATGAGCACAGAAAATGTGTGCTGTGTGGGCAAAGGAACAATACATCAGGGCAGATGCTTCACGGCATTAGAACTTTCTGGAAAAAGCAAATGCTTGCAGATGTTCACAAAGGTGAGGTCTAGCTCCAAGTTGACCCCAAGATTGACATCTACACCCCTGGTGCTGAAAGCAACCCATGCATGTGCTCAGAACCCCACTGGTACACATCAGTCAGAAGCAGTCTTGTTCAGTAGTTGCAGGCTACTGGCCTCAGCAGCCTCTGCTCTACCCACCACTTATCACCTGGATCACAGCAAACCCCATCAAACAGAGGGCCCCGCTCTGTGCAGCATCATGTCAAACCATGCTGACCTTTGGCATCCTTTTCTGAAACTTTCAGATGTTTCTGGGCAGCCAAACTCCACAGCTCCTTGTCTTCCTAACCATGACCTGACCTAAAGGAACCCTTCAGGGCAAGACTGCACCTACAGAAGCAGAAAGGAACTGGAGCCTAACAGAAATGCTGCCAGCAGCCAGCCTTCAGTGTTAACTTTACTGCCCGCGTCCAGTCCTGATCCTAGTGCACACTTGCATATGTCTACTATTTTCAGAAAACTCTTACCTTCTAAGAAAATAAAAGGAAATAAAATGACTGAATACACAGTCCAAAGACTATTAACAACTAAGGACAAAATGGAGATAGAGAGAACAGGCACCAGGCCTAGATCTCTGATGTTGTTTCACTAGGGACAGCTGCTTTGTTCCTGTAAATCACAGCACCCACATGGCACCTGTCCACTGCTCTTCTACACCAGTTCAGACTGTGAATTCCAGAAAAAAGCCACTGTCTGTTCCTCCTAATCACTACAAACAGCCTCTTCATTTCTCTGTCTTTGAAACTGTTGTGCTCCCTTGGAAATAAGGGGATTTTCCTGCCTTTATTTTTCTAAGAGTAAAACAGTTTTCACTCTGTGAGATGCAGTGAGCTGGCTGCTCCCCATTGCCTGCTTATGTCATGGCCTATCCTTAAAATGTTTTGTTCCCAGACCTCTTGTAGTTACTATATTAAATAACAAGATACATAAAAGCAAATGGATAAATGAAAGATAATCAGCATCACTTTGAAAGAGTAGTATTGATATAAATCATATGTGTCTGTGTATTTTGATATATACATATAAATGCATACACACACACTAAATGGGGAAATAAAATAACAGAATACAGTTACGTCAAAGGATCTACTGAAAAATTTTACATTTTCCCTTATATACTGACCTTTTTAATGATTTTTTTTTAAAGTCAAAGTATATATGTTCACAAAGGAAGCAGCTGAAAACCAGCAGTTCCTCTTACCCACACTAGTCCGAAAAATAAATCCTGAATCTTCCCAGTTCTGTAAGAGAGGCTATGTAAAATATCCCAACCTTGTGCTCTTCCTCTTGTACAAAGTCTGGAGGTTTTTCTTGCTTAAATAAGTTGACTTAAAAGGCAAGAATGGCTTTAGCTCATTGGACTCACTGGCGTATCTGGCACATCTGTGTGATCAGCTGCAGAAGATATCCTTAAACACAAAATGTGTAAGCTGGTCTGTTTGCTGGGCTCAGTGGTGTGGGAGAGCAAAAAATAATATTATTTGGCCTAATGCATGATTTACAGGTAATAGAATTGTAATAGATCTAAGCTACTCAAGCTATCAAAGCAACTGCACTCAGACACATCTTCAATAAAGAAATATTTAAAATTAGAGAAAAAGCAATCTTTTTTGTGCTTCTCAATTAGCTGGTATTTGAATATTGGCCCTTATTAAATTCTGTTTCCATTATTTCTGCGTGTTAAAAAGGTCTTTGCTGGCATTGGGACCGTGATGTATGAACCTTACCTGCTATTCACACTTGGTATCCTGTATATGTCATTCTAACTAATAGGGGAAGCATGAAAATCAATATGTCTCTACTAAGAACTAAAACTATCTAAATTGACGTGTGACATGCAGCAAAATAAACATTTCTCATCATTTTCTAAAATGGATTCTGCATTTTTCAGCTTCGCAGTAGTTTGCACACCAAAAATATCTAATATTTAGCTATTACATTTGTAGTGAATGGTAGAATAAATGAACTATGTCCACTTCAGGACACTTTAATATTAGAGATAAATTTATATTTTCTAGAAAAACTAAGAAATAAAGATACCAGGAACTTAATTTTGGTTGTTTCACACGCTTTCAAAAATTCAGACCTCTGGGATACCACATTTCACAACCGAAGCCAATGAACCATCACAAAAAGACAGCAGACACTTCTGAAGTTATGGGCTGCTAGCTATAAATTGCCAAATTATATTATAACTTATGAATTCTTTTCTATTTATACAACAGGACAAAGGTCTTTCTAGCATAATAATTGATACAATTGCTTTCTGCATATTTGTCTTTCCATGACTAAAATTAGTCCTTGTCTGCCTACATTCAGAAGACTTCCCTTGTCTTGAATTTGGGAGTTTCTGCTGGGTTCCTCGTTTTCATGAAAACTTATGAATTTTAGCAGTTTATAACACAGAAATTTGACACCCAGTAGCTGCATCCTATTGCCAGAGCACTGCAACTCTGATTTGAAATAGTACCCTCCACCTCCCAACCCCACTGAAATATGTCTTTCTGTGGACAAGACAGACCTGTGGCTTCTTGCTGATGAATAGCAAACCTTTGAATCTGTTTGCCAAACAGATTCCACAAACTTCATGCCTGTTTCTAGCATTTCATCTGGAGACCATGCCACATGACATCTACTGAAACGTTTTTGAAAGTTTCATAGAAGGAAACATTTGCTTCTCACCTGATTTCATTTTGTGTGTGGTTTCCTTGAATACTATGTTAAAGATTTCGGCAGCAATTTGTGAGTCCAAGCAATCAACTACTTGTTAATTGATCCAGATTCAGATGAAGGGACATTTGTGCATAACGCCTTCGCCAGGGAGGAGTTTCTAATAACTAACAGATATTAGAAAAAGGTTTTTCACTGACTGAAAGAGTGGTAAGTCATTGGAATAAGTGTCCCAGGAAGTGGTGGAATCACTGTCTCTGGAAGTGTTCAAAAGGTGTCTAGGGGTGATTATTGGGGTGCTGGGTTCACTGCGGACTGGATGATATTGAATGTCTCTTCCAAACTTGATGTTTCTGTGATTATCAGCTAGACACCTACATCCAGAAATTATCTTTCCAGGAAGAACTGTGGACTATTAAAAAAGAAAAAAAATCTTAAAAAAAATGTGTTGAAAAAAATTACAGGCCAAATTTAAGAAATCTTTCCTTTCATCCATTTCTTAGGGAAAATATTCCAGTAATTCACAATTTTGCAGAGATAACAAGCTAGAAGAGGAGTTAAGATGCCCAGAAATCAAATCATGTTGTATATACATAGGAAGAAGACAATTTTTCTAGGTTCTACATTTCAGCCCAAAAGAACAAATGAAAAACCATTTGCCAACAATTTGTATGCCAAAAATGAGATGCCATAATTATAGGATTGCAAAGTTATACGTTTATATTAAAGGGAAGAAGAAAAAGGGATATCTTCAGCTTGCTTAATTTATTAGTTCTTCAATAAATGTACCTATTTAAAGAACATAATTGTTCTGTTTTGCAGAGGGAAAAGCCATTAACTGCTTTCTATAATTACAACCAAAGAAAAATTTTATACCCCATTTCAGAAGAAAATCTATATGAAGAGCAATAAGTCCCTGAAGGAAATCTTCCCTTGTGAGTTCTTCCAAGGGCATAGGCTAAAGATTAGCATTTATGTGAAGATCCACAGGCATTTTCATCTGAGTATTGCAGGTCAAAATCTTACTAACACATGTACCTAACACACTTTCTGTCTTGTAATCTTCCTTCTACCCCACACTGCAGCCTTCATTTTACATTTCTGTTGATTCTTATAGACTGGAAGGAAATTGAAATCCTTTGCTTCATTCTTAAAAACTTCTAATTCCATATTTCAGCCAAAATCCTGCTATATGTACTGCTTCAATAAACATTGCTCCTCCACTCTTCACCTCACATCTCTGACTCCTCCATTTGTGACAATCCTATGCTGGAACTAAATTAAGAACTTGGAGAATGTAAATGAAGTAGGCAAAAATGATTTATTGCAGCACCAAGAATTAAAACTAATAGAACGATACAGCCCTTCTTGATCAATCTACAATGCCCCACAGGCAGTTTTATTTAAGTCAAAGTGTTATCTAAAATAAGATGAAGAAAAAGCAATTCAAAAGTATATTCTAGAAATATCTTAAACTGGCTTTGTAGAGACACAAGGGTGCTTGCTTTCTGCAGCATTAACGCTGATGTGCTGATATGGTATCTGCATAAGGCAGGCAATTAGAGCTCTGTGGGAGAGTGCTCACAGCACTCGTTGAACTGCAGCATAGTTAAAAATACAATGTAAAATAGACGTAGATGAGTGAAGTTTAAATAGTCAAAATACATGCAGAATGATTGTTGACAGTTGTAATCAAGATTTCTAAAGCCTTTACTAATTAGAAGTTTAAATAATTGAATACATGCTAATTCACTTAATAAAATTTGAAAATACAGACTGCTTTTTCTGGGAATAAGGCTTTTTTAGCCTCTACTTCTTTCCCAGATGCCTCAATATTGTTCAAAAATAGCCAGAATCAAAAGATATTTGGTCAGATATTGTGTTAACTTATTAATACTGAAAGATGAAGAATCTCGAAAGAGAGACATTTGACAGATGACATCCTACATTTATATGCACTTTATCCTATTATTAGCACATTTTAGACCTTAAAACACCCATGAAGAAACCTTTAATCAGGACTGTAAATTTTAAACACCTGCAGATGTGAGTTCTGCTGTTCAAATTTGTTCCCTGGCTCTTCCTTATTCTCCTGAGTCATAGGCAGACCCTCACAGGGAAAGGTATAGCAAACATCTTTTTCTCTCCTCACTCCAAAAAACACAAGTTGAGTCCAGGAAATTTTTACCTGGTGCAGAATTTCAGAAAGTCAGATAACAACACTTGTATTCAGATCCCTTTTACCAGGACTTTTCTAAAGGTGCACCGAGGTAAGACCACTCAGCTAAGGACCTCTTACACCACACCCTTTTGGATAATGACCTACACTACATGAGAGCTAAATGTTAATGTGGCAACAAAAACCCCGGGTGATAGAATTTTGTTTCAACTTACTGCCAAAGAGCCAAGTTCATCACCTTATCCTTCTGGTGTAGGCAGCGATTAGAAGAGGACAGATAGAGGCTGGTCAATCGCTCCATTTTTTATCTCCACGTATCCAGCTTATTTAAAGAACTCTTTACTTGAGGCTATAATGAAACACAAATAAACAGCTCAAATCAGACAACATGGTTGAAAGCATTGATAAAAGACACACAGGATAAAATGAAACAACTCCATAGCTGGCAAAGGAGCTCCTGTCTCTCCATCAGGCCACTGCAAGCTAGCAGAATGGATTCCAGCCCTCAGCAACCCCTGTCTGTCTAAGGAAAGGCCCAAGAGAGGGCTTCAGAAATAACCTCAGAGGTAAAACCCTTTCCCCTGTCCCGAGTGCCTTCCAGGCATTCTTGGGTATGAAACATGTTTGCTGGTGCTCACGTGTGAAAATACACTCAAGCCATTGCAATCCAAAGGCCTAAACACAATAGGTTGTGACTGGCTGTGACTGAGACCAGAAAACAATGGGGGACCAGTGAGTTTGGGGCGAATGATCCCCAACCTCCCTTTCTAACACCTGACAAATTATTCTTTAATAAAATTATTCTCTGCTGGATAGCAATTGCAGAGTAATGTGTGTGTTTATCAGCTATCACATGTCAAATATGTGTCATGAAGATACTGCTGCCACTTATTGTTTCCCTCAAATGCGACATCATTTAAATATTTATGAACCACCTTTCTTTGAAACTTGGTTTGTAAATGTATAGTATTTTTCAAAATAATGTAACCAGTCATGGAATACAGTCAATTGTGTCTTGGGATACAAGATCAATAACGTACAAAATCTGACATTTTGTGTTAAGTTTTTATTCTTGTATTAAATGAACTTGGACCGTCTTTAGGCTAGATGTTACTAAAGTGATAATTTGGTGATTCTTCATTTCTCTGAAACAAAGCAGTAACTTTAAGTATTACTCCCCATAGAGAACAGCTTATGTTATAGAAATTAGCATCCCATCTAACATCACCTAAGGAGATTGATCTGGAGAAGCAAAGGCTGAAAAACCTTTACTGCCTGGAAGAAATCATTCTTCCTAAAAAAGAATATGAGATTTTTATCAGGAACATAGGCAAGATACAAGGAAGTCTGACACTATTCATCATATACTTGTTCTATTTTTCTTCCAAAACCACCATATTCACTGAAAAAGTCAGTTCTTTTCCAGATATCTGATAACATATTCACCACTAAATTCTAAATTTTATTTGAAAAAATGAAATCCTTAAAACCTGTTTCCTAAAACAGGAAACTTCCACAATGAGGTAAAAAAATCTTCAGTCAACTTAAATAACTCAGCTTCAAAGGAAAACTTGGCAATTTTTCCTTGCCTTCCTCATTTCCAATAAAATACTTACCCTTATAATCAAAATTGAAATATTCTCATGAGAAAAAATGCAGGTGATTCCTAAAACAAACAGATGGTACACAAACTTCTGAGAAAATTTCTTTTCATAACTTATGATAGAAATTACCTAGCTACATAATTGAGTATGTAGCATGAGTGCAAGGAAGCACTGACTAAATTTATGCACTGGCCTTTTTTCAAATACTTTTTTTTCCCTTGAGAAAGCATAGTTTGCTCTCTTAAATATCCTTTGTTTTATCAATTGTCTTCCCATAGGCTTAATTCTGTCTCAGGGCTGTAATGTCAGGAAGTTATCTAGATGCTGAAAGTGCAAGAAAACTCTGACATTTAGAAGCAAGCTAATTAATTTGCTTTAGAAATACTCTAAAAGGCTGCAGAAATTAGCATCTTTCAGTACAAGGAAGCTAATGGTCTGGACAAGGAATAGGAACATAATAAACTATAAACAAAGGCAAATATTTTACTTAGCAATTTTTAATTTTTTAAGGTCTTTTATCACACTAATTTTTGTTTTTAAAAATTTCTCTACTTTTTAACAGGATAATTTATTTTCAAAAATTTCCTAAGTAGGAAAAGAAATATTCCATTATTCCATTTTTATGGAAGAGTTTTATGGTCTAAGCCCTGTTCTCCTGAGAGTGTCACACACAAACTTTTGACTCTTCTTGGTTCAGAAATAGCACTGAAGTCACTTCCCCAGGTAATTATTTAGTCCTGTATTTCTTGTCACTGCTTTATCCAGCTCTGCTGCTCCATCTGACACCTTTCTCGTGCCTGTGCTGAAAGCAGCAGAATTTGGGATCTATGAAGAGAAGCTACTCAGCAAACAATGTCATGGAGCCTGAACAGCCTATCCAAAACACACTTTATATTCGTACTGAAACCAGCCCTGGAAAAAGAGGCACACAAATCTCTTTTTCAGTGTTCCCTGTCCATCAATAGTGCCTATCCTTAGGGTTTTTTCTTCCAGAGTTACTGACACACCTATGATATGTCTTCCTAGGCACACAGATCATAAAAACACCATTAATGAACATAAGCAGTATATTTTTCTCTAAAGCAGCACAGAAAACCTTGTTAGATTCTGTACAGTAACATCACTGTTCATAACATTGTATTAAATTATAGTCACCAATGCAAGCTTGGGTGTTCTTCACAAATTAATGTAGCAAACTGATTCCAACATTTTAATCAGTTCCACTGTCCAAATGCCCCTTCAGTTGTTTTGACATTGTGGAAGAAGTTGTCACTCTGACAATTTGATTGCCAAGGAATTTCATTTAATGAGGTTCACCAACCTGGTTTAATGTTAAGAAATAACTTCCAGCCCAAAACCTGCAATGTTTAAAATCGTGGTATTTAAAATCACTACAGTATCAGTAAGAAACACTGAGGCAGCTACTGCTACATATGAAAGTTATATAATTCCAACCTAAATCAGAATGCTACATCTGATTGTATTACTACCACAAAACCATGTTAGGCCAAACTAAAATGATTTAATACATAGGGAAATCCATACATTAGCATGGGATTTTAAGATGATCCTTTTTTTAAAATTTTTATTTTCAAGTAGAAGTGTTCTAAATGTTGTGAGATTTTTTTTCCAGAGAAGAAAAGTTGACTTTCTTCTTAGTGTTAAAATTGATTTACATCAGGCAGATTTTAGAATTTTACATTTTACTTTTACTGGCTTGATGCTGTGATATACATACAAAGTGATTGATTCCGTGGATTTCTGTGCGTTAAAATCTTACTAACTGCTGGATTAAGCTAATATTCATGTCAGCACCAGTAAAAAAAGTGAAATAAATGCATACACTCCAAGCTATTGAGAATGCTGAAACAGAACAAAATAAATGGAGGAGACTAATACAAACGTCTACTCAGAGGAGCAATGTCTATTAAAACCTCAAAGCAAGAAAGAAATATCCCTGAATATAACATTACACATTTGTCAGAAATTTTATAATTGTTAACCTACAACAAAGCAGTTGGATCTTTAGGCATCTTTTGCCTAATTTCCCTTTCTGGACCAGCACTTGTCAGCCTCTGTGTTTCGGCTTTCAAGTCAAGAGCATTCTCTAAATAGAAGAAGTTCAACATTCCCAAATCATAATTGTAAAGCAAATTCTCTGTTTTGGGAGAGACTACATTCTACATTTTTAAAGCAAATGTTAAAGCCCATAAAGAAAATGGGCTTATTTGTATAATTTATACATCAGATCATTTATAAATTCATATTTGTAGGACCCTGATTTTTGATTGTCTAGTCATGATTGAGGCTTTATTGTCACACAGACATATGCAAAGCAAATTGGCCCAAAACCCAGCCTTGGGTCTGAAGAAATGAACAGCCCTAAGTTTTCCACTGGGTAATTTGTACCAGTTAAGGAAAAAAATAAAAATAACAAAAGCACTTCCATGACCCCACAGACTTTGACCCGTAGGTTACAATGAGGAATCGCTGTCAGACACTGCTGCTGAACTAAGAAATATAGTTTCTCTTCATTTGCTTCCATCAGAACAAGTACCCAAAGTCTGGTTGATGACAGTGCAAATCCAACGTAATGATCTCAAAGTTCAGTTGGTCATGCCCAGTCAGTGGAGACAGATGCCTAAGACAGATGCAGCGAGTCACCCCGAGCACACAGGGAGCCTGGAGCGCTGTCCAGATGCTGAAATTCCATGGGGAAAGTCAGCACAGTACCACACAGAGGAAGTACTAGAGGCAGCATGTACAACACATGGAACTGCATCTCTTCTGGAAGCAAAGGCATGCTGACCTTCAAGTTCACTTTCTCTGCTCTCATAAAACCTGAACTCATCGGAGCTGATGCACCCACTGTAACCAAAACCTTGCTAAAAAGAATTCTAAATTCAAGTGTGGGCACTACTTCATTTACGAATTGGTCCTTTGTGGTGAAACATTCCAGACTGTAAGCATTTTAGGAAGCAATGGGAGCCAGGTGACAAGGTACTGAGCATTCTCTAACCAACCTGGGAAATGGCTGAAGCAGAACTATTTTGAAATGTGACTATTCCCTACTGACTTCCCTTTCTAAAGCTGAGACTTTAATCATGATCATAGCAATTCACATATTGCTCATTTGACTTTTACCTTGGCCAAAAACCCCAAAATCCCAAATATCCCCAAACTGAGAGACTGAACTGACTTTTGCCACCTGCATCAATTCAAGGGCAAAGCTGCCTTTCTGGAATTTTAATCATTGTATCAAGGTAGGGCTAAGACTTGGCTACTTCACAGGGCATATTAAATACCAGATTTTATCTGGGCTCTAACACCAATCACTAACTCTTACCCCACAAGACAAAAGATGTCTCCTGAAAGAAAGGATCTGCTTTCAGGAAAAATGAGAACTTAGCTAACACAGTGCATGAATACGAGTATCGCTACTGACATTTTGTTTCTGTTTTGCCTCCCTAAGGGTTGCAATCCTTACTTCAATGCTCTTACTCAACCTTACTCAAATTATATCCCAAATTTGCAGCATCACACAGTGTTAGAAAGCTGTGAATTCAGTGTCTCCGATGACGAATGAGGTAAAGAAAATCTCTAGTATATATATATATATTCAAGATCCTGTCTACAGATGTTTGCAGGTGACTCCACATGAAGCTTATGTATGCAGGCCCTGTACCTGTACCAGCATGTTCAGAGTAAGATTTTCATATGAGCACTTGGACTGTGTGAAGACTAAAAAGGTTCAGTCTTCAATCACTCTGATTAGACAATGGAAATGAAGCCTGAATTTCTCCAATGGAAATGCCAGGAATAGAGTTAAATTAAATGTAAAGTGTAGAACAGTCTATTATAGACTCTTCTGTTGATTTATAATTTGGGGGGGTTAGCACCAGATAAGCACTCAGTCACCCCAGGGCATAGCTGTCTTTTTTAGGAATCCTTTGTTCTAGAATTCCAGTGGGAGATTTTTGCTGAGATGAGGCTTTTAGGTATGACAAGCAGCGCTTCCTACTTTCACTTGAGTCAGAAAAGCTAATATGCAAATATTCAGAAATTAAATCCAAATCACTGACAAATGACTGTTTCTGAGATACTTGAAGTGAGTTCGTTTTCCAAAAAATAAGCTGCCAAGTGCAAATCTAATGCTGTAAAAGACCAGCCTACCCAGGCAATGTAGGAGGATGTCATTAATAAAACACTAGCATTTAGATTTTTCTTTAAAGAACATGCTCAGAGCTGAAGAACATGTCTTTAAATCTCTATAGCAGAGGTGGGTCATAGAATCCCACTTGCCTGTAAAGAACACAACAGTTTCCTACTTTCCTAACTCAGGGAAGACAGAAGCTAGAGGAGGACACCATAACAGAATGCAGAAATCTCCCCAAGACCTAACCAATACAAAGGTACACAAGAGTAAAAAAATGAAATAAACAAAAAATTGATGCTCTATTCCACAGTTATTCACATTTAGGATACACTTAAAGAAATGCATTTCTAGGTGTTCATAAAAATAAATATATTCAGGGAAAGCTTATCTGACAAATATGAGAAATGAACTGTAGAGTAGATCCAGTCTAAGTGTTATAGGGATGTAAGACTGCATTTGACAAACCACTAAAAGCATGGAATCCAGGGTTATTAACTTCTAACTCAGTCTTATGGATGTGCTGCACTCTGGTACATAGGGTCTTTGAGTCAGCCTCGAAAATGAAAAAGATGAAAACATCTTATTTACTTGTCTTTAAGTTTGCAGTGAAAATGAGGGCTGACTGAAGAGCTACATTAAGGCCACATTCAAAAGGCAAGGGAACAAATGCAGAAAAACAAAGCAAGACATATGCAGGAAAACAGACTAAAGATCATATGTAGAATGACGACTGCATAGTTAAACATGCCCACTCAGAAAAGGTGGTTAGGAGGTTAAAATGAAAAATTACATTACATAATTATATAATGTGTGCAATTCTGGTCCCCTCTCACTCCCATATCATTTCAGAAATTATATGGAAGATCTAGAAGCAGCTCAGGAAAGTATGAAAGCAATGGGCAAAGTTAGGAACAGCTGCTAAACCTGTCAGAGAGAACAGAGAAATCTGAGAAGGAAGTCTGCAAGATCATTTATGCTGTAGAGGAGATTTTTATGTCCATCCAAAAAAAGAAAAAAGTTTAGGAACTTCAGAAAAAAATCAGCAGGAAGAGGCAAACAAAGTTCATATGGGATTTGATTTTGCAAGCCTACTGCAGAAGATAAAGATACTGAAAATGGATCTGAGCTCAAGGGAAATTGGGACAAGCTCATGAAAGAGCAGGCTTCTAGAGCTATTGAGTACAATGTCACTACTCTCTTGCATAGAGGATTCTTTCACTCAAAAGTGTTGGAGGCTGAGAAAATATTTAGTGAGACATCACAGTATGTCTGCTCTGTTGGGTGCTTTTCTCCTAGTCATTCACTTTGGCTACTGTCAGAAACAGGACACTGGGCAAGATAGATAGTGAAATTATGCATAAGCTATGTCCTGCTTTTAAATAAATACAGCTGGTGGATATTGCCATCATGACTATTTTGTGGTAAGTTTGGAGTAGCCAAGTCCTTTGGGCACTGCTCCTAGTTTTCTTTCAGCTCAGAATACTTGACACAACTTTCTTGACTCCTTTTAGCCAGCACATTTCAACTGTATAGTGGATTATTCCACTTCAACTGGAGCCTGCCTGCTGAGTCATAATGTATTAAAAAGACCAAAAATTTTGTAAAAAATTATGAAAATTGAATAATCCTCTCTCAACAAACTTCTAATAAGATGCTTTGAGCAAGAGCTTTTCATTAAATTCAGGACATTAAAGCTGGCATTCAGTTAAGTATTTCCAATGAGCAAAAGCAGAAGTATAACCAGCAAAAGTATTGTCAAGTGCTTCTTCATTCAATCAAATGGCTGTGAGTCAAGTAAAAAGATAGGAATATTCAACATCTTTCCACAAATGGGAATGTGAAATTGCAGGTTATATATAGTCTTCTCCAGAGCCGATGCTGCTATTCACACACACCAAGTACACTGAGCAATGGGCTGTTACCACCCCTCTAGGCTTCCAAAAAACAAAAGGTAACCCTGAATAACAATTTAGGTAAAAATAAGTTCTGAACTGTGAAAATAGCTTTGAAAGTGTAAATAACCAAAACATTTCAGTACCGTCCCCGTGTACTTCAAGACAAGTTTCAGAACTCTACATTTCCGTGAGATCCCATGTATCAATATGCCACACAGGTATAAGAAATGAACACAACAGAAGGTGAATACTTTTCACCTTTATTTCAAAGCCAAGTTCCTGTGCTGAGCAGTGTTCATGTGTGTGCTTATCAGTTTACTTTCCTAACAATAACTGGGAGATTACAGAAATAATTTCTGTTATGTATGAATGGCCTAAAATTCAGACAGGGTCTGTATAAATATTTGTAAATAAATAGTCTGTTGTAAAACAGGAAAGTTCAGAAACTTCAGAGAAATTGAATAATTTTTGCTGTCAGTCAAGTTGCTAGTTTTAACTTCTTTGTCCGTCCAGTTTTCCCATTACAAAATACATACTGACATATCCAAAGCAGCTGTAAATTCATGTAAATTACAAAACTAATCCTACAAACCTTTTTTTTTTGCAACTTGAAAAATTTGTAAATACCTTCTGAAAAATAATTTCTAAAAAGAAATAATTTTCTATTATTTCTATTTTTATTCTTTCATATTATTTTATACCCATCCTTGTATTTATTTTCTTATAAAACCAAAATTTACTGCAATTGAGTATTCTAATTAAAACTTCATTGGTATTTTTCCAAAATTTTTTCAAAATTTTCTTCAGCTGTTTAAAAATCAATTGTTGCTTGTTTTTATGTCTACCCCAAAATAAAGATACGGAATCTTTCACAAAGGAAACATTCTGAGGTTTAGAGGCCAGTTTAAACCTGCACAAAACATAAGTAATGGAAGAGTATGGATGAATATTAATTCAACATCTTTATCCTAATCTGCAGGAATCAAAAGAAGTATTGTTTAAATCTCCATCTCCATCTCTTTTCAATAGAGTCCTTCATCAAGAGTTTAAACATAACTGTCATAAGAGGCACTAATCCCATATTTCTGCTGTTAGCACCTGGTCCTGGCAGCTTTGAGAGGTTCAAAAATTGAGCATGTGAATTTGCCTACACCTAACATTAAACAAAGGGGTCTGAAAACCCCTGCATGTCCCCAGGAAGTGGTTTTGTGTTACATTGTGCAGCACCACACTACGTTTAACACCTTGGCAATGTGTAAGGCTAGGGATTGGTGAGGATTAAATTATTCTGATATTAGAAATCTGTCATTCAACTCAAACGCTTTGCTTCAATGTTTTTGTTCAAGTTAAACGTCAGTTGTAAAACTTTCTCTGGTTCAAATGTTTGGGCACAGAAAGAGCAGTTTCCCGAGTAACTGCTCCCAAGTTACCAACTCAGGCCTCTGGCTCCAGTTTGCTCTGCTTCTCATACTCCAGTTGGTTCCCAAGCACAGGGCTAGCAGATATTTTGGGGGTAGCCTTTCACAATCTCCCCTACTGGAAATGAAACATTTGGAGGAGTAAATACTGATGAGAGCAGGGAATCCAATCCAAATCTCTTCTGTATTTGAGTGCACCAGACTATACTGGGTTGTGGTTCACTGTTTTTTCTTGTCAGAAACCCCTCAGTCCCACCTAGAACTATACCTGACTAATCAACAGGGGGTGTCAGCCCAGAAGAGAGAGTTGCTTTCATGGGAAACAAAAACCACCAAAATTCATCCAGCGTTAAAAACAAAATCCATGACAAACCAGTCTGACACCTACGCAAAGCTGAAATCCTGAGCACAGTTACTGAATGCTCTATTTACAAGTACAGAATCCTAACTAGAAAAATAAATCTTTGTGTGGGATGAAACTTAGGATTTTTTTTTGGCAGGTAAACCATGTCAAGGCAAGATTGCTAGTAAATTTTCTTTTGTCTTGCTTCAGAGTTTGATGTTATATACATTAGTCAGTCTTAACTTAAGCAGCATAGTTGGCTGAGTGTGGGAAGTTTTTGCATTCTTATAAAATAATAGGAAAAAAGAAAACTTTAATACTTCTGCTGCACAACAACAACAATAATAATAATTTAGCATTTCTCCAAGGAAATTTATGATGTATACACAACTCATCATTTTCAAAAGCAATAAAATAACACTCTAAGTAACAAAACAACTATTCCTATACTTTCCAATTAATATCAATTTACAAACTTCCATAACATAGCCAAACATATTTTATTTAGTTATTTATTTTCATCTAAATATCACAGAACATCATCTCAGCTTCTAGGTGCCCTAATAGTACAATAAAAAATCATTACCCTAAAACCAGCACAATAGCCAAATAAAATAAAACTACCAGATAATAACTCTGACCAAACAGTCTTATCCCTTCTGACAGAAAAGACTCCAGAAAAAAACTCACTCTACACATTCTGGGTTCTTTCCAAAAGGCTGGGCTTGGCGCTTTATTTTGAAGCCTAGTCTCACCAAGCTCAATTTGACGGGTGAAGGACATCCCAAACTATGAAGCCACTTCTGAGCAGGGAGAAAATTGGTGTAACCATTTCTGGTACTGAAACTGTAACCATGCAAGAGGCTGTGTCTAAGCAGTAATTTCAGGAAGCACACATCTTTTCACCAAACCCTTACATTTCTACCACCAAATATCTCAGAGCACTCCTGTAACCTTCTCACAGAGAATGATTCCACCAATTGAACAGGTCACCCTATTGTTTTAGTGCCTGTTTGCACATGGACTGTTGAGACACATTTCACAGCACACAACAACCTCTACTTTTAGGCAACAAAAATAAGGTCAGAAGCAATGAAATGTAGCAGGAAATGCTTCAGCCTCTCAAGAGACCAGCATGTGTCTGTACAACCAGAAAAGTAAGAGCTGTTCATTCACGGATTCCCATTCTAGCTTTAAAAGAGGAAACTCACATACCAGCAGCATAATCCTGGTGGCAAGGATTACAGCAAGGGGTGGAAATCCCTCTTGGGTGCCAGGAAAATCTTCAGACCATTCTTTACCTACTTTTGTCACCATTAACTTCACTCAGTAATACTGAAGCCAGCCAGACTATCCCTATATCTATGATTTCAGTGCAGATCTACTCGAACAAGAAAATGAAATTAAAAGACCCCACAATTAGTAATTCACTCTGTTTAAGAACCTACAGCAGGCAGGGAACTGGTAAGCATCTCATTTACCAGCTGTGCAACTGCAGCTGTCATTTGTTACTGTTCAAATTCTTGGAGCTTCTCCAGCCCAGCAGTTTAACTGGCCAGAGATTAGACTGCCAAGGTGCAGAGGAGCCTTCCTCAGCACAGCCTGACCAAGCCAGTGACATCAGTACACCCTGCAGAGGTAAGGGGCAAACATTTGGGGGAATGAGTGGTTTATCTCTTCATCTTCTCACTCCAATCCCTTGCACACTTGTAAAACAAGAACAGCACCAGTACTGGGACTCTAGAATACTCTAGTCACAGATTTGTTCCTGGGACCACTGAGAAGCAACTTAACCACCAGAGAGCATCAAAAATGCACTTCAAACATGCAGACAACATCTAAACACAATCTGCTCCAGCGAACACTTACTGAGAGATGGCCATAGATTAAAGATGAGTGCCATGGCTAACGAAAAAAACTAAAGAAAAAGGTAGAAGAAATACAAGCAAACTGAGAATCACATAAACACCACAGCTGCCTATTCTCCAACTCAACATGGGACATTTAACCTCGCAGTAAATCACTGATTGCCAGGACACTTTAAAGGAGGAGCTAAATGTTGTATCACATGCATTTCTGCTTGACAAAAAAAAAAAAAAAAAGTCAATTTCCCCCTGCAAAGGATTCTTGGGATTTCTTCAGCCAAAACAGATGAGGCTTTAAAGAGCATCCCAAGCCTCCACAAAGGAGGAGAAGGTATCTCTGTGAAAATAAAAAGAAGTGTCTAAACAGTGGCTGTTCCAGAGTATAGACAGATAGGATCACTGTCCTTTTCCACACATAAGCCTTCAAAGATTCCCACTTTATACCTGCATTATATAAGAAGGAAAGAAAATCTTTGAGCAGCAGTTTGGATAATCCTGTCTTCTCTTTGGGTAAATCTGGGCACAGTACTTTGGTGGGCTTTCAAACTCTTCCAAAAGATGTAGGAAGGTTTGAGAAAATGTCCAGTTTTTTATTCAGAGATGACTCAAAAGATTTTCGAAAAAGTCTCCAGCTATAGAATATGTGTGTGTGCTCAATGTGCACAGAGTTGTTGACTGACCTTCAACATATAAATGTCAGGTATTTTTAATCACTAAAAAAAGTAAAAAATTAATTTTCTGGGTTAAGAATCACTAAGTTTTAATAAAAATATTATCATAGTTAGCATAGTCTCTCTTTAAAATAAGGGAAATTACTACTTTGCTATCAATAAATGGGAAAAAAATTATTTTCAATACTAAAAGAGTAAATAATGTTATGTAAGAGCATAATTTTATTTCCAAAGGGCATTTTTAAACTAAAGCTTGGCATATAATGTTGAAGCTATCCATGAATACTGCATTTTTTTTAATTTCAGAAACTAATGTTCAATGGTTTGAAAATATTTAATGAGAACTGCCATCTCTGTCTATTGAAGACCCTGGAAAACAGAATTAAGAGCTGAAGTCTTGTTCAGCATTTGAAAAAGTAACTCTGCCTTTAAACATTTTAAAATTCTCATATAAACCTAATTTCTATTCATTTGGCTGCTGTACATTTCCATAAGCTGTCCTGCCTAAAATCAAGCAGTACTGCGCAGACATGGAGGGCTGCCCTCCTTTATGGAACAAACGACTTGTTAGATCTCTTAGAGAAAAGTATGCCTTAAATTTCAGACTGAAGGTGAAGCCCTTTTCTGCCATCAAATGCATCTTCCCTCATGATCAACAGAACCAGCAACACTGACTGAAAACCAAGTTCTTGTCATTAATTCTCAGGTAACTGCAAGGAATGCTTTTTCTATATTACCAAAAACTATGAAGAAGAAGAAATGCATCATTAGAAAGGTTGAAGAGTGTGTTTAAGGGATAACAAAAGAGCCTTTAAATTTTATCATATGTCAGATTTGAGCTGATTTCCCACAGCTAATTCCACACTTCAAGTGTTGGAAACAAGCCTGTGGGACAGGAGCTGAAAGCTTATTCAAGCATTATTTTCTCCCCCCATTAGCAGTGAAGATTCCTGTGAGGTTCAGTGGATGATTGCTAGACTGAAAAAATAGTACTGGCCATGAAAAATCACCCCATACATGAATATGTTCTTAAATAAAGTTTATGTTCTTAAACAGATTTCTAAAAATAGGAGTTTGGTTTTGTTTTCATGCCTCTATTCCTAATAGAATCCTGATATTGAAAAAGTTATAAATTGGTAGCCCAGAGAGTCCACATCTGAATGTACTCTGGTCCAAGTTATCTTCATTTCTATATAATAGAATTTTAAAACCTTAGAGAGTCATGAAAAAAAAATAACAATTTCTAAATGCACTCATAGAAGTTATAATAAAAACACACATTTCAACAGTTTTTCAGGCTGTCTTGCTACCTATAATCACAGTGATTGAAGTTTCTGTATTTCAAAGGTAATAATAGCAGCAGTATAATAAGGAAAACCTATTGCAGTTCATTAGTCATGGTACATTAGAAGAAGAGATTCTTTGGCAATTTTATGGCCATTTTAAAAATGGTGCCTTCCCAAAAGAGAAGGTCTTAAGAGATTCATACTTCACTTGTTTTTCAGAGCTGGGTAAACCATATCTAGAAAAACAGTGAATTCAAGCAGGCCGTGCAGAGGGAAGGAAGAAGTGCTTGGGAGCTGCAGAACCAGCGCACAGATTTGGCATCTTGTTTATTTGCAGTGCCTGACCTACATCTGACTACCCAAACACAGAGAAGAGGATAGTTCAAAAACTTGTTCTGCATTTGAAAGATGTGATACAGTCCTCTCTGGAGAACAGTAAACAAGCAAGATAGGGTAGAAAAGCTTCAGATTTTTTTCCTCAACAAAGCAGCATTACATCCTGTAGGAAGCCTTTGCAACTTAGACTGACAATTTTATCCCATAATGAAAACAGGGTCTATGGCTGAATTACAGTTGTGCATCCTTAATTCTTAGGATTCTTAATTCTTGTAATCCTGCATTCTTAAACAACAGAATCTCTGAGCAATAAAACAAAAATGTGATTAACCTGATTCTTTGTCATTTCCTCAATGAAATCCTTGTGGAAATAAACGAGTAAGGGGAGACTGAGAATGAGAGGGGACAGTTCTCTGATGTGGACAGCAGTTAAATATTGTTGTATATGTATCCAGTCAGCAAGAGAATATGTTGATTACAGACAAGTATGTTAAGCTCAATAATATTCCTCATAGACAGCTTTTACACTCATGTAAAGTGATGCACGTGGAGGGGGAGGGAACAACACTGAGCTCCAACCTAATTTTCCATACAACATTATCCTTACTTGGAAACAACTTCTCAGTGTTAGAAAAGATAATTTTATGAAAACCACAACTCAGTTCAAAAAAGGTAGGTTAAAGAAAGAAGAAAATGTTAGGAATTACCAGGACAGGAGTAAAAAGCAAAACAGTACCAAGATGCAGTTTTATGAATCTACAATGTGTCCATATCTTGACTGCTCTAAACACTTTCAGTTGCCCTACTTAAAAATTAATGGAGGAGAAATAGGAAACATGCAGAGAAGGAAAGAGATGGTCATCAAAAATATGTTATCCTTTCCATATTGAATACTATTTAATCATCCTGCAAAATTAGAAGAGTGGGGATATGGCACAGATCTATAAAATCATGACTAAATACCATAAACAGGGATAGAGAATGGCTGTTGAGCATTGCTTCCAATCTGACAGAATTAGCTAGGCTACCTTTTTCTGCTAACTTCAAAATACAGCTATTAAAAAATACAATGATAATTTATTATATTCAATTTAAGCATCACAACTTAAATTAAAGCATTAAAATTGAAAGGCTGAATAAACTGAGCTGAACACCAGTGTAAGTACATGTCTTTGGAGAACAATCAGGCTTAGTTTTCTTTTCAACTGGTTTATGATACAAGATAAAGCAAAATAATTCTCACTAAGCTTTAAATTATGAATGATACAGTAAATTATTAATGTTAAAGGTACATCAGTGTTTACTCTTAGCTTCTACCACTACTTTTCTCTGTTTAACTATTCTTAGGTAAACACAGACAGCTTTATTGAAGGTAAGAAATAATGAGCTCCTTTTACATTATAATTCAGTGTACAGACATGTAACCTGGGAGTTTTTCAGTCTCTAGGGGGGACTGTACATGATGACCAGCTCTGGAAACAAATGTTTCATCCAGAGTCAGTGATTTCACTGACGCCACTGTCCAAGATCTTTACAAGCTACAGTGAATCACACTGAAGGCAAAGGGAACATACAAATAAAGGGCTGGGTCTTGCAAATACCTGACATCTGTGCTAGAACTCCTTTCTGCCCTCAGTTTCTCTGGAAGCAACCAGGTGGGCATCATTACAGTTCCCCACCTTCTTTCTCAGGTTTACCACTTTCAGCAGTGGCTCCCAAGAAAACACCACACTGTGTGACCCCCTCCTGCTCAGCTGCAGGGAACAGCTTGCTTTTGTGAGTAAAACCAGTTTGTACCATACTTTGGATTGCTGAGTACATTTTCTCATGATAGAGGAATTCCATCTGGGGAAACTGTAAACTGCAAGAGCCTTGCATGGGAGAGAATAGAAGAATTGGGAAAGAAGAGGAATTAAGTCCTCTTTAACCTGCACAGTTCCATTATCACTAGCAATCACCTCAAGCTGAAGCATTTAATTTTGCCTGGTATATAAGCTCTTTCTGATAGTAAACAGTTATTCAGAAGTAGAGAGCTAAGGAATCATGGACCATGAAGAATCCAGTCTCTTTTCACTAAAGTTAATCAAAGCTGTGGCACTAAAGTTAATGTGAGCAGAATGAAATAAAATCTAGACATTTTTCTATTCCTCTATTATGCAAATTAACTGTGACATGCACTGTTCTATTCCTTATTTCAGCAACAGCAGGAAACCCAGGTAAGCTAACACATTTTTCTTTTACAATTTACACTTCAAATTGTATGATCACCCCCAGCATGCTGCATTGCAAACTATTGCAGGCTGACAAAACACAAGATGAGGATTTCATTGCTTGAAATAAGCATTTCAGGGCTGGGAAGGAAACGACTGGCAAAGTTTCTAAATACAAAATACTGTCACATTATGGTAAATAGTCACTGGGTTTTCTTCTTGGGGATAGCTTTAAAATGTCCCCCACACCCAGTAAAACATTTTTATATATGTCATTATGAACTGCATACAATAACCTACTTCTGAAAGGTTTAGAGACACATTTAAGCTTTTGTAATCAAACATGGAAATGAAATAACCTTGTGGCATTTACAATTTTGATTAAATGAAACCGCTCTGTTCTAGCAGTCAGAACTACAGCATAACCTGCTTTCAGACTGCCTGTCTAAGCAGCTTTACCATCACTGCTGGTAAAGAGTGCAAAGACTCTGCGAAGAGCACACTCCACCCTTCCTTCAGCCTTTCCTCCGTCAGCAGCTCCAACCTGAAAGGACAGCACCACTGCAAGAGCCTTACATTTCCCAGGACTTCCTTCATGTATCACATGGCACAGGGAAAACAATAGCAGGAGGCTAGGAATTGGCACCTAAATTGCCAATGCCAGTCAGAAGGAAAAATCAGGTCTGGAGGCATTCATTTACATCCTTAAATGCACATGCAGCCCCTCCCCATTGCACATGGCCCTTCTGTTTCCCAGACTCATTACAGCATAAGAGAACAAACCACCAGTCTTTGAACAAGTGCAAAAGGGATTTCCCATGAAGAATAATGTAACAGAATCACAGCAGAAGATTATACATTTCTTATTGGCAATGATTCAAGTTGGGTTTTTTTTTTCTTGTCAAAGATATCTTAACAAAACTAAAAATATTTCAGCAGGAGATTAGATCCTATCACAATTAGACCTGACCTAAAATTATTAATTTTCAGTGTTTTCATACACTGTAATCCCATGTGTCATATGCAATACATCCCTTTTGATTCAGGTGCATAGAAAATAAGAGAAGTTTGCAGCAGTTTCCAGACAGATGAAAACTTAGTTCAAGCTATAAAAGTTAATTGGAGAGGATGAGAGAGAGTGGCTTTTTCCTGAAAACTGCTCATACACAGTCACTATTGCTGATCAAAGACTTGTTTCATTCAGATTTTGAAAATTTAATATAGAGTGAGGTTTGGTTCACTGGAGCTAGTGAGGGAGTTCATGTTGCATCAAAGAACAACAAACTGTTGCTTTGAATCTACCTTTCCAGGAGTAATAATTAACAGTACAATAAATAAATCACAGTACAAGTGACATCTGGAGGTGGTCCAGCCTCCCTAACCCTGAAACCTGAAGTAATAATTTAGGGAAATTTTCCTCCATTTTACTTATGATATCACTTCTGCAAAATAAAGTATCCACAGACTTACTTCACTTCAAGCAAACACATGACATGCAGAGCCTAACTTTGAATTTGGCCTTGGATATTTCTGAATGGAGAAAAGATCTGACACTTTGAAATGTGTTTTTATTTACTGAACCTTGAGTGCTTCTGTGTGATTTCACAAAAGGATTAAGGGACCATTGTACATGTTTCACATGCAACCAACCCTCCCTGGACCATGATTTATTTTTAAGTGCATGGCCAGTTAAGCTATTTATACTTGTAAATTAGCATTTTTCTTTTGAAAAACAGCTTTTTATGATTTTTGTTTAGTCCTGTTTCCTAACATGTTGAAAACTTATCACTATCATTACACTGGAACAATAAACTGTAATTGTTTCTGATGCCAGGGATCTCCCATTATTCTGCAATGGTAAAATAGCAGAGGTACTATAACAAGAAAATGGGCAAAGTTTCGTATTAATTATTTCATTATAAATGATCAAAGGTTGTCATATACCTCCACCAAGGTTCCTCTTTATGCTTACAGATTCTAGGTCATCTGACATTTTCTAGACATCTGAAACACCACCAGGTACATGCAAGTCCTGAGAAACTGGTAATTTTTTACAGCCGGAGGAGATGGGGCTTTGGAGTGATGTAACAGCAGTGTCTGGTCCTTGTGAGGGGCATCAGAGAGATGCAGCCAGGCTCTTCACAGAGGTGGTGTGGTGGGAGAACAGGAGTGGAGTAAATTGGAAGGGGAAAAAACCTGGGGGGAACAAGGTCACAAAAGATTTAAGGAAAGACTTGTGCCCTGCAAAGAGAGTCAAGCAGTGGAACAGAGCCCCGGGATGTTGTGCTGCCTCTATCCCAGTTTTCAAGACCAAGCTTGATAAAGCCCTGAATAACCCAGGCTGTTCTTTTGCCTGACCTTCCTTTCTGCAGGATGTTGGACTGGAGACCAACTATGTCAAAATCCACCAGAAAACCTCAAGCTCTTCCTCTTCCTTTTCAAAAGTATGAAAAAAAGCAACTGACTTTTATTAAGAATGAGAGACTGGCAAATATCCTTGCCCTAACTTAATCTTCCTGGTTTTTATCAGACAAAATATTTCACCAGTGTCCTTCATTTTAAGATGATTTTCAGATATGTGAGGAAATGCTATTTAAGTAACAGCCATATTGTATGTTACATTACATATCTGACAAGCATTGCACTCAACTGGCTCTACATGTTTCACAGTTAAAAGAAACTGGTTGACTATACATTCTTCTTGAAGATAGCATGCATGTACAAACAAAACAGTCATGATGCTGGCAGTTAAAAAATGTACGGAAGAATCAGCACGTTACTATATGATGGTTTTTCAAGTATTTTCCTTTCATTTTCCACTGGTTTTAAGTTTTTTATTGATACTGGATTTCTAAGACAAAGACATGGCTGAATATGAAGAAACACTGCTCAGCTGGATGCAACAGCATCAAATATAAATTCCTCTGCCAGAATACGGAGAAAGTGGAGGACTGTGACGAATGTGTAGTGTTCCTCTTAAGCCTCACAAGCTGATTGGAGATTTTGTTTATAAAATAGGTTTCTGAATATCTCAGGAAGTCTCACTCAGCCACTCTGGTTGGTAAAGAAAAGGTCACTGACTGAAGATGGAAAAAAAAGCCCTAGACTGCTACAGATTCGTTTTCCTAATGATGTAACAGACACTGACCACAGAGTAACTTTTGTATCCATGCTATCCACATTTGGAATCTATTTAGATTTCTTCCACAAAGCCAGTCTTGATTCTTTTAACCTCATTACTGCTATCCCCCTGCTTCCCTGAAGAGACAGCAATTTGGAAAAAGAGTCAAACAGAAATGATTCATATGCACTGAGAATAGAGGCAAGTGCTTAAGAGTTTTTATTTTAGTGGTGGGGTTTTATCCTGACAATGACACCTGCAGAACTAAATTTAGGTATTTATCTGCTTCTGGATATGTCAGAGTACCTCAGGTAGACTTAGTCCATAGAAATCATAGTCCAGGGCTGCTCAAAGTGAGAAATGGAAGAAAGAGCTCATTTATCAACCAGGACTAATAATAATGGTACACAGTATGTTTGTATATCACGGAATTCATATATCATGAAAATAAACAAATTATAACTTTAAATTATTAGGGACTTTCTTTTTTTCTCCAACAGGAAAATGGAGAACAGAACTTTTTTGCCTATTTTATTGAAATAAAGAAATATTGTGGAAACACTCTTATAAATGTCTAGAACATCATCAGTAACGCTTTCCAAATACCATCCATACACAGTTCTATTTTTAATGCTGGACTGTTCTTGAAAGGCGCTAAGAAAAAAATTTATTCATAACACATAAAGCTATATCCTGACTATGCTTTCCCCTCCATTTGGGAGAGAATCCCAAATGCTGGCAAAATTTTAGAACTATTTTCAAAATTTTAAGAGAACCCAAGTCCTATCTTTTTAATTTTCTCCCAAAACTAACATTTAAGGATCAAATCCTGTAAACTTGATCTCACAAGTAATTCATCAGAATGCAAATAAATCCTTTCAATTCTGCAAACAGGCTCAATAAATACATAACCTCTAGTGATTAAAGTTTTCCCATTCAAACATGACATTTCATTTTAGTATACAACATTAACAGGAACTGTTTTGAGGCAGCCCTTTTCCTTAGGAAGTCTATTTTCAGGAATTCAGGAAAGTCCCTTTTCTGAAAATCTGGGTAAATATCTAATATTTTTATACATTTAACAAAAATTTTATTAGCTCTTAGAAGCAGAATTACTGACTATGGAGAATCTTCTGTTGCAGAATACTCAAATCTGGTAATCCACCATTTCCAAACCAGAACATGTGCTGTGCTGCCTCACAAGTTATCCAGGGTTCTATGGCTTTGTTTTCTCAGATTATGCACACATCTTCTATCTGTAGGAAGAAACTCCATGGAATTGCCTTTCTAAAGCCTGGCACAACTGTAAAATTCTGCAGCTGGTCTTGTAAAATTATTTTACCTGTTGCATGGACCTTGATCAGCATCTAGAACCCTGGCTTGGAGAGCTGTGCCATTGAAAACAGCCACTTAGGGAAAAGATTTGTTTTCTTTTTCTCTCCAGTCAAATTCATTAAAACACATTTTTAATTGCTTCTTTATGCACTCTGGTCTTATGCTGATTCCTCAAAGTTTGCTATTGTTTTAGTTATTAAATTTATATCATCAAAATACTGTAATTTGGGAATTCTGTACTTAGTAATACCCAGAACAGCACTGAAAATCTGCTTCACTAATTTTGCTCCCCAATTTCCACAAATGCAATAAATAGTGCTATAAAAATCAGTTCTGCAGTAACTTTCATAATAATATCACACACACACAAAAACAGAACAAGTCCAGGAACTGCAGTCCTGTGTCAGAAGAAATTTCTGATAACTATCAACACTTTTATGTTTAAGAAAAACGGCACTAAGGGTTTTTTTGCTGACTGTTCTTCACCTCTACATCATCACAGACCTGAGGTTACTGTGTATATTATTCTGTATCCTGTTGTGATGACACACTTGCAGGATGCATTATCACATAGTGACTATTTGTTTCAGCTCTGTTTCAAGGCTGAGAGAAAAACTTGGATTGGCACTGACATGGCACCCCAGCCAGGTGGTTACAAGAAGTAATTGGGCAGCAAGTCTGAATGGTCTTTTCATTGCTTTTATTTAAAATTATATTGGTGAGGGATGATTTCCCTCCTGTTTTAACTTGGTACACAATTTTACGTGACACATCTCATCAGCAAGTAGTAACAAAATCATGTGTTTCCAAGGGAACCAAGAGGGAGCATTGCCACAGGCCTGAGGCAAGGTGAGCGTGCTGTGGCTGCAGTCACCAACACCACTGCCAAGGGCTGTTGATATTGAGACACTATCTCAGCTCCAAATGGGCACAAGGCAGAGAAAAAAGCAGAGGATACCATTACTGAGACTCCTGCCCTGTGAAACACCTCATAGCAGGTCCAGGAGCTCCACAAGAAGCAGCAGGGGCAGATTTCAGATAGTTTTGACCTCACTTTGCACAACCCTCACTCCCAGCCTGAGCCCTTCCCAAGCTCCTGTGAGGACACAGCCAGGGTAAGTTGGGTCTGGATCAAAACTTTTCCTTATAAGAGGAATATACCCTTTTTGTTTAAGATAATACCTTGAAAAAGAAAAGTTTTGCCCGCCTGGCCTTTCCCTCTTCCTCCATCTATACATTCATAAGCAATATATTATATTTTGGCCATCAATGTCAAAGTATATTTTAGCTAATATTTGTAAATGCCCTCATGATTAACACTGTAAAGGCATTAGATACCCAGATATTAATTAGAAAAACTTGACACTTTGATTTAAAAACAAAACAAAACAAAACAAAACAAAAAAAAAAAAAAAAAAACACACACAAGAAACCCAACGTTAGCAGGAAAGGGAAACCCATTTGAGCTGGGTTTTGCTTAACTTAAAACCTCATGAATTTTGAATTAACATCTTTATTCTACTACTCAAAGAATGCATTTCTCCCAAGCTTCCCAACTTTTTGTTCAAAAGATTAAGCTTTACCATAAGTGTGATATTCAAATGTAAATTTCTACTTCATTTGAACAAGTGTATTGCATCAGTCTGTTAACCCCCAAATCTTATGAAATACAGAGAATCAGGGGTTTATTGCCAATCCACCTCATAAGAGATACTGCTACTCAACAATTCACGCACAAGGAATTTCTCTTGTATGAAGTACATTTTATCATTAGCCTACTAAAGAAAAGTAATGGAAATCTATGGAAGTAAGTTTTTCAAATAAAATTGCTTTAATGAAAATAGAAATAAGAAAAAAATACTCTGGATGACACTTTTGGCAGGTGGATCTCCAATTAAATAGTTGTCTATGACAATGATAGCTTAAAAAAAACCCAACTGATTTTTTTCCCTAACAAAGAAGATGCATCTATTAACAAAACTGTTACTCAGCCAATTTAGTTCCTGTATATCAATTTCTTTCCACATGGATACAGAAGTGTAGTGAGCCCCATATCAGTAAAGCATAAGAAAAAGCTTAAATTTAAGCACGTGTGGAATTCATTTTAAACTCCATGTTTAATTGGTTTTCTTTAACAGAGCTCTAATTCACTGAAATCAATAGATTTACTGCAGACATACTGAAGGCTGAGAGCAGAGATTAACCAAAACATATAGGTTATTTCTAAAGGCCAAGCATATATTCTGCATGTGCATATATTAAAGGATAAAATCCTGAGCAAATGCTCTCCACTGGCACCAGAGGGAAAAGGGAAAGGCTGAGCCTGATGTCGTTGGGAAGGAGTGAGGGGCTGGGGGGAAAAAAAGGTGTTTTAAAGGCTTCTTTTACTTCTCATTATCCTCCTCTTACTCTCTCAATAAAAAAATTAACCTTATACCTTTAAATTTGAACCTATTTTGCCCTTAGAGTGTTTTCTCCCAGTCATTATCTCAACTCATGAGCCCTTTGTTAGTGTTTTTTCCCTCTCCTCTGCCCAACTGCAGTAAGAGAGAGAGAGCGAACGGCTTTCATGGGTACCTGGCATTAGGCCAGTGTCAAACCATGACAGAGAGACAGGATTCTACTGCATTCCAAGCTCTGCTCAAGGATGCAGCTTTTGGGAAGAAAATAAAAAATAGGGAAAGCACATCTCAAATTAAATCTCAACCAAACATCCCAAAAGGGCACAGTTCCAGAATCTTTGCTTAATAATCCTACCACTGTTACCTTCTCTTCTTGTCTCTAATCCTCCAAAATTCAGCATGCTTGTGGAAGTAAACGACTGTAAGGAGCACCATTTATTTTAGGAGGATGCTGCACTGTAACATGGAGGCATGTCTTGAGATTCAGTTTCACCCACATACTGCATTCTCAGCCTTTTCAGAATTTCATACATAGAATGTATGAAATACAGGTACACCTGTAAGAACATATTCATGGAATGTGGTCTGAATAAAATTGAATAAAATTCAATACAAGTATGTTCAAAGATATAAATATGCAAGTACTACAAGCTGCAATTCCTAGCTTTTCTAGTTAAACTCATTTTTCTTCAGATCCCCACTCAAATATCACTTTCATCATCAGGCATTCAGGACTTGATGAGAAGTTCAGGGAACATAAATCTTTAACTGACATTCTTCACTGATTTGGTAGAATCAGCTCATGCAAATTACTGGTCTCTGTAATAACTGTTTTTACCTTTTGTCTACCTTGGTCTTTTTGTGTAAGATTATGCCTTCCCAGCCTGCATGAAAAGGAGTCCCTGAACTGATATACCAACACCAAATCAATTTTAAAAATATCAGTATAGGTAAAATTTTTCATTTTCTATAAGAACTAAATTAGCATTTATTTCTTGACCACACTTCAAAGGATTTCTGCTATCACCCCTTATATAGTGTAACATATTTGACAAGAGCACTACTACATTTTAATATAATCTAGAAGTTAAATCAAGCTTTCTGAAAAATTGTTTTAAAAAGAGAATATTTTGTTCCAATTAATTAGTTGCAGCAAAATTTCTTTGGTAAAAAGCTTGCAGGTAAAGAACAAAATTTTCACCATTTGAGGTAACCTGGAATAGCAGGCAGTTTGGAGAGATAGATCTTCACTTGAGTCAAAGACTTTGTCTCAAATCCCTTCTGTTTCAAAACTGAGATGAGAGTGCATTAGACATATCCCTTGCCCAATCCATAGGCATTGTCCAGAAGGAAACATTCTATGAGCAGTTGTTTTATTCTGTTCTTAAAGTCTCATACTTATCCTGATATAGAAAGGGAGCTGTTTGAAATTCTTAAAAATTTTTCAAGGCAGAATTTTTTTTTCTCATCTTCACCCAGTTCTAATTAAATCAGATCCCTGGAACTAATAGAATTATTTTGTAACTGTATATTTTTATTTTAGAAGCATGCTTTGGTGATGCATACTACAGCGTTAATTCTTTTGCATAGATTAAGAGTGTGCCCACTGCAACCTCATTAAAGTAATTCATTGTCCTCTGGGCTTTTATTTGAAGTAGTTGAATGAAGAAAACCGTAGTGCCCCAGCGTTCAGTGACCTATAGGTTTTGAATTATGATAAGCAGCTCAATCTGGAACACTGTTACAATTGTCAGAAATGTACTCAAAGGTCTTCCCTGAGAGCATAACAGTGGTTCAGGAAGTAAGTGGTTCAAGAGGTAGGAAAACTGATAAACCTTTAGGGCATGCAGAGTTATCTGCATCCAAAAAGAATGTAAACTGTCAAATTCTGGCAGTTCCTATGCAGAGTACAAGAAACAGTTTCATTCTGTAAGTTCGCTTGACCATGCTGAACAGGATACTGTAACAACGTCTGTGTGCCTGTTTTAATGATGTTTCTCATTGCAGAGAAAAACACAGAAATGCTCAAGAGACAAGGTAAGGAAGTACATATATTTTTAATCTTTAGATATTCAAGGTCTGATTCATGACTTATATAAAATTAGGCACATCCGAACTGCATCATAAGCCTGAACTGTTTAGGCTGAATGGGCTGCTGATGCAGCTTTAAAAAACCTCAACAAAATCCAACTCCTTATCTGGAAAATGACTGCAGCTTCACTTACTGCAGCTGACCTTATTTTGGCCAGTCAGATGAATCCAAATGCTAACGTTACATAGTGTCCTTAGGGTACAAGAGTATAAATGGTCTTTTCATCGCCACCAAGAATGAAAACACAGCCCATGCAACTTCAGCATCTGCAATTTATATTCTCTATAAAGACTGTGTAATCCCCATGTAACTGCTAAGTTTAACATAGCATTTCACAGTAAATCTGAAACCCATTACTAGGAGCCCTGGGAGAGAAACCATTAATTGGTCAAGGTTTTCATACCCACTATTTACTCACTTGAGTAAAATGTATCCTGAGGAAATCTTAAATATAGCCTATTTTTTTCCAGGAATGGTATCTCATCAGAGAGATAGGGATAAAGTAGATTGGAAGGAAGATTAACACCAGTTAAAATCCCTCAAGCTTTTGAAATTTTTACTTCTTCCAGAAAGAAGTTGCTGTAGCTTTTGAGCTCACAAGTTCAGTACAGAAAGGTCATCAAGAACACTGAACCAGTCCTACTAAATGCTTCTGCTCAGTGCTTAAGTGCTGTTTTGATCAGTTCTTGCAATGAGGCTGAACTCTGCAAGTACAGGTCCGGGTACCTGTTATTTTTTCTGATCAATTATACATTTAGAGAACTGCAAAGACAAGATTACTCTAAGTTTAGAATAACAAAAGGATAAGGGGCCTTTAACCCCAAACCCACCACCTTGAATTCAGAGGCACCATTTCCACACTTTTGATCGTTTATCAGTAAGAAAACCTGCCTTTAACTGAACTGGATGTCACACAATCTTGAAATACTTGCAGGTATGTCAAATGTCTTTGCTTCTCATAAAAGGTTTTAGGCTCTTAATTTTCTCAGAGTATAAAAGTCTATTTTTCTTTTTTTGTTACTATTGCCTTCTACAAGTTGCTGTGTCATGCATGTGGCTCCCCTTCCCAAACACAGTAAGATATAACAGGATAAATGTGCAAGTCACTTTCTTCTACTTAGATTCTGATTAATGCTTTGAGGACAAAGACACGCTGAACCCTAACAAAACAAGAGCTGTATTGTCAGATTTTGGACCTTTTTGTGAAGCAAGTGTTCAAGGCCCGGTTTTACAGGACTTGGAGCAACCTGGCCTAGTGGAAGGTGTCCCTGCCCATGGCAGGGGAGTTGGAATGAGATAGTCTATAAAAGTCCCTTACAACCCAAACAGTTCTGTCATTCTATGATTCCTAGAAGAAAATAAATAAAGATGTGATGCTGCACATATTAATGACTTTGAAATTGGAGAAGCTCTAATGTCACACTTCAGAAGAAAAAGAATTAAAGAATATGGTAAACAGAATCGGTTTAACCTTAAAAGTACAAAAATTATACAATTAATTTAGTTTTAATTAGTATCTGACTTTCAGTATTACAATGGCAGAGCAGTACAGGTGGAGAACCCCGCAATGAGATTAGCCTGTTAGAGGACCCCAAAATTAAATATGCATCCACTTAACCTGCATTTTAATGTGTGATTCACTGTATAACAGGCAAATAATAAGATTAATGAGAACATTTCAATACTGATAAAATCTCAATATATGCAGCAAGAACTGAAGTGATAGTTATATAAAGACTTCAAAACCCCAAAATAAACTATGTTAGGTTATAAATTTGAATGACATAGATAATTCAAAGGATTTCCTGTTATTTATTTTAAAAACAATAGCAAAAACCCCAAACAAAAAAAGAAAATATCACACACACACACACTTATTTGAGGGGTTTTTTATTAATCCCAGCCTAATATATATAGCGTCTCCCTGGAAAACTACAGGCAGAAATACAGAAAGATCACAAATCTCATCAAATGGAAAAAAGATGGACTTTCTCAGAAAGCCATCACTTTGCTTTTAGCCACAAAAAAATCCACCTCCTAAAAATATGTTTATTATGCTATGTTGCCTAAAAAAAGAAATCATAAGTGCACTGTTTCTGAAGCTGGTGATTACCTTCTAAACTTTTGCATTTTACACAGAGAGATTAAAATCTGCTTGCCCAGAAGGGGCAGGCTTGAGAGAAACAATGCTTTAGCCTACTATAAATTATCAAAATCCAGTTAACAAATGGTATCCAAAAGAATTGTAAAAGATATCACACTGTTTAAAATTCAGATATGCTTGAAATTCACATTCTGAAATGAGTTGTGCAAGCAAAAACATCACCAGGGAGTTCACGGAGAGGGCACACATTAATGATGCAAACGTGGTCAGAGAGAGCTCTGTGTAGGTTGCAGTGTATCTTAAGAAAAGGGAACCATGAGTGGTGTCTCAGGGTGAAGTGGGACTGTCCACCAGAAGCCTGCACAACACCAGCTTAATTTGATAGCTCTTCTGGAACACACTTTTTTCTCCATGGAGAGAACTGAACACACACTTCAAGTGGAGTTTCAGTGATTTACACTCTGGAAAGAAAAGACTAAGTTCTCAACTCAAAACAAGTCTGCACTCATAAATACTCTTATATTCAAAGCCCAAAAAGGATGCTGGTCTCCATTTTCCTCCAAAAAAACAAATTTTCTTTTGGCACTGGAACTCAATTTATTTTCTAATAAATAAATAGATATATAATTGTGTCTTTTTCTCCTGAAAAACACATATTTAGTGAGTGTTGGCAAAGTTTTCTCCCAGATACATTAAGGATTTTTACTCAAAATTATTCAAAAGAAATACTCAAATTCCTTACAGCCAGCACAGATGATGGCCCAACAGTTACAGTGGACATGGAAGAGGAAAGACCCAGCATTCAATCCCTGCTCTACCAATTCAACAGCATTTTTCTTCCAGCGGAGAGAGCAGTTATATTTTAACTCTGCAGCAAAAATGTTCTCCTGGCAAATTGACAGCAAAAGCAAGGTGAAGGTTGGGAATTCAGACAATCTGATCTCAAGTCTTGTATATCCCTGGGCAGTGAAGAGGCCTGAAGTAAGAGAGGGGACTGGACGTCCCCCTTTCTCCACCCAGGATCTGGGGCTGCTATAGGTAAGCTACCTTTCACAGGCAGTTCAAGATAACTGTTTGTACCAATACTGGCTGTGTTCAGGAGCAGTTAAGTATTAAAAATGGTCTGAAGTCCCTGCAAGTTGATTAAAAACTGTGGAACGTTTCCGATCAATTGAGTGCTTACACAAGCTTATTGTATGGCAAATCTGACACCCACCCAAACTGTCCTTAAACGAACCAGGACACTTCATCAAGAACATTCCTTAGCTGCTTTCTGGTCTTATTCCCACAGAAGGTAATATCATTTGTAGAGAAAGTCATCATGTATAATTTTGTGCAATTGCAGCTTATAAAAGTTAATTATAAGAGTTCTTTCTACCCCTGGCACAATGAATGCCTTTTAATAAGCAACACTGTAACTGAGTGCAATCGTCCACCACAAACCCATTCCATGCACCCAGAGACAATTACATTACTACTTGAAATACAGAAGGAAGCTCAACTATCACATAAATTAAGCTTTAGGACAAAAAGGCCTTTTATAGACTAGGAGTGCTACAAAATAGCAGTAAACATGAAGGTGTTCCCTTCAGAAGCTCACTGTAAGTGCAGATGAGCTACTCACATTTAGAATTTCTTTACTGCTCACTGCTGTAGCATTTAAATTTTCACACATTAAATAAAAACACCATATGCATCAAAGATGAGTCGGAGGCCATTTTATGAACATTAAATTTTTTCCTGCCATTTCTTTCCCTCCATTCTAAATGGCAAACATCTCATCTGCTATTATAAGACCAGAGCAGCACTAGGAAATACAGGTCCTTTGGGATCCAATATGAAGATAGCACCCACTGTCCTCAAAGCAGAATTGCGTCATACTTGAGATGTAACTATTGATCAAATATTATTTGCATATGTGAGAATATCTACCTCAGCATTTCTCTACAGTTTTGAATGAAACCAGGCAATTTCTACTGATAGGTAGAATGGCATCAAGCCAGCTTGTTTCCACTCCAGACAACATTCCTTCATCTCCTACATGATCAGCCCTCAGCAAGCACACAGAAAACTTATCTCTGTGGAGCTGGATATGTAAAGAACATACACCATATGTATTCTCCTTATATGATACAACATAAATAGTGTACAGGCCTGATGAAAACAGATGACATGAGATTAATTTGTTTTGCCCTGTGAGAAGATCTTAATTTTCCTGATGTTTGACATGTTGAAGAAACATCACATAAACAACATAGCTGTTCAATAGCCCAGTTACAAAAGACAGAGAAAAAGATCCTTGTGTGATCTTCTGGTTTCAAGTAAAATTACTTGGAACACTATTTACAACTCTCCACCAGAAAACAAGTGAGGTATCGTACACAGCAACTGGAACAAATGCGGCACATATCAAGAGCTTATCTTCACCATAATTAAACAGAGGGTAGCTTAAGGGCATACATTTAGGAACTGAGATGGTCCATAGAATTTTTTTTACTACTTCACAAGAGCAAAATGGGAAAAAAAAAACCCCAACCTTCCCCACAAACCCCTTCCCATATTATAAGACTCTGGGTTTGTTAGGATGACCATTGTGACTGGCCATATTTTAATACCTCAGACTTAGTCAAGCAATTCTAGAAATTAAGGTTAAAAAAAAAATACCCACACTGGTTTTTCAATTCAATACATCATAGGCCCCTAACTTCAAAAACTGCAATCATTTGCAAGAATGTCCACGTCAAGAGGATTTTAAAGCACCCAAAGCTGCTGAAGAATCTTCTAATGGAGGCCCATAGAATGTAGTAGATTGTAATGCCAAGTTTTGCCATAGCTAAGGTAAGAAATTTTATGCATTAGGGGGATCTGCTTTGAAGAAAATCCAGGAAACCTGCATGACAATACCTGATCTACAGAACTACAAATTAAATGCTTCAAGTTCCCCCAGCATCCCTTCAGAATGTTAATACAGTCAGTGAAATGCAGCTTTAGCTTTGACCTTTGCAGTGTTTTATATTTTGAGCAAATGGGCATTCCATTCCTTCCCAGAGGCTAGTGAGACTGTAAACAGGAAGAAACGAGGAATTGCAGCCAATCTAATTACAGAATATTGAAAAGGTCAAGGAAGTACACCAAGATAGTTTAATTTTCAAAATGAAAGTTATTAAGAGCCCTTTGATGCGAAAAGAAAAAAAAGGTAATAGAAATAATGCATGCAATCAGTATTGACCCAGTTGTCCGGGCAGACAGAGGGAAACCCACAGAATATGTGTACCAGGAACTGGGAAATGCACACCTGTTTCAATGTTGCATGCTTCAAAGTGCCAAGCAACCTTCTCTTTTTTCAAAATTTCCTTTAAGTTGGTTGAAAACTGTTTTATTGACTGAAGGTCAATATTTAGTTTTATTGACTGAAGGTCAATAAAAGTGTGGGGCAAGATGATATTATGATTCCCAAATGTTTCCTCAGACCTTACTTTACTTCTTGAATATGAACTTGAGATTCTGCTTTGCTGTTCAACAGCCTCTCTTGGCCTCGCTTTTGCCTGTGAAACACATCTGTCAAGCCAAGTGACTCCTCAAAGTAACACCAATTACTTTTTTGGTTCCACACTGAGCCTCCTGTATTTGTTGCATGAGCAGAGCTTAGAGCTCTGAGCAGAGCTAGTCTACCAACCCGCAAAGTGCTCCAGTGCATAACTGGAGTATGGGTGATGAGCTATTAACAATAATCTCAAGAAATTTACATTTATATCTTGGGACTAATCCATTTTTTTTTTTTAAATAATATGTATGAATTTGAAGAAAATCAAATAGGAGGAAAATTATGAAAAGGGTCTTAAACACTGAGGGAATAAATAATGCTGAAGCAGGAACCATCTCAAATTATAAAGCATTAACAACAGGAAACAGAAAAATCTTCAATCACTCCTAAAACCCCAGATTTTTGGGGTCAAAGCAGGTGCTATTAAGTCATTCATTAAGTCTGAATTTGTCTTCAAAAAAGTATCTCAAAAGCCGAGGCTAAAGTTCACAGCCCTGAAAGCACAAACAACAGCAACAACGAACAATGCTACAAAAGATGCTGTGGTGCAAAAGGGTCTTTTCAAAATTGCTGGTAACTTTACTTTCACTTCATCACTGGCAGATTCAACTTTCCCCCCACTTTTTCTCTGCTAAACATACAATAACAAATGCCCAGAGATTCATGTAACCATGACATAGGTCTTCAATTAGACTCTGTTTCTAAAAAAAATAAAATTCTATCCCCCCTGCAGTTTCTGTTTTCTGACCTAGGCTTTCAGGCAGCAGAGGTGACATGGATATTATCTGAGTTCTTTTTATTTGCACAGGATAGATCTTGAATTCTAAATGCTTTACACAATTTATCCTTAAAGTGATTCACCTTCACTGTAGTCTTCCTGGCTCTATTTTCAAAAGCAGTTATTTTGCTGACATGTTAAAATTTCCCTTACCTTAGAACAAATCATCTTGTCTACTGCAGTGTCTAATTCCACCAATACAAGTACAAAATGACTGAGGTGAGATGATCTGTAAAGCTAGTTATTTTGTGATTTCTATTTCATTTAATCTGATGAAAGTGGGTTAGATCAGAGTGCCTCAAATGTTCAGTTAATGATCCATGTATGAGCAGTACCCTCTCCAAGAACGTTTCTGGACAGAGTGTGCTACAGAGAAAGAAACAAGCAATTTCTATTACAGAATTGTGTTTTTCATTTCAGACCATCCAATTATGATAAATTACAGAGACATCTTAAAAATCCTCTTCTGATAAAGAAAAAAGGTAGTGTTTCAAAGTTTTTTCTTCAGAAAGTACTTCTCTCTTCAGAGGAGCTATAGTTATTCTGAAAGTGCCAAATTAAAAACCCTGTTTAGGTGCAATCAGTGACTGGCTAACTTGTCACAGCTTCCTCACTTGTAAAACAGTTTTTCATAGTTCCTTTTCATCACTCATGTTTCTCTTGGCTTTTTAAATTTTTATTGAGTCTGCACTGCAGCTACACCAGAAAAGCTCTGATCTCTGCTGCACCTCCAAACACTATTGTATCACATACAAGATGATTCTGAAACAACTCTCCTGTATTTAAGCATCTCTCTGAAGCACCTGTAAGCTTTACAACCAGGCAGGCATTTCAGTTCCATGATGCTCTAGTTGTGTTTACAGCTAGTATCTGCATTCTGCTTTATTTAAGGTCACAAGCCTGATAAAAGCTTCCAAAGGCAAAGATCTGACACACTCTGTGTGATATTACACTACAGTAGATACACAGATCTTGAATTATCACTTTATACACTAGGAAAATACATTCCAGCACAGCAAGAAAGGCTGAAGTACCACCTAACTAACATCAGGTCAAAAAGGTCAGTTAGAAGAAAGATATAATAAAGTGATACAGATGGTAAATTACTGTATCTCTGGAGATTTTCTACTGAACAGAATTACAGTCATGCTACTAGTGATAAATGTGTACCAAAAAGATTTTTTTTTCCATATTTAAAGTTGATTAAAAGATACTTTTTTTTTAAAGTACACTAAATTGTCATGTGTTGCAGACCAAGTTGCTCTAAAGGAACTGAGCTCTGCAAGTAAATTAGTTATATTTCTGCTAAGACTATATTAAATAAGGCCAAAATCCTTTGGGACTGGCAATGTATCTTTCATAAGGCTCTATTCTGCTGAAATACACTGCTTTCTAGGCAATGAGCTGAGGAAGGCCAGAGCCTGTAAGAGGGTCTACTCCAGAAGAATGCAACCCCAATCATTTACCCAGCAGCCCTCTGCCACCACACATATTGGAGTCACCTGATAAGTGAAGAACTCATACAAATAATCTTTGCTTTTCTGTTAAGCAACATGCATTTCCAGTTTTCCCTTCAGTATCCACAGCTGTGCAGCCAATGCAGAGCATTTATCAGAAGACAACAGTGCTGACAGAGGTAGTATCACCAGGCAGCCTCTTCCATTTATTAAATACATGCCACTCTTTCCACAGCTTTCCTCTTCCTTCTTTAGGAAGAAGCACAAGTAGTTTTATGCTAAATATTTTAGCCCTGTATACAATTTTTGCCTTATTCCTTTCTAACTGACAATTCAAATTCCCCATATTAGACCAGCACAGTCATTTATGCCACTCACTGTTTGCTCACAAAACTATCTACTGAGAATATAATACAGTATTGTCAGATCAGAATGACAGCTGATGATAATGCAAGTTCCTCTGTATTCTGGTTACCAATTTTATAGTTTAAGTCTTACTGAGGCTTAATACTCAAGGAAAAAGAGAGCAGAGTTCTTACTTCAGACTTCAGCTAGTTCCAGTTTAGGAAGAGCATAGCTCAATGACAGTAAGTGCAATAAATTCACAAGAACAAAGTTTGGAAGAAATCATGAAACAAAAAGATTTATAATACATTCTGAAGATCAATGACTGAAAGTCTCAATATGCACAAGCATCTTTCAAACAGTCTGTTATTTTACTGGTACGGGTACGCAGGAAGAAAAACAAATTGGCTCTTGGTGCCATTTCAGAACCCTCATTCAGTCTACAAATGTAGCTCAAATTTGTGGCTAGTGCCACCACAAGGTAAAAAAGAACAAGATTTATCATTCAACGTACAACAGATTCAGACCAGAATATGATCCCTTCTCAGAAGTATAGGATTTTTGTGGATGACTAGAACCTTCTCAGCTCTTGAATTTTACAAAGCCAGTTGCTTTGTAGGGAAAAAAAAGAAAATCCCAGTAAGTAAAACCAGACCAAGACAGCTGGCCTCTGCAGTGGCCCAGCTCTCCCAAAGCCTTTGCTCAAAGCTTTCTCTCCCCTTCACTTCACAGCCTGCACTTACTCCTCTGGCAACTACAACAAAAGCCAGTTCTCTCACAAACTGAACACATTTAAAGGGAACAAAGTGGGAAGTGGGAAGCATATGGGTAGACTACTAAAAGCAAGAAGTGTCAACAGTTTCTCTCCTATCTTCCTTTTGACCCTCTGGTTACAGCCTTTTGGCTATGAATGCCCAATTCTTCGAAATTTTGGAAGGATGAGCCTCAGAAAACCAACTCCCTAAGGACTTCTTCCTGGATACTAAAACTGTTTGGGGAATTTAGAGGGGGCTCCATCTGCTGGTACACAAAAGAAAAAAAATAAAATGATATATGTAATATCAATTTCAATTTCATGGGCCATATTCAGTAGTGTTCTTACTTACTCCATTTTTTCCATAGGAAATCTCTGTCTTTATCTCCTTACTAACATGACAAAGAGCAAGAATTCTAAAACTCAAAGGTAAAGTTCAAAGCATGCAAAATTTTCTCTCTCTCTGTCTTCTGAGGAAGGCTACTCAGACAAGTCTGTCCCTGATACAAAGCGATTAGCTTGGGCAAAGTGCATGGTTATAATGGAAATTTTCTAGTTGTTTTGCACAGTAGGGGGAAAACAGCTTACTCCAAGGAAAATTTTCAGAGGCCGTCCCACTTTGCTGCAATTTTATGCTAACATTTCTTGCTATCAGAAGAGATTCAACACCCACGGGATTAGTTCCCCTTCTCCATTAGCCCATTTTAAGGATTTGTACATAAATAAGCAATAAACTGTGGCATACTATAGCCAAGCCTCTCTATCCCCTTGGTTCATTCTGGTTTTCCCTGTTGCACCTCCTGGCAGTGCAGTGACTTTCTGGCTGCAGGACCTCTCTGCTGGGAGAGCAGCAGCTCCAAAAGCCCACAACAACATCTGGGGAGCAGCCAAAATGGACCCTGTGGTTTCGCAGTTCCCCTTCCATGCATTCTGTACCACAGGGGTGACTGAAAATGGAAAATATCAAAACCCAGTTTAGGGAGCTCTGTGACAAAAAGGTCGACTTTTGTAAGCAGCTATAAACCAGGAAATGCTCTCTGAATACAAATGTATGAACTTTGTCAGTGTCTGACAGATGAAATAGGGTTAATTTTTCTCCTGGGGGAGAAGAAGAAAGCATGGAAGACAAAGTCTCAGAACTAACCCAGAACAATCATTTATGACCATCAACTACCAGGAATATCACAAGATTGCAGTCATCCCTCCCTCAAGTTAGAGCTTCTAATGTGCAATACTCTTAAACATACACACACAATTTCTTCTTTGAAAATGAAACAATCCTATTTACACATATGGTTTCACAGGTTACTTCAGAAGCTTGGTACCAGACAGCCTGGCACAGGCTTCATGCAGTATTTTCCCATTGCCTCAGTACGTCACAGACCATCACCAGGACTTCTCCCAGTTACATGCTTTTGCTCTTGAAATGACAGTGCTAATAAATGTTCTCTAATACTACCATGAGTGTTTCTAACGTCAGGTTTTTGATAAGCTATGAAGCGCACACATTGCAAAATTGCTGTCTACAGAAACTCAAGCCAAGAATGATTTTGTGATTAATGGAAAGCAGTTGTATCTCAGGGAACTTTTAGCAAGAATCTAAATATGAGGAATGCAATGATATGTTGCGAAGCGTTTAATCAATACTTTTTTTGTTAGCACAAACATTACCTTGTCATATAACATGATATTACTAACTTCCAACTGTGGGTAATTTTTATGCCCTAAGCATTCAGCTTTAAGCAGTTTTTCATGTGAATTGTTCAACTTGACCCGTTATAAAATAGGGGAAATATGTATATGCAGGCCTGATTTAGCATGGAATTAATTTCTTTTGCACTAATAGGTCTTAATTTTTCCTCTGAACATACATATACAGTGAGGTCTGAAGGAAAAGAGATTTCAGAAACTTGATTTCTTTTTAAGATAATTAGAGCCTGTGGGACACATCTAGTCATGTTGTCATCCATGGTCCCCTTCTCATTTACAGTCCTGCCAAATTAATGAGAGGTTTTATGTACCCAAATATCAACAGGAGATAAAGCTTCAGGTAGTTTTCTTCATTACTGGATAGAATCACAGTTTCCCACCCCCATCACCCCCAGCATTTGTCTGGATTCATATTTTATGTGCCTTTGTGGCATGCCCAGCAACAGTCTCCTGGCTGTTGGTGTTGGACACCCATCCACAGCCTTTCCAGAAGCCCAGGGAGAAAAGGAGCACAGGACTGATAACCTCTCATCCCTCAGCACCAGCCAGGAAGAACCTCTGCTGGGCTGTCTGCTGACCATCATGGCCCACTGCACTCATACATCATCTACCAGCATATAAACTGCTTCCAGTTAATGGTGCTTCTGACATTTTTCATCTGCAACCTTAATGTTTGAGAAGTTCAACATTATAAAAATTTCCCCAAGCAGTTTTTTCAGAAAATGGAAGTACTTTTGCCAACATGAATTAAAATGGTCAATTTTTTATTTTTTTTTTTTTTGTTAAATAGCTTTGATTGATAAAGTTTGACATGTCTTAGCACACTTGTTTTCTTCAGTCTAGGGGAATCACTTGATTCTTCTCTGTCATACCCAGAAAGATCTAAAGCATAAGATTTCCAGTGTGCTCTGAACCTCACACAAAATTGATTTCAGCACGTACAGTACTACTGGTGTCTGATGCTGATGAATTACCCTGCTAGCGAAACACAATTTGTACTAAGTCAACAAACAGTTTGCTATAGAGGCTGTAAGATTCACTCAGTTTCTACAACAAAAGCTCCCATTTCCTCTTCATTAATCCTTGTAAGTGAGATTCAATAGACAAGAGAAAATTCCTGCTAGCTAGTCTTATGGTGTTCTTAACCATGCTGAAGATTAAAGAAAACCCAACTATCAAACCAACAGAAGTTAATTTAAGATTTGAGTGACCCAGAGGAGTCTGAGGCCACTATTCAAAACTCTTGTCTCTTATGATTATGGAAAATTATGTGTTCACTGACTAATCTCCCAACATAGATTACTGAAAAGCAATCTTTTAAGCACTGAGAAGACTGCAGAGTTCCTAAAAATCTCCTTCAGAACAAAAGAGAAGTACCAAGTTTGAAGATAGCATTTTAACTGAGTTTTGAACAGTTTTTATATTATATACTATTTTCTCATATTTTAAAACCTACAATAGCCCAGTTTGTAAACTTTACTCTGCTTTCATAAAAAACCCAAAGCTTTTTACTGCTTTTTACCAGCTTATATACCCGGTCACAACCAAAACAATCTCCAATCCCTACTAAAAGTATTCTCCCATTTGCTGTATTTTCCCTCAAAACAGATGGTTTCATAGTCAACAGAACATCAGTCCAGACAGACTATATTTAGGCTATGTCATCCAGAACCTTGCATCCATTTGCTTAGGAGCTCTCTGATACTTTTAGTGACATACACTGCAGGATCAAGTCATCTGGAAAACTACCTTCTCCTCTCAGGTTTAGATAATCTGGTCAGTGAAACATTTCTTCCTCTATCTCCACATACTGTTGTACTTGAGTTGGTAAGAAGCAGCATTTAAGTCAATATGAACACGGCAGTACAAATAGTATTAAAAACACATTCTATCTTCAAAAAAGTCAGAAGTCCAGATGCACACAGAATGCTGATTAGTAGAAGCCAGTGAACTTCAAGTTCACATTTGTAACATCTGGATCAATAAAGTAGCCTTCCAAATATTAACAAAGACCCATCTATGTCATGTGAAACATCAGATTCTGTCATATCATAAAATGAGGATCCAAACACAAAGAAGAAAAAATCCCCAACATTACACTGACTTCTGTGTTTGACCAGTGGCTTTACAGTACAGGCAAAAAGAAAGCGCCACCCTGACTGCACACCACTGACCATGTCTTTTTATACATCAGAACCAGGAAAATTCAGTTCAGCTACCATGTGCTAGAGAGATATTGCGCTTTCCGATGCAATGCCATGTTGTGCTTCCTACGTCACTCTTGGGTTTTTCCTGTGAAGAATGAGTTACATAAGTTTACTCATCATGTAACTGGACTTGACTTTAATTGGAGCCAAGTTCATGAGCCATTCCAACAGCAAGGCCACAGAGAGTCTGATTCCATGAAAAGCCATCAGCAGCCTTCAGCACTGCTCATTCCCCCTCTCAACTCATAGTTATGTAGATAAGGTCAACAAACAGACCCACATGCTGTAAGCAATGTTGTTAGACATAGGCTAACACATGATACAAAGCAAGCCTAGTTTCTAAATTAACAAAGGGGTTTTGAAAAAAGGGCATACAGTCCCGCCAAGTCCCTAAATATGGTTAAATCGCTAGTTCCATGAGCAGGTCACAGAGCCTCTGAAGAGACATGTAAACTCTTCTGCCACACTGTATTAGGCTGAAATAATTTCTTCATACAAGCTTTTGTTGTGGCTAATTATAATTTCTATTAGAGTTGCAGAGATTTGTTATCACCATGGAAAAAGGATATCTATTAAACAAAATAGTGCAGATACCGCCTGCTCCAGAGAAACCATAATCCACATTCTTCAGATATAAGGTCAATAGTACTTACCCCAGCTGCCACCACCATTTGCTATCAGCCTTTATGTCATTTCTCTTTGATCCTCTCTGTTGCTGCTGTTTTTTCAGCTGCTGTTAAATGCCTGTGAATATTTTCCTTTTAGAGGAATAATTACAACATCATGACAAAAGCTGCTCCCAAATGAGTATGTTCAAGGGCCACCTTCCATTATGCACTTATAGTCCTTAGCCCCCCTTCACATTTGAACACCTTCTGCTTCTCATCTCTTACATGAACAAAGTTTCACACTATCCTTAAGAGGGAACAGCTTTCATACAGTTTGATGCAAGTCATTCTCAACAAGGTACTACAGGGGCAAGCCTCATTTCACACTGCAAACCCTATGAACACAGCTCCCCTGCTAACAGGCATCCTATCCTTTTGGTTCTTTCTCTTAGGGAATTTGCTCCCATTTTTGTTGCTAAGAAACAATAATGACCAGAACTTAAGAGATACAAAAGTAGTAACCACAGAGAAGGGGAAGGAGTACAGCTGGCTTTACTGTCCTAGCTGAGGGGCATTCTCCTGGAAAGGGCAGAGATACCCTGAAATTTGGGCTGGGGGAAGGGGCTGGGCGCAGCTCCTGGCTCTCTCTTGCTCTGTTGGCTTCGGAGGAGGACGATGGAGTTGCTGTTTACTGGGGGGGGGTGAAATTTGCTGCCACTGCCAGAGCCCAGTCCGGTCCTGCTTCCTCTGCCATGGGTGAGCCTTTGCTCATGAGCGCAGCCACTGAACTGGGACCTTATTAACACCCCACCTCACTTTAAAAAGGGACTTTAACCATCTGCTGGGGTGTCTCAGGGGTACCCGGGGATCCCAAGCCCTTTCCCCTTCCCAGGGAGCCTCTGCCTGCCGTGTTCCAGCTGCCACTAGCCAGGCCCCCACAGTTTCTTTGCCACTGCTCTGGGTTTTTTCTACACTGTAGCTCCGCACCCTTTGCCTGCCCAGATGCCCTGTGCTTCCATCAACAGCTGTGGAGTGTCTGATACATCTCATCTACCACTCCAGGGTTTTGCTCATCCCTGCCGTTCCAGCTTGCTGCTTCTGAGGTCCCTACAGCTCCTTCCGTGGTCCAGAGGGGCACAGAGACCGACTGTGCACTGTCACTTTGTAAAGCAAGCCGCTTTCCCATCCTTCTGCCAGCCCGCCATTGCCGCGTGAGGGAGACGCGGCCGAGCTCGCGCCACAGCGCCCCCTGCAGGCGCGGGGGAATCATCGCCCCGCCTGGCCGGGAGCCAGCAGCGCCCCTGGCGGCCGTGCCCGGAACTGCAGCGCGGCGGTCCCTGGGTTTGTGCTCCGCTCGCTGCCGCTGCCCGCGCTGCTGTTTGCTTTGTTTTACATACACGTACCAGTAAAGAACTGTTGTTCCTTTTCCCATATCTTTACCTGAAAGCCCCTTAATTTCAAAGTTTTAATAATTCAGAGGGAAGGGGGTCGCAGAATCACAGAATGAACTAGGTTGGAAAAGACCTTTGAGATCAAGGCCAACCTATGACCTAACCTAACACCTCCTCATCAACTAAACCATGGCACTGAGTGCCACACCCAGTCTTTTTTTAAACACGACCAGGGATGGTGACTCCACCACCTCCCCGGGCAGATGATTCCATTGCCCAATCACTTCTTCAGTGAAGAATTTTTTTCTGACATCTAACCTAAACTTCTCCTGGTGCAGCTTAAGACTTTGTCCTCTTGTTCTGTCAGCTGTTGCTTTTACTAATAAACTTCAAAAGCCTATTTGAATCTATTAGTTTTAACTTTCCAATCGAAAATGTGTTTACTGCTCCCAGTTAATTGTAGGTTAGGGTGGGCATTCTTCTGAAGTATCGATGGACTAGAAGATTATTTATTAGACCCAATTAAATGAACATTATAGAGAAATGCCTCCCTCTTATCACTGAGTCATTTCAGGAAAGCTGTATGTTCTGCTATATGGAAGGACAGGCAAAATGACCACAAGGATTATCTGCCTTGGAAAAATTAATTAGAAGAAACAGGTGCACATCAAAGAGACTGACATGCACAGTTGAGCTGGTGACAGAAGATGGTAAACACTAATGGAGAAGGAATTAGTGGAGTAAATCCAATATTCAAGCAAGGAGGGAAATGCAGCAGGAGTACGCCTGTGGTACAGGACACTGTGGCCCCTAAGATCCTTAGTCATCCACTCCCCGAGCTCTGTCTTAGACCAAAGGTCTCCCTACAGTCACCTCCTCTACACAGATGGGCTCTTCCATCCTTAGGGTTCCACAGAAGCTTATAAAGTAGGATACATTCAACTACTGGAGCACCCTGAACTTCAGAAATCATTCTCCATAGCTTCTAATCAACACCTCTGACAACCAGGCTCTTCAAGGTGAAATTCCTTCTATCCCCCCCACTAGGAGGGGGCTTGAGTCTGTCTTTGCCAAAGTTGCTGCACCATGAGATATTTTTGGCCAGTTTTCCTAAGGTAATGAGCCTCAGAATTAATAAAGATAATTTTTGCAGAACTTGTAAGAATGTAATTCACTGGAGTGAAGAGCGGCCCACGCTAATGACACACCACTGACCAAAACAGGGGCTGAACTAAACTGTTACACACTCTCCCTGCTCTCAGCCTGGCTCTGTACTTCCCAGTGAGCAGCAGCACTGAGCACTGTCAGAGCTGCAATTGAATCTGGAAACGGAGAAAGTGATGGGACAGAAAAGAAAGCTAAAGAAACACACAGCTCAATTTCATTCTTAATGGAACATGCACTGCTAAAACAGCATCTATTTCAGTGTATTCACACAGGAAAGTTGTTAATGTAGCAATTTTTGTGGATACAGAACTTCACAATCGAGACATTTGAGTTCTTTTTAAATATTAGGAGTATATTAATCCATTAGAGAAGATAATACAGAGATCACATTTCATTTACAGGATATGTTTTAATTTAGTCCTGTGGTGATTTAGATAAGTAAAAAGTATCTTAAAATACTTCTGAAACTCCATTTGCAAACCTCAGAGTTCAAACCACTTTCCTTTAATAAACTGGTCATTGCTCTTTTAAAAATGTCATTATATTTAACATTTCTGCTTTGTTTCCTGTAGCATTGATCTGAGTTATTGACAGTCAGCAGCCAAACTCAAGATGAAAGGAATTTTGTTGCCGTGTGTTAATGCATTTCACATCCTGATAATTCTTTCTTCATTCCTGCTGTTTTAAACAAAACTAGATAGAAGCACCATTTTTGCCTTTTACTTATAACTGCTGGCTGATAAAACAGAAACACATCCTAGGAGTACTTCATTATGTTATCTGCCCCCAGTTCTTTTTAAGACGATTAATGATTTGTTCACCAAAGCTATATAATGACTACAAAAGTTCTTTGATATTTCCAAACAACAATCTCCCTAATTTCTAAAAGTCTACTGTATAGACATGACTATGCAGACTGCTGTAAAATTGCTTACGGACGAATGCTTAAAAAAGGGCTACTGAAGAAACACTGATTTTTATTTTATCTTACTTGCATTTGGCTCTATTACTTCTTGTTTGTTTAAAAGAAGCATTTTTAATTGATGGCTGCAACCCCTAAAGCTCTGTTTAATGAATCTTAACTAACATATTCAAAGGCACATTAAGTACAGCATTTGCTAGTGTTGGCTGTTTGAGCCTCCAGTTTCCTTCCTTTGTTCTTCTATCATCTCAGATCATGGTAAATCAGTAGACAGCAGCATTTTAAAAAGTAACTTAGAATTTCTTAAAATACAGCTACATTTTCATATTTACTATGCACAAGTTTCCCATCACTCCCCACTGCATGATTTGGCAGCAGTGCAGATTGCACTGAAGAGGAGGGACCAGACCTCATCTTGCCCTACAAGATCCACAGACTCTGATCTTCCATACCTCCTGTTCACCTTCTCAGTAATCCCTCTGCTTCAGCCTCAGACTTTAGCAAGTTGCCAGAGTCATTGCCACGAGTGGATGGCCTGAGAGTCAGGCTGCAGACAGGTAAGCATGGCCATCACTTGCACTGCCATGTGCTGCAGCAGCCAGCCTGCTGCTCAAGGAACTGGCTTGGCTGAGGAGATGGTGCAGCAGTGACCAGCAGAGGCTAAATCATACTGCAGAGAAGTTGCACACCAGGGAGCATTGCACCAAGCAAAAAGAGAAAAACCAGTTCTCACCCCAAACAGTTTATTTCTGTAACACAAGAGGTGGATATAAACAGATGGGGAAGGAGGAGGGAATGAGAAGACACTCCGATCAGATCATCAGCACCCAAAGTGCTGTCAAGACTCTGGGAGGCAACCTGCCAAAAATAAACTTTAATGAGATTTTTAAGGGGGTGGATGCTCATTAATTTTAGACAAAAAATGTAAGCATTAAGGGCTTACAAATCCAGTTTGGTTCAGAGAAGAAAATGCCATGCTACTGACTAAGAGGAACAGGATTGCCTCTCTGAAGTGGGCACCAAGCAGCACCTGTTGGCTTAATGGCACAGAGAGCTACCATGACAGTGCAACCTGCAAACCCAACGCCCGCGTGCCTGTGCTAGCCTTCTCCAAAGGACTCTGGACATCCACATCTCCTCTGGAAACAAAACAACTTCCCAGGCCAGGGGGACATTGCAGAGCTGCCTGATTTCCTAAGTGTACCACAGACAGTTCTCTGAGAGCTTTCCTTTTTTCCTGTTTCTGTTCTATAGGCCAGTTCAAACAGCTCCACAGCCGAGACTGGGGTTTTGTCACGTAATTTTGGGAGTCAAATTTTCCAGATCTATTGCTGCCCTAGGTGCCAACTCCCAGTTTGAAAAGTGATGCTTACACAAACTTGATTCCCTTCAAAGACTGGAAACATAATAGATGCCTAGATCTCTTTCATAAAATGAGATCTGGACTTTATTTTATTTTTAAATTTTAAATAAAGGTTTCCACTAGGCTTTCAGAAGATCAGGACTTTATAGCATCTTGGGTATTCAAATACAGAATTCATTGATTTAGAATATGAATAAATGTTAAGATTCTTTTTCAACTGCAATTTTCAAATATAATTAAGAGAATTTTTATTCTAAATCTAGAGATATAGCTAATTTTTTTTTCTGTTCAACACAAGGTCATTGCTACACATAAAGAAGTAAGATAGATTTGGGGCACTGTTTGCTTAAGGGCTAATTCTCATTCCAAATAATGATTAACAGGAGATCAAAAAAGGGGGAGATTGAATGGAGTAAAGCAATTGAATGATAAAATACAAATGGAAAATGAAAAGCATTTGTAGCCAAATGAACATACACCAAGCGACCAATGGTTTCAGGGGATTAGACACTCATGGTAATAATTACATATTAGTAATAAGTAATGGCATATATTCAATATTCAGCTGAAATGAAATAAGAGAACACACAACTCTCCCACAATGGACATTCAGTTTAGACAAATTGCACTATGCAGAAACTTGGTACTAATGAATGCCCATTTGCAAGGTGGTTTTACTAGCCTGAACATCATTTTTGAGCACGGTTAGGATCAAGCATGGTTTGACCTGAGAATTTTGCAGCTCTGAAAATTCTTGGGAAAAGAGATCTTTATTACATGTGGACACAGATATCCTTTTTTCCATGCAAATTAATTCCCTTTCAAGCCTAGCACACATGCTTAGGTTTACACAGTACAGCTCAGAGCAATCAGCTCCATCTTAGGTTCCTAAGGCTCTCATTTTAACAGAACTGCCCTGGAATTTGCTTTAGAAGCCTGTTCCACACCATGACTAATCAGAAGATGCTGCAGTTGTGCAACCGTGGATTAACACGGTGTACTCTGTGACTGACACTTTCAATTCTAGATTGATCACAAACAGAGGGCTGTTTTCTTCTTTAAATTACAGATAAACTGCATCCTTACCATACGATTCATTCATTCTCTTGACAGCTATGCTCTAGAAAGAAGTGCTGCAGTCAGCTCAGCTGTATCTATTTCACTGGCAACTCCTTCAGGGAAACACCCACACACACAGCTCCAAGCTTCACTGGACCTCACAGACTAAATAAATAAATAAATAAATAAATTTGAATGTTAGATGTTTAAGGAAAATAAAAGTGCTATAGAAAGTGGTATAAGTGGTTCATTACATGAACTCACTCCTCTTGTGTCAGAAAAGAATGGGAAGCATCTTTGCATTAGTGTTTGGGAGGAGGTTAAACTACTTGCCAAGACTGTTTGTCACTGAACACCAGAAATATTCCAATTCCATCTGGACAGAAGACTGTGTTGAACATGGCATTAGCACATCCTGCTTAGAGCTGTAACTAGAAGCATTGGTCCATACTTGGGATGAGACCTGAAATACATCAACATGAGAGATAAAACTGGAAATTTCAAAAATGCCTCTCGGTGCCTCTCACTGCCTACTGACAGATGTTTCTTGACACAGCTCCAGCTCACTGGGTACCTTGTGGTGCACAGCAAAGAACCAAACACCACAGAGAACCCAGGCTGGGGGAGAATGAGGGCATCAGGCAGGTACAAACTGCAGCTCTTCTGAGCAGAGTTTCTGAACCTAGAACTGACTTTTTTCTTAATAGATTATTCCTTTATGAAAAAAAAAAAAAGTATTAACCTAAAAGTCAAAGCTTTTTATCAAAATGCTACTTTCTTAGAAATTTTTAAGTCACTTTCAAGGGTGGGAGAAGACAGTAAGAGCCTATTGACACCATGATTTTCAATTTAGTGCCCTTCAGCCTGTGGCTTAAGCACTCTCAGCTGAGGCAAGGCTATAATTAGTCTGTACTGCAGCTAAGCAGGAGAGTCCACATAGGTACTAAGTACTTTTCATCTGAGGGAAAGTAACATCCAAATGCCCACAGAATGACAGACTGCATTTTGTGAGCAAACCCTGAGAACCTACAGATGGTTTATGGTACAACAGAGTAAGCAACTCAAACCCAAACTGGATCAACCCCCCTGCTCATTTGTTCTAGTAGAAAACAGAAAACATATTTAGTGTTTGAAGGTAGAAACAGAAGCAGGAATCTACTGCCACTGTCTGCTGTCAGCAGCAGGAAGAGGCTGCAGCAGGAGCTTGGCAATGAATGCTGCAGGCAGGAGAAATGGCAGCAGGGAAAAGGTGGCAGAGCTGTCAGTAGCAGACATAGCAGCACTGTCTTAATCAAACCCAAAATAATTCCCTTACTTTCCATGTGAGAACACCATCAAATATAAAATTTAAAAAATGTATAATTTTCATTCTTCTGATGTTCTATGACATCCTGACCTGTTCCTGGCACTTGAATGTCTCATCAGAGCAGACTGGGGCATGACACTCTGATGCATCATTAGAAAGGACTAAGTCTAGTGAGTACAAAAATGTCACCAGCAGAGGACATGTCCCCTCCTCTCTCTTCTTGATCAAATGACAGCAAAACTGGGGCTTCGTTTTTTCATCAAATTGGGCCAAGAGAAGGAAAACTATAGAGACTATCCATTACATCATTAAAAGTCATTTTATATGACACAGAAAGTGTTACAAAATAGAGCAGATTTTGTGAGAAACTGAGGAGTGTGGTGGAGGAGCACAAGAGATGTATATGTGTCACCATTCAGGTAAGTTACCTGTGGTGCCATTTCTTCACAAAGAATCTCCTATCTTTCTTTCCATCTCACCTCTGAGCTTGCCCCTTCTCTTCCCCTCAAGTCAGTCCTCCTAGCTCTCTTCAGAGAGGTGCTCATAGTGCTTACAAAGCTCATAGCAACTTCTATTTTCTATTCCTTGTTTGCTCTTTCCTTGCAGCTCCTTTCAGCTGCTTTTGGCATTTTCTAATCTCTCCTCTTAGAACACTAGCATGATTCAGTCGTTCCCATTTTAAAGCACCTAACCTCCAACTATAATTGGGTCTCCCACTTCATTTCCTAATACACTTCTTGCCTATTTCTATCCCTCTCTGGCATTTTTCTGAATTTGCTCCAATCAAGATGAATGACAGTCTTACTCAGGTTGCAGAAACACCACTCTGCTCCCACTGCTCTGTCCAATACTTGCATCGTACATGACCATGCTGATACTCTTGAAGTTTCATCTTTTAGGAATTCTTCTCCTCTCACTTTTTGAAGTAAAGCTTTGACATTATCTTAGGTAGATTATCCTCACAAATTCTGGCAAGGGTCCACAGACATGATGACTTTGGCCCTCGTTTTTCCCTCTCATAGCACTTTCCCAGCTGCAAGCTCACAGTTTGTCAGCAGAGAGGGGATCTGAGTCAGAGATCCATCCCTCCACTCTTTGATTCCACAAAACAAATTTATCTGCATTCAGAAGTCTTTGGCCAGCTTTGGCTCTTGTCTGAACACTCTGGCATAATTTATTTGAATCAGCACAGGGTAATTACATTCAGAAATACAAAACAAGGTTCTTAATTATAGATAAATGGTATGATAGTAACTTTACAAGAATTACAAATACCAATAAAATTTGTTGATGTAATAAGCAGTAGTGTGAATCAGCACCTGAGTGACAGCAAATTTTCAAAAAATCTTGAGAGCTGCTCCCTGCTATGAATAACAGCTAGTAGGAGGGTGCAAGGAAGGACTATTCTCAACATCTCAATTCCAGCCTTAGCAGCAGACAAAATTATCCTGTGTCTCAATGTACAATTTCCTGTGCATCATAATATAAAATCATTGAACAAAATCTTCCCTACTTGACCGTCATTTTAAAAAAAAAGTAGAACTTCAGAAAAACCCATCATCTTAATTTGTGCAGAAAACAAGACAAGTCTGAAGACGTGTTTCAGTGGCTTTAACTGAAAGAGCAAAAGCAAAACAAAAAGCATCAAGACAGAGTTAAAAACTGCTCAGGCTATAAAGCTTCCTACAATGAGTGTCTCATCCTCACCTGGAACAGAAGTTGTCCATTCTGGGGGATGAGCCACAAAAAATTGACAAACAAACAAAAATCATTGACAACACATCCCTAACTATGGAATGATCAAAAAATAATTTAAGACGCAGCTTCTCTGACTCTGCAAAGTAAAGGAAGTTCTCTTCGTTAGACTTAGAAGAAAATACAGATACCTGTACTTTTGTTAAGCACTCCTACACAAAACCAAGATGAAATATGTTTTGTGAAGATCTACAGTGATTGTAATCCATTTACTGATGTTATCATAGAAAATGGACAACTGAAACTGCATCTCCAGATGTTTTAGAATGCACCAAGAACAACTACAAAGTCTGGAACAGTAGGGCAATATTCTCAAAAAGTCAGGTTGTAACTCCAAATTAATTCATAGCAAGGTACTGGCCAGCTATTACTGGGAAGTTGTTCTTCAAAGGGCCTTCCAGAATCCAGTGTATACAACAAAATTAACACCCATCTGGGTCTTTTGTACAACAAAATGAAATGGCCATCACAATTTCTCCAAGAGACAGAATGTGACATGAGTACAGGACTGCAAAATATGCACCTTCAAACTCTGATCATGGGCAGATAGTTTTTTACAATTTTACCTGGGAATGTACTGGGTACTTTGGGGGTGACACACTGTCAGAACCAGCCTTTGCCACACTGGAACACCTCCTGTAGCTAAATATGAGCTCAGAGAGGCTGCACTTTAGCCACTTGAAAGCTCACAACGAAGCAATGGCATTGATAAATAAATTATTTGTTGAATTTTCTTTTCACTTGCTAGTGCTACAACTGGCAATCACTCCAAGCTTGGAAACATTCCTCACTTGCAGTTTTAGACAAGCTTCACCACTGACATAACAGAGCACTGCTTGCATTTTGGTCTTTTTGTTAACAGCACATCTTCATTTTCCTCCAAGATATCTCCAAAATACTTAATGCTTTCTTGCCAGTGGGATTATTTTGAAAAATAAAAATAATTTTGACTTGGGTTCAACAATACTCCAGATGTGAAATAATCCAGGAACTTACATGAGACAAATACAAAACTATCAATTTAATTCAGCCACACAAAAAAATACCTAGCTATCATTTATGACACATTTAATTCTAACTCACATTATATGAAGCACTAAAGATATTTATAACAGCCACTGATTCATTCCGTTTCTTTTAGATTCAATGCCTAAGAACGTGAAAGGTTTGAAAGTGATTCAACCATCAAGATTTTAGGCTTCTTTAGGAATTTGTTTTGCTAGAGAGTAGGCTGTGTAAGCCTACACATTCAATAGAAACTCCCACAAGTCACGCTTGCATGCAGAGTCTGAAAGTCATGGTTTAAGAGAGCCTGAATAAAGTCTAGAGCAGTCACACAGACTCCCATGCTCCATTCATTACTTCATTAGTATTGTAGCCACAGTCTAAGAATTCATATAAAGAAGCTGTCAAAGGAATTTGTGTCAATTATTCCTTCCTTTCTTTTTCCAGCACTAGGACTCCAAGAGAAAGGACCTGAACCGTATCTGTGATACCTTTCCTGAGAGCTCATTCCCATTACCATTTCAAGAGTAAGGTATTTTTAGTTGTCTTCATGGAAGCTGAGCTAGATTCAGTCTACTCTTATATTCCTCTCCCCCTTGGTCATTTGGCAGCTCACTTAATCTCTCAGAAGCCCCCAGCACATGCTGCAGCTGACGGGGCAATGTTGCCTTTCTAAGTAAAGTCTCTCAACACAACACTCTGGTGGACCTGTGAAAACCTGTCTCATCACTAATGGCTCATTCTGTCATGTACCAGGGTGGCATCTCACATTTTAGAATAGAACAGACTGTTGCAGATGGAAGAGACCTATGGTGATCATCCAGTCTGACCAAGTTAATGGCTGACCAAAAGTTAAAGCATGGTCCAAATGCCTCTTAAACACGGACAGGCTTGGAGAATCAACCACCTCTTTAGGAAGCCTGTTTCAATTCTTGATTACCCTCTCTGTCAAGAAATGCTTACTTATCTTGACTGAACTGTATAAACTTGGTGCTGCCCAGAGATTTAAAGGTTCTGATATGCTTAGACATCTGCTAGCTTTAAAATATATTTTTGAAGACACCTCAAAACATCCCTTCAAAATGCAAGAGATTTAAAGAGATCATAGAAAATTCATAAATTATATAAACACAAAAATGCCACAGGGCAGAACACTGTCATGTCCTCAGCTGCTTGTCTAGGACTTCTTAAAAGCAGGAGAAAGGCAATTCAGAAGCGTTGCAATGCTTCAGCACGTGACAAACTGAAATGCCTCTCCCCCTGTACCCAAGTTACACTAAGAGGAAGGACTGTTTAAATACCAAAGTTGGCTCAGATGCACAGCATTCTGAAAGTGATCTGAGCCCTCTAGTGATGGAGAAAAATAGTGAACTGGCCACTCCTTCGAGTAAGAAAAAGTTTCTCATTAAAAATGAAGCAATGATAACGGTTCGCCAGCTCCTTATTTATACAAGTTACATCGTGGCATTTTCCTTATACTAAAACATAAGGTAACAATAGAGCTGAGCCATACATGAATAGAGCAGAATTTATTAAGGACTCTTCATCCATTTTATTTTGATCTTGGACATCTTTTCCTTTATGGGAAGTGCTATGACCTTAATACTACACTATGAAATCCACTAATAGATTATAAATTGTTAGCTCTTTTCCAATTACATTCTATGTCATCTCCCACAACTGAACAAAAGTTCTATAAAAGGAACAAACTAACTGAAGATGAGAGCTGACCACGAAGACTTAAAAACACTGTTAACACACAGATTAACAACGCAATATTTTCTTTTCACCCCATTTTCCAGCTCATATAACTGACCGTACACTCACAGTATTGATCTCAGCCAAAATGAAGCAGGTTTGGTTGCCCTTTGAATGTTTTGAGCAAACAACCCTCTGTCCACAAGCTTCTATGAATTTTCAGCATTACACATCACCTCAGATATAAACATATGGTAAATTCTGCTCTGTAGCAATGACCATTGCTTTAGCGTGGCCCAGTCAGCACCCATGGGCCTCAATCAGCCTTGGGAGCCCAGCAACCCAGAGGGGCCCAGCTGGACACCCAGCCCGGCCACCACCAAGCCACAGCAAGCTGTGCCTGCCACAGAGACACCTCTACAGCATCCCACACCCCAGTTACATTTGCAAGTCTGTGGAAGGTTTTCCCAAGGAGATGTTCTAATGCTTGTTACGTGGTCTCATTTCTCATGGCAACCACCACACCAGGCTTCTGAGAACCATATTTTAACTCTGATGTACAACTTGAGGCCATAATTTTTCCAAAGGTAGGAGAATCCATCTCCTTTTACTGTAGAGAGCCCAGGTCATGAATACTCCCTTTAGAAAACCTGCTTCTTGAAAACAAGCTTTCAGGTACAGCTCCTTGGTGAAAAGCCCTGCTCCGTGCCTCGGAAAAGGGTGCTTGGTCTCACACCCAGGCCCCTCCCAAGCGCCTCCAAGATTAGCATTAGCTGAAGGCTTTTTAGCAACTCAGTTTTAGAGTCAAGTACCTACTGCTGAAGTCTCACTTAAGCATTTCTTTTAATCCACCCAAAGTGATTAGCAGCACACATTTGAAGAGAAGTCAGCAGACTCCCACTGCAGAGAATTTTGAAAATCCCTCCGTGAGACCTCAAAAAGAGACAAGATAAAAATATTTGAGATAAGGGGAAAAATATTTTGGACCAACAAACATTGCTAGCAACAACTTAATTAATACAGGAGTAACAATTAAGATTAAATTTAGATACACAGATGTAGAGCTTAAGGTGATATTCTTACTTAATTCACAGAATACAAGTAAACTTAGGTGTGCCCCAGAAATACTGACCCTTTGAATTACTTTGCATTATTTGAAGACTAACCTATGTAAAACAGGCTTTGGTTAGACACTCGAAAATGCCATACTGCATTCTTTTTAGAGCACCCCAGAGGACAACTTCATGTGTGTAAACAAACACTCTTGGATAGTCCTTGCTGATACTAATAGGAGCCCCCATTAACCACCTGGAAAAATATAATGATTACCTATTTAGACTAGACCTCATTAGTTAGCAGCATTGCTAAGATAAACAGTTAAATGTTAAGCACTAAAACCAAAACAAAAAAAAAAGGCAAACAAAAAAGGAAGAAGGTGGCCAGCATGTGAGAGGGACTGTAAACTGTGCCTGTTACCACAAAGAAGGTCTGCAACAAAATAGGACGTTAAATTAGTTTCAAGAGACTGCAGTGGTGCATGAAATTATTTCTTATGGTGTGCTGCATAGATCCATCCCCTGTGGGAATGCAAACCTCAAACAGAGATAGCCACAGAAAAAAGGCCTGTTCACAGGGGTTGCTTGAATCAAGATGCCTGAAGACACAGGGCATGTGAATTTCACTAACTGCTTTATTCCAGAAACACCAGTTTAAAATACTAATAGTGGTCAAGTTTAGATCACCCTCCATGAATAATTGTCTGGATTTCTTTTCTGCAGAACAGAGTTCATGGCTAGATTTCCAATATTATTAGAACTTTAAGTCTTTTTCCATAGTGCTATTGCACTGATGGGTCAGGCAAAACAGTATTTTCTCCACAGCCATAAAGCAGTAGCAAAATGAAAGCCCATCAAGAGGAAAAGAACATATTAAACCCACCTTCTAGCAAGTATTATGGAGTTTTTTACACAGTCTTAGTAGAAGAAAACCTCCATCCATGCCTTCTTCTGGGTGCCAGCTGCTCTCACTGCTAAGGGAATATCCTCTGGGGAGAAGGAAGCAGCTGCTTACAGAACAGTCCCTGGTGAGGTTTGGACAGTGACCACCTTTTTCTGCAACAGCCGAACCACAACTTACAGGACCAGGTAAAGCTGCAAGCCCCAGGGGTGACTGCAGTGACAGGCAAAGCAATTCAGGCTGGGGAACACAGGGGTTCCACTCCCCATCCTTCCACAACATGCAGCCTCACCCACACCAGCCTGAGGTTTCTTCTTACTCTCTACTGTTAGGACAGTAACAAGTACCAAACACAAAGCTGGCAGAAGAGATGGGGTTTGCAGGGGGGCAGCAGCCCCTCACCTTGAAAACAAGTGAGTGCAGCCAGCAATGTGGAGCAGACCTGTGCAGGTACCTTTTTGGCACAGGGCTACGCTCAAGCTTATGCACACCCCGACACCTGCATGCCTGGTACAAGCACACCCTTGCCTCTACTGCTGGCCTGAACCCTTGGTGTGCCAACACACAGGTCTCTACAGTTTCCAGTATTGTGATTGCCAGGTACTAATTGGTACCATTCTCCTCATTAGAGCCATTTTCAGCAGTGCCACGTACTGTCCTTTTTCACTGCCGTCTCCAGATATGGACAACACCTTTTTGACACATGTAAACATAACATCCCAAATAATCAGATATTGATAACTATATTTCTAGGATTGGCTGTCAACATTTAACAAGAAATGTGACTCATCAAATAAAGTAGGAAGAGAGAGTTTAAGCTTTTCTCCAAAGTGGACTATGCTGGCAGATAACCCAAGATACCCTCCTTTTTTCATAATTTTCCAATTCAACAGAAGGTCAAAAGTGCCTGCAGGAGAGTTGTTGATCAAATTTAAGTCAAAGCATCAAACAAGAGATATAGAGAAGAACGACATCACACAGGCCCACCACACCAGGAGTTCAAACTTCACATACTCTCTTGAGGCCTCACATGAATTCCAGCCAGTTTATAACTACTGGTGGAGTACTGGTCCTAGCTGTCCTGATATCACTTCTCTGTGTAGAAACTGTGTTATCTCAGTGAAGCTAAGGACACACCAAGGAGGAAAATATCCAAATGGGATCTACACTGGTAGAATAAAAGTTAGGGGCAGCCTAAGGCCAAGCTTAAAGAGATGATGTTTTGATGCCCTGTCTCCTTGCATGGCCAAGTTGAAGTAGGGCACAGCAGTAGCCTAAGGGCTGGGTAGCTGAGGGAGTTCAGTCCAGGTAATCCTTTGGGTGAGAAACTTGTTTGAATGGATTAGGGAACAAGCCAGCATAGCTTTACTGTCCTCTCACAGTCAGTCAGAAATTTTCCAACAGCAAACAGAGTCCAGGGAATAAGACTTCACAAACGTGAAACCAACTACAGGAAGAGTGGAAGGCTCTTTGTAGCACCACAGATACACATGGGGTGGTCTGAAATGTTATGTAGAAATGTTATGTACAGTTTGGAACACATGTTTAGCCTGATGAAGGCTCAGGACTTTGGCCATATAGGACTGCCTTCCCAAATCTAAAAAACAGAGTGCTAAAAAGTAAAATGCAGGATTAAATCCACCTGTTACTGCAAATAAAGCTGATTACTCAAATCACAGGACTGTAAAGCGATGAAATAGAGAGGCACCAGTTGCATTAATCTTTTTGCAGCCTCTTATCTGCTTAGATTGATGTATGAAAACACAACAATTTCCAGCAAGGCTAGACCTTGGGAGGCCTTTCACCATTACATTTAATTTATAAGCTTTATAATGCTAATTAATAAACTCATCCAGTTAATTACCCTATATTATTATTACTGAGATAAACCTCTTGTTTGCAAAGGAAGGTCTAGGAAGATCGTATTAAGTGACAATCATGAGAGATTAATTTCTAAAATATTCCTTAATGTCTGACAAACTTTCAGACACTAAGACTTGCTAGACAGTGACTCAAATTGATCTCAGCTTGGATATTTGCCAGGTAGAGGCTCCGTATTATCTAACAGCCCTTTTTTTCCAAATTGGAATGAGATGTGATTCAATTCTTTTTCCAGTGAAGCACAGAAAGCTTTTGCTGAGCACGGTTGATTAAATAAGCTTTTCGAAATAGTTTTGTATTCTGAATACTTTCTTCCTGTGCATGTGGCCAATGACTTACAGAAGAGTAAGCACGTGTTATCTTGCCAGGAAAGTGGGAAGGAGACAACTTGTGATAGGGCCTGAGCCTACCTGCATTTAAATCTATTGCAAAACTCAAAAACTCAGTGGAAAGGTTTAGAGTGCTCAACCTCCCATTCACCACCAAACACAGATGAACATAAAGGATACTGGCACAAAACGATTCATATGTTACTACTGCCCCCAGGAACTCAATGCTGTTAAAGCTGGATGTCCTATAGCACACACATAAGCTCATAAAATGCATAACAAAGCACATTAAATGACTCCACTAATGGCTCTGTCCCCGAACAGTCTCACAATTTATTTTTTAATCTGAAGCCAACTGTTGAAGTTGTCCATATAGATGTAATTCAGAGGACCTGGAAGAGGTTTCATTTCTTTATTGCTAAAGAGAAAACTTCTGAGCCTCTCAGTGACATTGGAGAGGAAAGTAGAATCGTTCTAGTGGTACTACAGTATTTCACAAAAAGTTAAAACCTTTCTGCAAGAAAAAAGTGGGAAAGTATTTACTAACATATTTTTAATTAGGAACTTGACCAAAGTTATAAACAGCATACAGTATTAGTCAACAGTAATTATTTTTTCATTATAGCAGGTTGTTCTCTAAGATGTTTAATTTACAGCATTTTTGACAGCACTGAGAGCAGGTGTAGTACCAAAAATGGTACTGCTTATGTTGGAAGCAAATATCAATTGCAGATTTTGTTTGTTTTAAAATACATGCTTCCAGGCAAAAGCAAATCCTCTACATCTTACACTGCTCCTTGCAAGAATGGATGGCAATACTTCACCTTCCATAACTGAAGGTTATGCATATAAGAACTTAATCCTGGAAAGACTGACCTCACCTCTCAGGTTTTCATCCAGGAAAGAGACTCTTTGCATTTATTTTTTTAAAACAAACAACCAAAACCTCAGAAACCAAAGCAAGAAAGCTGGAAAAATGTGATGTGATGAAAACCAATGAAAAATACCTGCTTATACAATTGTTTACACAGATTTTTTTATACAATTCTGTAAAAATTAACTATTCATGTTATTTAGAAATGTATGTTGAGACAGAAGGATGCTGAGCAAGTTCATATGACAGGCAAGCATTAAGATATGGATAATCAATAAACATCAGGCTCCATTCAAAATCTAGGTTAAAATTAGCAAATACCAAGCAAACCTTTTTATAATACTGTTATGAAAGATGTGATGTATCCCTCAAGAAATCATAGATTTTTGTTCTTCATGACAAGCTCTATTCTTCTGAGGTGAAGGTGATGAATTAGTTAAAAGCACAAAGCAGCCAGAGAACTGAAAGACTTGAGCTTCTTCAAGAAGCCGTGAATCTTCAAGAAGCTGTGTGAGAGCCTGTGCCAGCAGCTCTTGCCAAACACAAGCACAATTAACCAAAGTGAGCCTGCAAAAGTCTGCAGGGAAAACAAAAAGGAGCAGGGAGATAAGGAGATGGGAAATGCTCATCAGATCTCATGTCTGAACTATGAGACAGCACAAAATAGGGTGGTCATGTAGCAGAGAGGAAAAGGCAACACTACTGAGCAAAACAGAACATGAGAAGAGATGGTAAATGGGTACAGAAACATTGAGAAGAAACAGGTCGGCGAAGGTACAGATCTTTCCAAAACCCTGAGGATGTACCACTCAGAACATCCGGAAACAAGGCAGCTATGTGACTGCATGCCCAAGAGGAAAGCAAAGCTGTAAGGAGGAGTTAACTGCTGCAGGGACACAGCAGATGTTCTCCCTTAAGGATAGTCGTGGCAGAGTTTGCACGTCACTGAAAACGCTGTTGGGAGGGCTCCGGTTTGGTGTCAGGGCTGGGTGTGTTTGCATGTGGGGGCAAGGGGGGGTGTGCTGACAGGCTTACTTAGATTCCCCTTGGTGATCATATCATGATATGGTATCAAGAAAGAATGGTAGGAACAACAACAACTACAGCTATCTGCATATCCTTGAGTTATTAGTGCAAAGACAGAACTTTGCAGAGCTCAGTAGTAATTACTTGGCACAAAGGGGGACAGAATCATGCAGCTGTAAAAGAACCCCAAACCAATGAACAAAAACCAAACACACAGCACTAAACAGCCTTCCAACTAGCAAGACCACAACCCCTTGGTACTGCTGATCATAGGAGTGGCAACACCCAAACACAGGCTGAGGGAAATAAATTATTAGAAAGAATTTTATCAGAAAGGCGCAACATAAAGTAGGAACAAAAGAAGTACAAGAGCACTGAAAAAATGTGATTTCACAAGAATCTATCACTGGTCATGCCCTCATGGCCCACCCCATGACCCTGTCCCTTCCTTCTGGTGGATATCTTTTAGGCCAACACCTTCCCCACAGAAGCACAAGAAACAAGACCATGCAAGAAACCCCGCAGACTGCAGTTTGCATTACAAAAGCAAGGATATTTCTGCACAGCTTTACTCTGGGCATCCTCTGCTTCCAGGCAGAGGAGACTCCAGCTGCCATTGAGGTCCCATGTCACCACAGCACTGCATGACCTGCAGGAGCCCTAGGAGGGAGCAAACAGCCTCGGGTTATCTGGATCTGGTGTCTCCAACTGCTCTGGGACTCTGCTGCACCCTGTGTGGGCACCCTGTATTGGCTGCACCCCGTGTGGCAATGCAGCAGGTCAGAGCAGGTTACACGGCCTGTGGCTGGTCACATTTCACCACGTTCCTTGAACAAACCTTGTTTGGTGAAATCCTGCTCCCACAAACAAAAGCAAGTTCGGCTTTTGTGTTAAACAGCTGCCTGTGCTTAAAACTCTGCCTGTTTATGGCAGTGATGCAAATAGTGAGCCAAGGTGAAAGGGTTAAATTACAAAACCCAACTAAATACCAACTGTTTCCTCTTTCATTGCTAATCTCCTCTCTTGCTGCTGCCCCTGCTCCTGAGCCTGGGGACCCACCACAGGTCCATGATCCAAACATGCAAGATGCCAGTGCTATGGCAGTACAGAATACAAGATGATGGCTAAAACTTGCAAGGTTCATATAGACAGAGCAGGGTTTGATCATCCAAAGGCCAGGAAGCTCCCCCAGTAGATGGAGTGAGACTAAGTCACAACATAAAATCAACAAAACACTGAAAGACCCCAAGCCCATTTGTTCTGAGTTTGAGATAAAGCAACAGATCCTGGAAACTTTCCTGAGAAAGATCAGGAGTCACTTTTTGCCTGCAAGCAGCCAGCCCTCAACCATTGTACATCTTGGAAAGCCAAGTGAGGCCACGAGGGTCTCCAGCCCAAACCCAGCAATAAAAGTAGCAACAAATAAATAATCCTAAATGGAGGGACAGATAGCAGAGGGAAAGAGAGATGCACCTATGTGGGCCTTCTCTGTTGCCCTTTAATCTCCTTCATTTTCAAAGGACAGGATGTTCAAAGCAGTGCTATTTTAAAAAGTAACAGTTACTAGAGAGTCTGCACTAATTGGATGATGTCTCTCCAGAGGTTTTCCAACACTGACATGGTGTTAGTATTCCTCTCAACCTTTTAATATCATAAAACAATCTTAAGCTCTAAAGTGAGATAAAGTAAAATACCCACGATATTAATAGTTTCATCTAGTGCACTGCAATGCCCTACCAATACTGCAGTATGTTTTTTCCTGACAAAGAAATCACAATCGAATATCAAGGGATTTACCAAGAAACAGACCAAAAGTGAAGCAAATAAGGACGAGAGGGAAGAGGATGGTAGAGAAAATGTTTAGAGTGCTGCTGACCCTCCTCTATGTAGGGTAGCATGGTCCCCCCAGCATCCCTCTGTCAGTTCTGAGTGTGCTCTGCAGACAGGTCACAGCATGAGTCCATCATCTAGCATGCAGCTTTGTGATCTTCTGCTATCCAGAGGCAAAATTTTAGATCTAATCAGCATTGCCTATCTTACAGAAATAATGAGAAAGAGTATGCCCGTTCCATAACTGAATGTCATTCTGCAGTAGCTTCATTGGTCAATCTTATCTTTAGAATTATAAATCAGAGAGACAGATGTATAGCCTGGGAAGTTTTCAATTTTCCTCGAAGAAAAAATGGCAAAAGAGAGACTACTCAGCAGTGCCTACTCTCAGAAGCCAGAACTATAAAAATGCTACCAGCAGCACTGAAGATGATTTGAGTTTACTTTGCATAGGGATCAACTGCAGCAGAGAACACTTTGCTGGACTTCTAGGGCCAGCCAGATTCTTGATAAACAATAAATTAAAACGTCCTTTCTGACAGCCACTGCACAGACTTCTCAGCAGGGAAATGTTTGTTTTAACTGAATTTATTTCCTAGGCTCACAGGGGAAGGAGAAAGAGAACTTCTAGCTTTAAATGTACTGTATAGCATGCTGGTAAATTTATACTGACTGGTAGAAATGCATTATGGTCAGTGTTCCTCCACTGTTAGTTGCAGGTGTCTTCAGGTCTACAAACATTCTGTCACATGTCTTTCTCAGTGGCTCAGAAAACAAGAATGTTATCCCAAAACACATTGCTCCATTAAATACAAGGAAGCATTTCCAGCACTCAAGTTGAGAAATCCAATATTATCTGTGCCTATATATTTCACAGGGACATTTTAATGTTGGACAAGTATGTTATGAGTTTTTTAAAAAAACTAAAGCACCAAAACAACAACAACAGCAGCAGCAAAAAAACCCCACCAGTTTGTAATAAAGCTGTTACTCATCAATTATATGCTACAGCACTACTCCACAGCAAATTTTCTGAACAAGAGTACAAATAGGTCTCAGATTTTTCTTGAGTTTATAGTTATAGAATTACCCGAATGCCTGAAGCAAACAAAAAATAATACACCAGCTAAGAAAGCTTTTCTTGTTTTTAGAAAGAAAAGATGGGTCATGTAGTCACTACATGAGCTTTTGTGCAGGGCTCATCAAAGGTGCATGACGAATAAGCAAATCCAAGAGCCACAGAAGTGTCTTGACCATGAATGCCCTTCAGATCCCCCAGTGAACAGGACCTCCACAGGCAAAAAGATGTATTTCTGCTCACTGAAATAGACCTACAGCATTTTCAGTAAAATATATTTTAAACAGGCATAATATCTTAATTTCTTTTTCACTTCTGCATGTCAAGGGATCAAACATTGGATTATTTTGTGGAAACTCTTTCCTCAGTCTATACTGCAGCCAAACTGTCAGTCTCTTTAGGTGCTCTCTTTAGGATTCGCCTAATCTAATACTGGCATGTGGAAATTTGCTGTCTATGTGTAAGCTTGTCACCTTAGGCTATCTTTATCATCAAGAGGGAGAAACAGGCATTTTCAGAAGGAAATTCACCTTACCCGTACCTAAGTTAAAATTTATATATGAACCTAACCTTCAGGTATACAACATTTTATACATAGGGCTTTTCCCCAGGCTCAGAGTATACCAGTCAGAAACTAGTTATGGTCAGAGGTGAAAGCAAAGGCACATAATATTAGAAGAAAACAATTTTAAGAAGGTGGTGATTTTGAATTTAATAGCTCCTTGAAACTCATACAGCACTTGGGTCAAAATGATTTAACAACACTGCAAGGTCCTTAACCTTCTCAAGCAAAGAGAAGATACAGAATGACTCATCATTTAGTACCAGTTGGAATTAGATTATTCTATCCTAAGATATTAATTCCTTACCCTGTGAAAACAAACATATTCATGTTTGGAGTTCACCATCATATTCTGCCTCCCTGTGAAACTTTACTAATAGCAATCCTAAAATTGTATTTCCCTACATGACTGCAAATTGGTTTCACTGCACATTTAAATGATGTGAATTTTCCCTTCATGATGGTTCCTTCAGTTCTCATTCAGAATAAGTAGCATCTGGTGTGGTACTTACTGGGGAACTGATGTCCTTTTTAAATGAGTACCAGAAGAGACAGATACACAAAGCATGAGAAAATAGTGATTAACTTTCTGCTGCCCATGGTATCCCAGAGGTTAGCTGTATTTCATTTAATGATTATACACTCAAGCAAAGAGAACTCTGTATTGTTTATGTAAGGACTTTGCCTCCTCTTAAACACGAGATGAGACAATTGATGTCATATCCCAATGTATATCCTAATGCAGAGAACTGATTAATCACTGTAAAGGAAATATTCTGGGGAAAAAAAAATTGTTCAGTGGCTCACTGTCACTTGCCATGCCTAGCCAGGAAAAGCTGGCAGGAATAAAACTGCTTTTAAATAAGCCAGATCAGCCTGAGCAAGCACTGAAGAGACCCAACAACCATCATGGCTTTTCAGACTGGGCAGAGGCAGCAGAGATGCTGCTGGCCCTTGTGAAACTCTGGTCTGGTGAGAAGAGCATAAACTTCTCAGGAAAAATGCCAGAGCTTCAGACCCTGCTCACACTTCATGCTTTGGTGGCAGGGGCTGCTTTCCCACGACAGCAGCTCCAAACATAGCTCACACTCAGAGTTCACTGCACCAATGAGGCCAGACCATGGGATATTGCCAGGGGTACCTAAAGAGAGTACCCATCAGAACAGACATAGTTTCACTGTCATTCAACAAAGCTTGAGATCTCAGCCCCCAGGAGTTCTCTCTTAATGATTTCCACAACATCAATCTCCAAAAGTCTGTTTTTTCTTGTAGAGAGCAAAGAATGTCTTTATGTCTTCACTGAGAGCAGAAAAGGTTTACAGAAAGGAAACAGGCACCTCACCACTTCATAGTACACATGGGACCAACATTAATAGCCAACACTTGGACTGGAAGTGACTGTACCAACATAACAGTATTGAAATTAAACCATTCACCAGCAGCTAAGCTAACTCAGATATCTTTATGTCACATTCCTGTTGCTGCAGAGCAAAGGAGAACATCTAGAAATGTGAGAACTAATGAGACCAAAGTTGTACCTGCTCATACTATATTGTTTTATCTCAGCCTTCTTCAATTTCATCCAGCTGTAAAGAAAGAAGAACTCAAAAATCATGGCTCATTAATCAGCTAAGGGGAAGGAGAATGAATGGACCCTTCTCCACTCAATCATGACTATTTGCAGGGGAAATTGTGCTGAAATAGGGGTTTATCAGATACCTCCAGCTGGGCAAGACCCTGCTGCACCAATCCACTAAAACAGGCACCCACTGGCATGTAGCTGATCCAGAAAATCCTTTCCCTGACTCTGCGAACAGCATGTACTCTTTTTCCCCTTCGGTTTCTAGACTCACTCTAATCTCTCTTGTCTCAAGCTGGTTTGGGCTACCCACTGGGCAGCCTCTGGGAAGCAGCTGTATGTGGGGGACAAGTCCTGGAGCTCCTCCTCAGGTCCACACTCCTCACACTGGAGGCTCCTGGTTGTGATGCATTCTGCCACCATGGCTCTGTCTATCTTCAGCATCTTCGTTTACAATCTTCTGTGGTTAGCACAGAATATTCTCTTCTGAGTGACTGTTGTTCCATCCATCTCCTCTACAGTTAATGCTGTCTCTAGTGTGTTAGCTACAATATGTACAGCTCAGGCTTTTGTGTAGCTGCTTCCTTTCTCTCCCATCAATTTATTTTTTCATTCTTGTAATTTTGTTAATTTTTCCTATAAACTTCCACTCTCACCTACAATTTAATTCAGGCTTTAAGTTAATGAAGTGCTCAGTTTATGATAAGCCTTTTTTGGTTACATATAACTTCTGTTTACCAGAAAAATTTAAACTACTTGCTGGCTGAATTCTTCTGTGCTAAGACTGTGTTTAATAAAGCATTTCACCCCCGCCTATCCCACTGGTTTAGTATTTGACATCAGACCCAGTGTCAGCTCTCCAGTCTGTGTCAATGCTGTTCACCTACTCAGTTAACATGCTTTCCCACCTGGTTGTATGACCTGTGTTGAGCATAATTACAAAATAGCTAAGAAGCAGCAAAACACAAGTGGCTTGAATGTCACAATCCCTAAAAAAGCTGTTTTGTAAAAGCTTTAAAAATGTCAGTTGGTTAGTCAAGCACAAAATTTAAAAAATAAGGGCTTTGAGTAATTTATTGCTTTACAAAAGGATCTCTGCCTTTAAAGAGGGCTTCACTCACACATGTCTCCACTTAGGAACCTGAGCTCTTCTGGGCAAGAAAAACATTACACTTTGTTCAGAATATTTGATTTTGTTTTCATTAATAAATACATGTGAATAATAAAAATGCAGTTGCAGAAGTGCACTTAATTTGAATGTGCCATCTGTTCCATACAACACCTTGACATCAATGCTAAAGCATTTCTTTTTCTTCATTAAAATAATTATTCAAAGAAAGGCTGTCCTTACCACTGACAGAGTACATCTTCACTCGAACTGGAGTACAACTGGATGGAGTGAAGCAAAGTAAGTGACAGTCATTTACTGCTGTGCCTTTCAGCACAAGCTTCAGTCCACATCTGTCATTGGAACAAAAGAGGGATAGTTTCTGTTCACCTGAACACCACTTGTTTCATGGCAACATGCAGCAGAAAAGCTACTAAGTTTTATGACATATGTGAAAAACAGAGAGATAATTGATGAAAATAGTCTGTTTAATAAGTATTCTGCTGCCAAATGATGTGACTAATGCAGCGCTAGGAAAAAACCCCACAACCTGGCACACTGAGAACATTCAGTTCACACACGGCCTAGAAAATCTCTTGAAGTGATCCAGTTCTGTACTCCAAAATTGGCTTTAGTTTTTGAGGTGCCCTGCTAGAAAGAAAGATTAATCATTTGTACCATCATATTACAGCAGCACAGAAGACAGTACAACAATGGACATACTGAGGAGACCATGACAATTTAGCCAGTGCCAGTTCCTTCGCTACAGCTGGCCTGATTCCACATTCAAAATCAAGCTGATCCAAAGTAAAGCAAAGTACAAGCAGAAAGGGGAGCCCTTCTCCAAGTCATTAAAAGCACAATTTCTTCAAACTTAGAAATCTACCTTTTTAGAATTCTAAAAAAATGGTTTTTGTCATTAGGAAAGTTAAGTCCATCCAGCCTGAAGCAGAGAGCCTATCTTTAAAACAGAAATGTCCTATTTCACACTGGGAAAAAAAAGTTGTTGTTTACTTTCAAAAAACCCTAGAGGAATGTGTGATTCATTAGTTGTTTACTTTAGCAAAATTTTAAGCTGCTAGAGATAAATCTATTGCTAATTCAAAAGTTGGCACAATTAATGCAAACATTTGTTCCACAGTAGTATAGATTAATGGGAAGGGGGGAGAGAGGGAAAGTTACAGGATTATGAAGAAGCAAATATTTTCTAATAATCTGACACTTAACTGTCCTTATTCTTTAAGTGCATTTTGCATAACATTTAAAAGATAACAGATATCACCACTTCTGTGTAGGCAGCAGGTTTAGGCAGAGGGATGTGATTTGGGAAATTTTTAGGGCAAGAGTAAAATTTTTTTACTTAGAAGTAATAGTTTTATATGTGCACAACAGATTTTTGGATTGCCTGATAAATCATACCATTCCTATTAATAAGGAAATAATCACACGTTTTTCAGTCCTGCAAAGGGTTGGTTTCACTGCTGAGTTCTAAGGACCAGGCTTTCCTGTTCATAGGAGTTTTAGAAGCTTATCACTGCATTATTTTGTCTCATGACATCCACTTGTAAAGATTCAGAGTCACCACGACAACTCGTCCACAGCTCTGCTGCTCTAAGATTCTGCCTGTTCTGCCCACAAACAAGAGTACTGCTGTTTCTGGATGGGGGACTGCCTGGCCCCTGAAGAGAGCACATCAAACACACTATCACTGGGACAGGCCCCCACAGCCCAGATCCCACCTTGGCACTGCATGGGATGTGGTGGGTCAGTGTGACATGGCCAGGACACTGCACTGACCAACCCCTCCTCAGCCCAGGTTCTTCAGTCCAATGCCTGACACCTTCCCAGTCAGCTGCTGTGAATGAACTGGATCTTCTCCTTCACTGCACAGAAATAAATGCCAGCTGCCAAAGAAATCCTGGTTTTGTTGGTGACTAAGTTGCCATTCAGGGAACAAACAGGGAGGAAGCTGAGATTTTTTTAGCTCAGATCTCCTCCCTGGGCCAGGGAACGACCAGCCTAAGCAGCCATTTGTAATTTTTCAAGAAAACTTTTGAAGCTTTTATGAGGAACTGCAAGTCTTTACAAAGACTTTATGAAGACCAACCAAGTTGAAAATAAACATGCCATACAAAGAATATTAATCAAGACAACAGAGAGCAAGAAGAAAAACTTTACAAAAAAGATACAGAAGTCAGAGAATAATCTGAAATAAATTTGGAAGTATAGCTGGCAGTGTTAGATATCAAGAAGCTTTTTCTCAAAGTATAGAAGGAGACTCAGCCAAGGATGAAGAAAGATCATTTCAGAAAGGAATGAGAAATACAGCCACAAAGGATGGTAAAGCAATCCAAGCATTAAATGAATACTTACATGTTTACAACAAAGATGCCTAAAAATCTGTCAGATGACACTGGCTATATATCTGCTATCATGAAAGAGCTCAGAAGCAGTTAAGGAAAAGCATTAGGCTAACTGGAGCAGTGGAAATGAAGGACAAGACCACTGGAGAGCCTCAGCTGCATGACAGCCCAAGCAGGCTGAGCCTGAATTTGCCAGTCTCATCAGGGCACACCGCAGACAGACTCAGCCTGATGACTGCAAAGCAGCACTGGGAGACAGTGCCCAGAACTGGCACCACTCTGCCCACTGGACTCTAAGGAAGGAGAAGCCTGACCCTCACAGAAACTGATGACAAGGTTATAGCAACGATCCTCCTTAAAAAATAAAATAAAATTAGCCCCCCTCAGCTTCAGTTAGTTTGATCATGCATACAAACACCCAGGTGGGCAAGATTCATGTTGATCTCAATAGTACAATTGTAAAAGGGAAAATTCCACACAACTCAGCCTCTTAGCAGCTGCAGGGCGTTTCATGTATGTTCATGCAGACAGTGATGCTCCTTAAGAGTTTTAACTTTACAGTAAATCTGTTATTGCCTTCACACTAATGGCTCAAACAACACGATTACAGTATGGAAAACAAGAAAAAATGTTTAATAAAATCCAACAAAACTGGTTCTCAGCTCCAACAGGCCTCAAAGCTCAGAAGGAAGACGGAGCTAATATGTAGTGAATCATTTACTTAATGAGTTTAGCCTCCTCCTGTTTGCAAATTGTCCAACAACACTTGGCAGTTTTCACATGCACTCCTTATTCAGAGTTTTTGCAAAATATCTCGTTCAAATAATTCTGATATTCCAGATTGCTCACAAGTACTTCATTGTGATTATGCAAGATAAGCAAGCAAGAAAGCAACTGGCCTGTCTGGTTTGCCCAGTTTTGCTCACACAGCCCCCTTTTCATTTCCCAGACTGGACAGCACTTAGTCTCAGTACTGGGCAGGTCTGTGTCCACTGGCTGAAAGCTCCGTTATCATGCATTTCTCTAAATGCAGATTTAAAATCTGTATTTTCCTCCATATATCCTATATAAAATGACCCTGAAATTAGCTGAGCTGGTTAGAGGATGGTGCTAATAACACCACGGTTGTGGGTTTGATCCCTGTATGTGCCATTCACTTAAGAGCTGGACTCGATGATCCTTCAGGGTCCCTTCCAACTCTGACTACTGTGGCTCTAGTGCTGAGAATCATTTCACAAGTGACAAAATGACAAAGAACAGATATACAAAGGGGTTTTTTTTTAAAACACTGAGACTATGATTTCAGCTGCTTTCACATTTTAAATTACTGTCTTGGACTGTACAGTTTCTCATGGCATAGCATCCTGAAGGCTGACTACTGAATGTGTAGGTGCTTAATTTTTTCCCCCACCCAAGCAGAGCATCACCCCTGAAGCCACAGGATTGTTACTGGGCATGCAGCCACCTTGCCTATGGCTACTGCTATGTTAAAATTTACTGTATTGATAACTTTATAGACTTCTTTTGTATACAATAAATGATATTTATACAAACATTAAGTATCAGAGCAAAGACAAGAATCCCTGAAATACACCTTCGGATGAAAGCCTGCAAATATTTCAATGTACTATATAAAGTAGAACTACGTGGAGGCTAAAAGCCCACCAGAAACCACAATCTGATGATGTGGACCCTTGATCCCCCTTGAGATGAGGCCTCAATCAGTCATACTGACAGCTGACCCCATCAACCTAACTTTGGAAAGCAAACCTGTTGAACAGGTATCTCTCATTTCCCTTTACACAGGTTAAAAGAATGAGATGGAGAAAAAAGATTTGTAAAACCATGCAGGAGTCAGCCTGAATCATTCCCATGTGTTTCACAAAATTATTCCTGAAAAGATCTTAGTCTTTGTAGAGAAAAATGAAGGTGTTTCATGTAATCCTCAGATTCACAGGGTAACTAAATATTTGTTTTTTCACTGTAAGCTATTTATGTATAAGATTCCTTATGTTGTGGATCTAATCAATTTTACAGTAGTCTGTGGGAGAAACCAAGTTGGAATTCCAGGCATGTCCTACAAATATCTCGGGCAGCTCACTCCAACTCATACATTATTTTTATTCTTATGGTGCCCTCTCCTTAGTGCCAAGTTAGACTTTTTTTTTCTCAAAGAAGAGAATTATTCCTCTTTACAATTTCAGACTTCTTATTTGTGACAGAAAGGAGGCAGAAGGGTTCTGTGTTTGCTGAGAATATAAGCATCAAGCTAGGCACAATTTCTCTAAATTACAATCTGCTTTGTCAAATATCTAGGCATCCTCAGCTGATCATGTTTTAAATAGGGCTGGCTCCTTTTAACCAAATCACTCGAAAGCCTGGTTCAGAGTTATTTAAAGTGGCTGGTATTTTATGACACCACAAATGCTGCACAATGCAACTGCTGAGCTTTAAAAACACAGAAACTAGAAAGTGGGTACAAGAAACTACCATCTGTCTCTCGAAACAATTATCATCCTACCATCTGTCTATACACTAGAAAATGTTTTTGCTGTCAATAATATTTGATTGAAAAAGCTCTTTATGGATACTAAGAAGAGGAAACCATTTTAAGAAAAACAAAAATATATTGCTGATCATTCAAGTTTCTCCTTTCCACAAGAAAACCTGCCATTGCACTGTGTTCTGCTGTGAGACAAAACATGAAGGGTACATTGCAATGATATTGAACCCCTTTGTAAATGAGAGGGTGCTTCTTTACCGTTACTCCATTCTTTATGAACTCCTTACTATAAAAGAAGTAAGAAAAGTCCAAAACCTAATTCAAACTAGGAATAGAATGAGGAAAACTATCTTAGACATTTGCTTTGGACTTTTCTTCCCCACATTTGTTTTTCTCCATCCCAGAGTAGTCCACAGCAGATGACCAGTTTAATGACCCTTCAATGAACCTGGTGGCTGCAGTCCTTCATTGTCCAACCTGAAAAGGGATTTAGATTCCAACACAGGATAGACAGAAAGCAGGAGTTACCCTGCAGATCCATAAACTGTGGATGCTACTGCTCCCTAGCACATTTCAGCTAGTCTGGAAGCACAATTACATGGGCATTACAGTCAAAGGAACCTCCATGGAAGATACCCTTGAGAAGACTGCTGCCAGATCATTAGTTTCTCCCAGCATTCCAGGTTTTGCCCTGTACTGTGCAACCTTTGGGACAAAGGGCTGTGTAGGAACACACTGCCAAGTATTACACTGTCATGGTTTGACACTGGCCCAATGCCAGGCACCTGCAAGAGTCGCTCACCCTCCCCTGCCACGGCTGGGCAGAGGAGAGGGAAAAAAAGTTAACAAAGGTTTCATGAGTTGAAATAAGGACTAGGGGAAAACACTTCAAGGGCAAAACAGGCTCAACTTAAAGTTGCAAAGTGAAATTTATTACTAACAGAATCAGAGGAGGATAATGAGAAGTAAAATAAGCCCTTAAAACATCTTTTCTTCTCCCAACCCCTCCCTTCTTCCCACCGACAGCACAGGGAGACAGGGCGTGGGGGTTTGGTCACTTTGTCACCTGAGGTTTTCTTCCACTGCTCTGGGAGAGGAGTCCTTGCCCTGTGAGACCGTGGGGTCCCTCCCACAGGAGACAGTTTTCTGTCAACTTCTCCAGCATGGCTCCAAATCTCACAAGCAGCAGCCCTACCACACCTGCTGCAATGTGAGCCCCTCCCACGGGCACACAGCCCTCCCAAAATTGCTGTGGCATGGGTCCCTCTTCCATGGGGTGCCATCCTCCAAGGACAGGCTGCTCCAGCCTGGAAGCAGGGCCCCTCTCTACCCTGGGTCTCCCACTGGATCACAGCCTCCTCCAGGCATCCACCTGCTCTGGCATGGCCACCTCCCCCCCACGCTGTGGGTGGATCTCTGCATCCCTCGTGGATCCCCAGGGGCTGTGGGTGGATCTCTGCATCCCCATGGATCCCCAGGGGCTGTTGGTGGATCTCTGCATCCCCGTGGATCCCCAGGGGCTGCAGGGGTGCAGCTGCTTCACCATGGTCATCACCAGGGCCTGCAGAGGAATCTCTGTTCCTGTGCCTGGAGCACCTCCTGCCCCTCCTTCTCCACTGACCTTGGTGTCACCATGTTGTTTCCCTCACATGTTCTCACCTCCTTCTCATCTCTGACTAGGAGCAAAACCTGTGACTTTGTTTTGGTTTCTTTCTTACATATGTCATCACAGAGGGGTTACCAACCTCTCTCACTGGCCCAGTTTTGGCCTGCACCATGTCCATCTTCAGAGCCGTCAGGGATTGGCTCTGCTGGACATGGTAAAAGCTTCCAGGAGCTTTTCACAGGAGCCACTTTGTGGCCCCCGTGCTACCAAAAACCAATCCATGCCAAACCAATACATACACACACAACAAAGCCTTTCATAGAATCTTGAATTTGAGCACGTCAGAGTTACCCTTTGATTACGTCATTAGTATCTTTATTGTAATTATGATTATTAGTGCTACAATATTTTTATAAGGCCCACCCCTAATGCTTGGATCACCCAAGACCTTTCACCAAGACTCAAAAGCCTAATGAGGGGCTACATTTTTTTCAGGCTGTTGCAACTCCTCCATGCTCCTCTGGAGTCAAATGAATGCAGCACCAGCATCTGTTTAGAGGCTAGTGATAATGACATTTGTAAAATCCAATGAATGTTTTATCAAATGAATCGGCTGTATTTATTTTTGGAGGAGGAAAAAAATAAACAGGTTTCATTAAGAAGTTAATGCACTGTTTTTCCCCATCTATAAAAATTAAATCCTTTAAATGGGGAAAAATAATTTTGTGATCTAATTCTAATCCTTTATGACAAACAAGTAACCAAAAAATTTTCAGTCAATCAGTAAAGGTCCAGTGACAGATGAGACACATTTACATTAAGGACAGATGAAAGGCAGGGACAGCTGCAGGTATGGGTTTGTACCTTTTATTTGAATTTCTTTTTGGGAGGTTATGGGTTTGGGTGATGGTGGTAGTGGTTTTTTTCAGTGAACATCATGTTTCATGTAAGAGAATTAATACTATTTTAACAGATTACCAAAAATTTTCCAAAACACACTGTGTACTGAGAATAGAAGCTGACAACGCATTAAAAGACAAAAAAGCAAAAAGCTCACTTGTACTGCAGCAGCACCCACCATTATGGAGGGGCACAGGCAGCTTATGTCAAGTTTGCTCTGTAAGATGCAGAAAGCAAGTGCAGAAGATCCTCACTTAGAAAATCATAGTTATTAGTGAAAAGCTGAATAAGCATGGCTGTAATTCCAAATGGACTTGAGTATAGCAGATGTTCCCTAGAATCTTATGATTAAATCACAAAACTTGTCCTAGCCTGGAAATGCAGAGAACATGAATGTAGGCTTAATGTTGTGGGAGGAGAGGAGAAGAAAAGAAGAGAAGACAGCATAACAGCACATAGCAGCTGGATTTCCCGAGGCACGTATTTTATTCATAAGTGTAAGCTGTTGAATAATTCACATGCAGCAGCATGTAGCAGAAGCCAGTTAAAGAACCAGGGTCATTCCTGGACTTGGCTTTGCCAGTTGTTGCACTGAGTTACTCCAGCTCTTTTTGCAAACATTCCTCCAGTGGAACTGAAAGCAGAGAGCTCAGCTGTTTTTATTCCAGATCCATAAAGTGGTGATATTCTTTGGGAAAGTTACTGGGAAATAATAAATCAGAGTAGCAAAGGAAGGTCTTCAGATAGTTTTCAACCAAATGTCTTGGAAAAGCACGAGCACATTTTATCAGAAAAGCTTTCACCAGCAGGATCCAACTGCTTTGCATCCATGGAGCTGAAAACTGACCAAACAGGCCAACAAAACTGCTGAAAGCAACCAGTTAACATATGGATCTGATTGACTGGCTTAATCTGCACACTGAACTAAACTGGACTAAACTAAAACCACATAGTGATCCAGAGCTGGATGAATCGGCTCACTTGCTAGAGCTGTCTGTGAGTCAATGCAAGAGAACATCAGTACCTTCACCAAGCCATTCCACAGCAAGACACACTCACCAAAGGCATGAAGCTGGAAGATTAAAATGTTAAAATGAAGGAGAATATCACTTGTAGAGAGTTTAGTTTATGCTTTTTTCATCACTGAATGCAAATTAATCACACTGGATATTTTTTGATAAGAAGAGCAAATCATATCTAAGTACTTAAAATGAAACACTTTCCCTACATTTTGAGTATTAAATCACTGGTTAATTTCTGATATTTACCCTCTAGGCCACAACCTATCAATTCCTTACTTTTCCACTCAAACTCCAAAGCAATAAAAGAAAGAAGGAATTATGCAAACAAACTCTGTCCAACCTCATATCACAGCACAGTTCTTCAGGTTCCAAATTCAAAATCTACACACCTTCCTCGCACATGGCACTTATCTCACCACACCATGAGTAAGCATGCTGTGTGGTAGATAAACTTTTGTAAGATTATAAAATCTTAACATTTTGTCATAGTGAAAATAACAGTGAAGCTTGCTGCAAAGGTCTGGTGAGCAGAGCATTCATCGTCCCCATCACTTTGGAACTGAGGAGGAGGAGGACACAGCCTTCTCAGTTCCTTAATCCTTCTCACAGGCTCCAGTTTTCCTTCATACCCATACCTATAATTCCTCTTGAGTTAAAACTAATCAAGCCAGTCTGTACAGAAAAGGGCAGCTTGATAACAGAGAGGAATTAGACCAAGCTAATAGCACAACTAAGACAGCAAGATAAAACCAGCCTCCCTGGTATGGAAACAGGCATGGAAAAGGGATAAAGAATGTTTTTCACCTGATACTTTTCTTCAAACACAGCTTTGAAAATCTCTTAGAAATGAAAGTGGAGCTGTAGGAATGCTGGTCTGTACAGCCTGTGACACCAGATCAAATACCATGGCACTTCACATATGATAGCCAGGCTGGAAAGTCCCTGTGCAGCACTAACAGAAAGAGCTAGAGGCCTTTATTTCAGTTTAGCACCAGTGCCCACAGGAGATTCACTCTGCCTAGGCAGCTTCACTATAACCCTTCCTTGCCCAGAAAAATCAGCTCCCTGAATCCACAACTGCAAAAACAAGGTTCCAGTGTGCTTTGTGAGGCACCCTAAGTTTCATTGCTCAGTTCAAGTAGCCAGCACGATTGCCATTAGCACTAGGAGAGTATGGATGAAAGTGAAGGTTAACTTTGATGCTTTCTCACAGCCATAAACCTCTAGATAGTCCTGAAACAGAGGACAGCTTGTTTTTCTCCTCACTGACATTTGTGCTAGACAACATGAAGTATTCAGGAGTGACAGAATGCAGTAGTGAGGCTTCTGACTCCAGTCTGTCCCTGCGTAGCACACAGCTAAAGGTCAAGTCATCCTCTCTCCTGTCCAGCAAACAGCAGGGACACAATAAGGTCTCCTGTGCACTTCTCTAGGTACAGGATTCAGTGATGGATCTGCTACAGGGTACCTTGTATCCACTAGATAACCATCCTGACTGCAAAAGATTCAACCCATAAGTGCAATTGACTCACAAAGGAAAGTGGAAGAGGGCTAGGGACAAGTAGTAGGAATTTTCCCCTTCCTTTCCTTTATCATGCCATGCTAATTATGAAGTTCAGATAAGCTAAGGATTTTATGATGTTATAACAGAAGGGATTTAAAACCCTAATTTTTTTTATTCCAATCTCTCTCAGAAGTAGAAAATGAGAAATCAAAAAGGCAGTTATTTTAAGAATTCATAAGTTATTGCACTCTACTGCCCAGTACAATGAACTATTCTCAGTTCATGTCAGTTGTTAATAAGACTTTACCATAATATAGCAACTCAGCATGATTAAAAATACACCACAAAGGACATTCACCTCTAAAAATAGCTATTAAAAAAATGGACAAAGTCAATCTGAAAATAGATGGGGGGAAAGGAAGAGAAGCAAAATAGATTAAGTAGGGCAAATCATACTGCATGCCAGGAAGGAGTGCATTATTTCAAGTTGATAAAATATTTTTAAATAAATGTATAAGTAAAGCATGCAATAGCATATTAATCCAGTCAGAGTCATACACAGTCACTTATTTTAAAACAAAAATAGCAGAGGTTCCAGCTCTCTTCTTAGGGATCCTCACATTGGATTCATTCATGCAAGACAGTGAGAACTCTGGCATTAACAAATTAAGGGTCTCTGTGTGCATTAAAGACATGAGAAGTCTTGCCCAATGATTTTAGCTTTGAAAGTTCACATACACAAAAAACAAACAAACCAACAAAAAACACACAAAAAACCCCAAAGAAACAAAACAAACACACACACACCTCCTAAACCCCCAAAAAACAAAAACAAACCCCGCCACACAAACCCTGCAGCTTTACTGGGGTAATTCAAACCAGCTCTGAACTTGTACCATGGAAGTGGATTTCATTTTAAAAAAACCCAAGTCCATATTTCCTGAAGTTAAGCAGACACCCAAATGCTCTGCTGGTTCAGTGCCAGAGCACCTAGCACTTGGGCTGTTCACCCATAATATAAATGCACTATTCCACCCATTAATTGTGATTGCTATCATACCACATAGAGCTAAATGCAGTGCAAGTAGTTAATGGGTTTAGCACTATTCTTTTCTAAGGTTTCAGAGGAAATACTGGAACATACACTTCTTCAGAAAACATCTGTGCAAATCCCAAAACTATTTTTTAAAAAGTCTTTCTTTTTCTACTACTTTGGAATTCATGTACCAAAAGATACAGAGTATCTAAATCTATCTGGACTCATCCTGACTTAAAAAAAGAGCCTTATTCAACATACAGCTGTGAATATTTCCATGAAATGTACTTTCCCTTGTGGCTTCCTTCCTGGAACCAAGTCACTTGAAAATCAAGTTTAGAATAAAGTTCAGAATAATTTTTGGTTCACAGTGATTAAAACCAGCAAGAACAGTTAAATTGTTTGAATGCCAAGTGTGTGCAATTTTCTTGCAAAATCCTTAGGTCTCCAAGTCAGAGGGATTTAACTGTCACAGATGCCGCACAGGTTTATTCTGTGCCATAGCTTAGCTCCACTGGGGGGAAAGAGGAGCCAAGAGGAGGAGAGTTAAAATTCCTCCAATGCAGATACTCAACAGAGATTCAGTGATTCCTTCCTACAGGCAACCTTCTCAGATGTATAGTGAAATAAAGAAAAAAAAAACACAACATTTTGGACAGCTCCAGTGAGTCTAACCCCTGTTAACGTTGCCAGTGTGAGACCACGTGAACTATGAAGTGACAAGTATTTCAATAACTTGCCTACCTTGAATATTTAAAAAAAAAAAATTACTTTTATGGGATACAGAAATACATTTAACTAGACCTACAGACATCCATTGGCTGTGATGGACAAAGTATGCAACAAAACCCATCCTGAACAGCACACCCTGCCACCCTGATGTATTTTAGCATCCAAAAGAAAGGTTAAGCTTTGGAAAGATCTTACTGAATCTTGTAAATGCTACCCTTACCTCAACAGTGCAAAACTCATTTTCTCTTCTCTGCTGATATGGATCTATTGTGGCAATTGACTGGATTGAAGTCCAGTCATTTAAACTGAGCAAACAGGTTAGTGCAAATGCTGATAGGTCCTGCAAGATCTTTTGGCCTTTGCAGAGTGAAATAGTCTGGACGTAGGTCAATGAGTATGTTACTATTTGAGGATCTTAAAAGGGCATATGTTAGCAGAAAATTGAACTGTCTCAAGCTTCTTAAATTGCTCCTATTAGATCCCTGAGAAAATATTTTTGGTTTATATTAGGCATCTCAGGGTTTAGGCATTAGCAAAGGGGATAGGTGAGTGATTAAACAATTACCAAGGGTATCAAAAGGATTACATAGAGGTTTGTGAGTAAAACAGTGCTATTTTACCAGTAACTACCTCAAGAACTTCACCTTTCAGGAGACCTCTGGTAAGGACTTAGAGTTTACAAAGCAGGCCAGATGAGATCAGTCCACCAGCAAGACCACACACAGGCTGGATATATTTGCTGGCCATCTGATGGTTCAAGAAAAAATCCACAAATGGCTTCCTTGCTGTCTCAGAAAGTCTCTGTACTCCTGCAGTAATGCTGCCACGGTGAAGAGAGAAAAGCAAATTGGTGTAGCAAGCAGAACAGGACACAAGAAAAATGAATGTAAGAAAAATGCCTCCTGCTGTTACCTATGGAGCAGCAGGCTTATCCACTGCCCTTCACCTGCACCCCTTCCATATCACCACATATGTGCAAACACACACAATCCCAGTCAGAATGGTGTCAGAGAAAATAAACAGAAAATCGTGTTCTGTAATCATTCCTAAACAGTCATTCCTGACTGGTGTGATTACAAACCACCATCTTTAACAAGCTGGGGTCCTTGTGAGTAAGTTACTGGAACTTCTCACTGCCGTTGGTAACAGTCCCCTCATCTGGGTCAAAAGGCCACAAGAGATGTAGACATCCTGCCATGTTTGTTTACACAGGGATGTAGCCCCTGCTCACAGGAGCAGTCATGTGAAAGAAAAGTTAATGCATTCTTTCAGATCAATAAAGGCATTATTTAAGAATTCAGAGCTCAGGACTGATGAAGTTCAAGTTGCTGATATGAAAGACAAAACCACTATGAAGTAAAGAACATGTAATTACATGTGTATATTCCCCCCCACTTTCATTTCATCTCTTTCGTGTAATATGGGAAATTTTAGGACCCTCTGCACAAAAAGGAAACATTTCCCTCAAGGGATTATTCCTTTTTTTTCAGCAATATAAATATATCTATTTGCACAAATACAATATTCTTATCTCTTAGCAAAACATACAACCAATGCAGCTAAAAGAGAAAAAGTGATATCTTGGCTATCAGCATTGTAATTCTAATCGAGAGCTCTAAACCCACCCACATCCCCCAATACCACAGTAGAAAGAAGTTTCTGTTTATTTTCTTAATGCAGGCTTACATGCCCCCTGGCTATTGGAATACAAACACAAAAGTAGATGCAGTGTTAATTTAATTCTGTCACAAGTTTTCAGTGGTACAGGAGCAACATCAAAGACAGTCTACGAATATCAAATTAAAGCCATCCATCATTCTTCCTGCACCACATTGTCCAAATGGCTTAACCAATATCAATGAGGATTTAACTGTCAGCAGCAAGTGGAAACACTGGTATCGTTGGCCTAAAATTAGAGTAGATTTGAGTAAATTGAATGATTATTACAGGGGGGACATGAACACAAGCTTCAATCCAGCAAATTTAAAGCCTGTAATCAATCTTCACTGGGTAATCACCACCATTTGTCACTGAAAATATTGATGCTTTGTTAGATTACAGGAGAATACCAAAAAGCTCCTAACTTCATTAACATGAAAGTACTAAGCAGATCAAGTCTAATTCAGGATAGCACCTACCCCAGCTGCATACCTGCTCTGTCCTTTTATCTGCAAGCCTCAGCTTCCCCAGATGTCTAATGGATGATATAATATACCTGCCCTTTGTGGAAAGCTGTCACCACTCTGAAGCCTGCAGTCTGTACTTTCTGTGTATCTCCATTTTTATAAATACATAGACAAGTTTTTGGGAAAGATTTATAGACAGAATATTAAGAGCAATTAACACCTCAAAAATAGTAACAGGCTGAAACACTTGAAGCCACTCAAGGAAACCAGTGTTGAGAATTGTCCTTTCTTTCCCACAGCCCAAAGGATGCACTGAATTGCACACTTGTCTTTATAGCTGCTGATTCTTCACATTTGAGACTTAGCCCACTAAAATACTGCATATTATCCCTAGTATATAAGGGGGTACATAAGTATTTTTGCAAACCTCCTGTTAGTTTCACAGCTTGAGAATGAAGAAAGACAAGACAGGCTTCACAACACCCTGTGGCAAGTCTGACCTGCTGCCACAAGTGTGGAGGAGAGCCTGGTGCTACGGAACAGCACTGGACACAGAAGCCAGCTGCATCAGTCAAAGACATCTTCCAGGGTGCAGCCAGAGGGGAAATCAGGGGGGAAGTCTTGTGGTTTTTGGTTGGGTTTTTTTTGTTTGGTTGGTTTTTTGGGTTTTTTTGTTTGTTTGGTTTTGGTTTGGTTTTTTTTAGCTGTAGCAAAGTCTTCCCTGGTATCATCAACTATTGTCCCGGGTTGCCCATGCGCCATCGCTGGCCCTGGGGCTGCAGGAGCCACTCTGAGGAGAGCTGTTTGTGCCCTCTCTGGTGGTGCCTTAGGCAAAGTGTATTTAATAAAGGGCAAAATGCTGCTGGTCAGTGAGGCAAAAAGTGTGAGAAAAGCTCTGCAGCACCAAGGAGGATGCAGGAGCTGTCCCAGGCCCCAGCAGAGCCTGCCCTGCAGCACAACCTCCCACTCCCACTGCAGAGAGGTTGGGAGGGAGGGAGTGAGATCAAGCCTGGGACAAACTGGAGCAGGAAGGTGCTCTGTGATTTTTGTCTTTGCTTCTACCATCCTACTCTAGTTTTGACTGGCAATAAATCAAATTAATTTGCCCCAACTCAGGTATGTTTTGCCTGTGGCAATAATTGATAAGTAACGTACCTGCCTTTATCTCAAACTGCAAGATTTCTTATCTGATTTTGTCCCCCATCTTGCTGGTGTGGGTCAGGGGGAGATATAAGAAAGCAGCTGGAGGTGGTCTGGCAGCCTTATCTGACAGCACAGCTGTCTTGTAAAAATCCTTACACTCCTGCCTGAGGATGAAGACTCTGAAAGCAGGAGAGAACTGGGAGGGAGGGAAGCACATGTTCTGAGTATTTGCCATCATCCAGAGAAGGACTTCAGGCCTATTTCAAAAGTTTGATAAAATGAAACTACAGCTTCAGAAACTATGCAAAACCACTCACACACACTCTCAGATACCTAGGATGTTTTTCAAAGAAAACAAACACAAACCAAACCCCACACCCTATACTGTATACAGACAACAGACCAAAATCCAGATTGAATTCTTTGGCCTTTGTCACTGGAAAAAAAAGTTCTGATACCAAGTATTTATAAAGCACTGAAGTATCTGTGAAGTATTATGCCAGTGCACATAAACAATGCAAAGCAAACAGCAATCACAATTTAAAGTTCAATTTAAATTTCACTTATATTTGGAGTAGGCTGAGCTGTACCACTGCACAAATCACAATTGTTACAGTGGCTGCAAAAGCAAAATTTCATCAGATAAGCCTACCATCTTCAAAAGAAAGAAGATGAATTACAAAAATCAATTTTCCACTCATTACAGAAAGTGTTAAGGATCACTAAAGATCACCATGACTGCCACAGTACTTTCTGTAATTTATACAACAATGTATCGGTTTTTCATGGTGGACTGTCACATATAAGACAGCATGCAAATGAAGAACATAAAAATAATTCAAGCAACGCTTCTGAGAACAAAACTGTTGCAGGGGAAAAACAAAAAAAAAGCAGTTCTTGGAAAGAGATGTGAAAATGCAGACAAAAACCCATAGGTGGTTGCTACAGAAACAGCCGAAGTGTATCACAGTATCATCCACAGTTATTCATACAAATCCCTTAACTGAGACAGCAAATTAAACAGGCCCCCTTCTCCACAAGAGAACAAAAATGATACATTGCAGTGAAACAATATCTTTGTGTACTGCCAGCAATACATCTGTTACTCTTTTAAATCAGAAAACAATTATAGACTTGGCTGACAAGTAAACTTTTTACTCCTCTATGGCCCCTAGAAGCATTGATATGATTTTCCTGAAATCCTGGAAGCATTGATGTGATTTTCATAAGCATTTGTCACTAGAGAGCTGAAAAACAGTAAAGCTCTTTTAGAAATATCTGAAGCATAAAAGTGCAGCTAAATCAAATTATTTAAAATTTAGAAAATATCAGTTACAAGAGGTAATTCCAAGAGTAGATTTCAGAGACAGCCCTCTAACAGTAAATAAACACAAAAACAGTATAAACACCTGCTTCAAACTACTCAGTTCATTTTCTTGATGGTGTAATGAATTGTGGTACAGAAAAATCTTTAGTTTGGGATATGAGAGATTTTCAGTAATTCTTGATCATTTACAAAAAGAATTTCACAATTAGAGGACATACGTAATTTTATCAGTCCTGAATGCATAAAGAATTGAGGCCTGTCCCCTATGAGTGATTATTCCTTCATCTCACTATCCTATTATTTCTATATTTTACAGCAAAAAAAGCCCCAGAGTTTTCTGAGCAACAGAAATTATTTTTGAACAAATACTGCATGGAAAGGACTATGGACAGAATTTTCCTGTGATTATATTGTAGTGATTACTTTATTTTCTTTCATAATATCCTTCAGTGACCTTCTTCTAATGGAATACAAACTGTTGACTTTTCAAAAATTGTAAGTAATCCTGAGGAGCTGCAGTTTGCAACAATTACAGAAGGATCATCTGCATGATGATTATCATGCAGAGTCACAAATGTGCTCCTGAAAGCTTATATTGAAAGCATGTGACCATGCTCCACCTTCAAACTCCAGTTCTCAATCATAAGCTATATAATTTATTGTAGTCTATGTTAAGTGCAGGAAGAAAAGCTTTTCCTTGGTACACAGTTAGCAAAACCTTTTGATGTGTTGATTCTTTAAGGAATAATTCTGATCACAGTTAGTTTCAGTTGTACCTACACTGAACTTTATTATCAAAAAAGCGAAGACAAAGCCATACAAAAACATATTAAATTACTCTTTAAATAGTAAGTTTAAATTTTATTGCAGTTGAATACAAAGGTACACATAAGATAAAAATATATCATGTAGTAATGGGCATCAAAGAGAAGACGTCATCAGTCTCCACAACTACCTGAAAGGAGGCTGTAGCACGATGGAAGCTGGTCTCTTTCCCTGAGTATCAAGTGCTAGGACAAAAGGAAGTGGCCTCAAGTTCCACCAGGGGAGTTATAGATTGGATACTAGGAAAAATTTCTTCCCTGGAACAGCCTGCTCAGGGAAGTGGTGGAATCACCATCCCTGGAGGCATTTAAAGTAGTGTAGATGTGTCACTTGGGGCTATGGTTTAGGGATGAACTGGGTAGTGCTGGATTACTGGCTGAACTTGATGATCTTAAAAGTATTTTCCAAAATTATTCTGTGATTCAGTGATCAAATTTCCCTGAAAATGCCCTCAAAATATGATACTGTCCCTTACTTTTCATGTGGTTGCTCCTTTTCACAAGAGAAATGATCCACTATTTCATGATAATACATAGCATTCAGTGGAAATAAGATTTAAGCCCAATACAAATGTAATATTGGTCTTTGTGGTCAGCATTCATACTACCTTCAGTACTTAACCCATAAAAGGGCTCAGGCTTTTCAATGTCACTTTAGAGCCAGGTCACAATCTGACACAGGATATGAAAGAAGCCCTAGTGACAGTCTGACATATTTAAGCAAAACCAGACTTATCCTTTTTATCCTCTGTCTCCCTTCATCAAAAGATGACACTACTCTGCAAGGCTCAGATCTCAAAAGAAGAGAGGGTCAACCCTTTCCTTAGCAGTGGCACTCCAGCCTAAAAATTTAAATGGATAAATCCTTGCAATAGACAGAATCAGCAAGCTCTGAGAGCTTCTTTAAACATGTATGTTTAACTGGACATCAGGGAACCTGTTTGGTGCAAACCTTGGCTTGGGCTCAAATTATATTAACAGCCTCTGTCTGGAGGGTCCTGCTGTACCAAACCATCAATCCCTGAGCCTTCCCAGGAGCTCAGCTGTCACTTGCCTTGCTCCACAAGTAGAGAGATGGAGCAGAGCAGATGAGAACAGGTGTACTGGTATTTCATCTTCCTGCAGAAACATATTTTCCTCAAGGACTCCTGTTTCTTTTCTTTTTGCACTCAGTCTCTGTGCTCATTTTTCAGGCCAGCCCATCATCCTGGTTTGCCAGGCTGGCAGTGCTTTACCAGAACCAGCAAGCACATAAAAACTGTCCCTGCCTCCTGGTTCTCTGAGCAGGCTGATACTGAGAAGGGGCTGCGGTAAAGGATGTTCAGAGCTTTATCATAAAGAAGGAGGTAAGAGATCAGTATATAGAGAACAAAAATTGTTCACAAGGGAACTTTTATCTCGTGCTAATCATGCCTCTGAGATGCAACAAAGCAGAAAATGTAGCCAAGTCCCTCCAATATCTTCAAAATGTGACTCTGTGGGAAATACCATTACCTGAAAGTGCTTAAAATATTTTTTATTTCCCAAGATCCCAGAGAAAGTAATAATAATACATTTGTACTAATAGGAGAAGAAAAATTGCCTATGAAAATCAGAAAGATATGCCCAAACAGTCAGCAATGAACTGCACAGTTCTGAAAGCAAATCCTATATTGAATACAGCTGATGTATTGGCCTCGTTCTGGGTGAACATTAATTATTTTCAAAGGTGAAGTGATTTTCATTTATGCACAACAAGACCTTTTTCCCCAAAAGTGGACAGGAGGTGATACCTGAAAAGAATCTGAAAAGTTTGCTCAGAATTATGATCTTTGGCTCTGGTAATTAGCTTGTTCCACCCACCAGTGCAGCTTGATAATTCTGATCTTAGGACAGGGTATGATGCCTTTTGTGCTAAGGATTTACATGTTCATCTGAATGAAGCTAGTGTCTGTCTTCTCTGTTCTTCTGTTTCTAATATTCTTGTCAGATTTAGCACCAATGACCAATACAAAAAATATTACTATATAGCTCACTGAAAAAGCCCAGTGATATACAGTAACTACCATGAGCAAAATAAAGTTACAACTGCAAAAGAGCAAAGTGGAACATTGACTGACCCAGCGTTATCCTTCCTTACAATCACTAGCAAGTGACCCAGAATAAAATCACAGAAAATATCTGTTATCTGTTCCGAGGAGCAGATTGCACGAAGAAAATCTTCCTTGATAGTCTGCCCTTCCAGTTATGTGAGAGATCAAGTGATGCCAACCACTTCTGAGCTTTGTGGTTCCTCCACAGAACCTGCAGGGTACCTGGTCTCTGTGAAGAGGGAACCTGAGGTGCACAGCTTGAAAGGAAGCTCAGACACCTCCCTACCACGTCCCCAAACTTAATGCGACAGAAACCACGACCCCCAGCTTCTAAGTGGCAGACTCTAGGCATGGTTCACATGTGCTCCTGACAACCATGCACCTTCATCTCTTACCATAAAAACACTCTGTGCCACTATCCACCTCTCAAATATATCATTTTCTTCTGCATCTTTTTCCTCCAAAAGAAGTTAGCAGGCAAACAAATTTTCTCTCACATAAATGAAGCCGGATGCGCTCTGAACTCAGAGCCAGCTGTCCCAAGTACCAGCCATCCAGCAGATATAAGAAACTAATTTTTCTCTATCTTGTTGCCCAAGTGTTTGGAGCAAAACATAGCAGCAACCTCTTTTGCTAATCTCCTAGTGAGGGCTCTCAATTACACTGGTAGGGAAAAAGAGTGCTTTAAAATTGCTTAACCTACTATGATCTCAGCAGGAGAAATTCCACAGCTAATAAGAGAAGATATTTCAAAAGACATATGAAAAGCTGGGACCAGTACGGTTCCTGCAGAAGTTTGTTCTTTTCATAAACCTTAAACTCAAAAAAAAAAGTCTGATAGCAAACACTATCCTTTAAAGAGACCATTTGGAGCCACCTTCTGCATAAAAAATAAACCTGCGAAGAAGGTTCTGAAACGCCGCACACATACAACACTTTAAACATTTTTCACCCTTCTTTGCTGTTTGAAGGTGACTTGCCCACATTTTTAGACTCTGGGGAACCCCAAAAGAAAGGATATAAGCACAAGAGCTGAGGCTACAGCCAGAAACTGAGCAGTTGCCAAGAAGGTTTTGAGAAGGCTGCTCAGCAAAGCAACATCTCAGCTCTGTCCCAGTCCTGCCAGCACCTCCCCAGCCACCCCCACTGCTAAAGGAGGGTGCAGAGAGGTTTTGCTGCAGAACCACAGGAGAAAGCTGTCTCTCAGTCAATGAAGGTACATCACTGCATTTCAGGAGACAAATTCCTACTGAGTCACAGTACTCCAGCCTTCTCTGCCGCTGCTACTAGCACAGCCATTAATTTTGCCAGTGGTGCTGTTAGTCTTGCACAACTCAGAGGTTTCTGATTTTATTGTTCATGGGGCAGGCAGTGACATTTTGAGGGCAGCAGCTCTTCTCTACTATCTCTTTTCTGGCCACCTAGCTTTGAAGGTTACTTCTATCAAAGAAGACCCTTCCTTGCCTGCTGCAAACTTCTTGACAGTAGCAACACTAACTAAAATTAAGCTAAGTGCAAGAGGTGCTTTGCATTTGTGGCTAGATGAAAATCCCTTAGAGAGAGGTGTTAAAAATCCAAGTGCTACCAAAATTCCCCCATCTCAGTGAGAAAAGGAGTAGCTTTTACAGAGGTACTTAGTAGTAGATAAGGGACAGTTGGAAATTTTTTCTTCCTGAAGGAGAAACACAATTTAGGGAAACTAGAAAATGCCTGACTGGGAGAATTATGGGACAAGACTTGGGAAAAGTATGAGTGGGCCAAAAGGGCCTCATCTCAAAGTGTCTGAAGATACCATGACAAATGTCCCACATCTAAGATACTGGACATTTAAGGCTGACCATCCTGTCACCAGAGGCCACTGAGAAAAAAAAATAGTCAGTACCAGGGGTAGGCCAGTGTAAGAAGGACCATCTAGTTTCTCTACTGGACAAGCACCATGGCAAGAGAATTTCTCTGCTTCTAAATGCAGGGTACAGAGAGAGTAGACAGCACAAAGCTCTGCTCCAAATACCAGAATGAGTTTGCCAGTAATTTTTTTCCCAGTTCTCCAGATACTAAGTAAATGCAAAAGCACTTGGCAAAGTAGCCAGAGTACGCTTCACAGAGAACTCAAACTACTTTCTGAAAAAAGGGATTTCTTGATAGTCATTTATTTTACTACAAAAACTTCATTGGTCTCTACAGCCAGCAGCTCACACAAGGCTTGTTCTACTAACAGGCTTCTAATGTCATACATCCAGCCTGGAAATTCTTGGCAAGAGGCAGCAGCTTTGCCTATGCAAAGCAGGACAGGCAGCCCACCATGACACAGCCCATTAGGACATGCAGGGTGGAACAGCACATTACAGCTGGCAGATTATAGTGACTTTTTACTGCCTGCTATAACAGAAACTTCTACAATGTGCAAGTGAAACTGTGTGCAATATGCCAGCAGATGGAGAAGGGGAGTTTAAGGGACCCCCTGCCCAAGTTGCTTGGTTATTACTGGCTTGAAAAAGAGAACTCCTTGATGGACTTTTCAAAGCTCATAGCTAGACAGGCACAGGAGGTCAGCAGGCCCACCACAAAGACATAAATATACACACAAACCTGTGAGCCAGGACCAACAAAACCCTTAGCTAAGTGCTTCTGCTGCATTAGTTAACTAGAACTGGAATTAATGAAGCATATATAAAAAAGCTGCAAGGCTTAAATCAGGCTGATTTTTTTAACAAGCACACCACTTTTAAAGGGCTTTGTGACCACTTTTGCCTAAGCAGTGTAACTGCTTTTATGTGATGGTTACCACTATAAAACTTTCTTCGACCGGACAAAAAACAATTTCAAAAATACACAGCACTCAGCCAATGAGGAATCTGGCTGTCCTTGTCCTAGTTCTACTCACTCTGTCACCTCTGGGCTTCTTTGCATAATCACTGCAACAGAAGAATTTGGTAAGAAACACTGGAGAATCCATAAATGCAGCTCAGCAGTGGCTTCAGCTTTATGCATGGTAGGGGAGAAAGCTGATCTTTGCCAGCCTATCTTTTCATATAATAAAAAAATCAGACTGTTGTTCAGAGAGGGCAAATTTTTGTGCTACAGCTATGATAACTTTTCATAGTATTTCGAAAAAGCTGGAAGGAGACAGCCAAAGCAGGAGGTCCTGTTTTCAAGGAGGCAACATTTTGATTTCCATTATGGTTCCAGGTATCAGCAGAGTTTCTGTGGGCAACTTCCACCTACATCTTCAGAATACATCAGTTCAGCCACAAACCAAGCTCACTAGTGAAGTCCTCCTCTTTCTCGCTCGCCTGTCTCTATCCTTCTCCAAGTTGGCAGCCCTACACAGAAATGGATTGCTCATGGAGAGAAGAGTGAGAAGGAACACAGAATCTTTTTTTTTTTTTTACCAAAACACAAATTATGAAGCCTTCTTACGTGTGTTTACACTTGATTACAGATAATGGAGAAAAGTCATGACGGGGACTGCTGCACAAATGCACAATGACACAGTATCTTATAACAGCAAAATCTACAGATCTCTTATCACCAGCCACTCAGTAATGCTAAAAAAATTCACTAACCTGACCCTGCAAACAACCCACAATAAAGTAAAAGAGCAATTTGGGAGAGCCAAACTGGGCTTTTACACTGAAGAGGAGAATGTACATAAATAATTTTGTTAGCAGCTGTGGAAAAATGTGACATATTCTATTTTTTCATATCTTTGACACACGCAGGAGAACCCTGTCAAAGTGCTGATTACTTCAATAGTGTCCAGAATGGGACACTGTACAGATGGCATTGCAACTTTTTTTTTCTCCATTACATGTTTGACAAACATTATTTGAAAATATGTTAACAAGACTGTCATCTCCAGTATCAACATGCCATCTTTGAGTCCACACACTCATTGTCATTTATGCTGGCTGAAAACCTGGCATTTGCATTGCTAAGGTTGGTAATTCTGTGCATTAGTAAGATTCCTTGCCTTCCCATTATAAGAGTCTGTTTTCTCTTTCCTCGTAGGGTAAGCCAATGTACACAATATTGAATATATTTATAACAGGTCTTCTCTTTTATCTGATTTTAATTACACACAAACTTCAGCCAAAATAAATAATCTTCACAGTAAAGAAAGCACATGTGATATTTTTCTGTGACTCTCAGTCAGAGCTTTGAGATCTGTCAAGATAGTTTTCTCCACTATGAGGTCTCCCAAAATGATCCAAAGTCAGATGTTTATTAGAATAAAGTTGGGATACTTCGCTTAAATTGAGAAAAACTCAAAAAGGCTACAAAAAGTGGGATAGAAATGAGTTGTATGCTCAATTCTCCTATTCACCATATCAGCACAGTACCATCAGCTTCTTAATATTTTTTTTTTTTCAAAGCTGTAGAGATGACAATTGTGGGATTCAGTAGGCATACAATAGGGCCAGATATTCCCTGTATTATCCTCATAAGAAACAATCCAAGTTGGCCAGACTTAGGTTTGAAGAACTGTAAATGGAACACATTCAACAAAAGCCCCAAATTTTAGTCTTTAAAATACTGCATAATCTCATTCTCACCAAGTGTGCTCCGTCTTTTCCTACACATAACCATGACACACAGATCTACAGAACGATGACACCTGTGCCCATTGAACCTCACCTGAGAGAGTGGTGGAGAAGTCCAAAATAAATTAGACCCAGGAGAACAGGACCAGAAAGGCAACTGAATGGTGCTACCAGGCTGAGATTGGCAGGGACACAGACACAGGTATTCAGTTTGCAGAAACTACTCTCAAACAGTTACAGTGCAATGCTGCCACTACAATATCAGATGTTACACATCTTGAATTGAACTCCACAAGCTGGCAAAAGACTTTTGACCTTTTCTCTTTAGCTTCAGCTTCCCTGAGTTGCTGTCACTGCTTCATCTCACAGGCTTGTTGTGAAGATAAAGTCATCATTAGTGCTTGTGAAGCTCCCAGACACTGCAGTGGTGACTGCTGTTAAAAAGCCTGTGAGGAGATTTAGATTTCCTTTTCAGAGCTGAGTTTCAATAGTGTGCCATAAATAAAGCATGGGACCACACACAGAACAATGGAGAAAGCATAATACTGAATAGCTGCTCGTTTAGTGAGTGCTATTCATCCTGCTCACTGAATGAGGCAAGAGGAAAAAAAATAGTATATGATCCTGTAATTAAAGACTGTATCACGATGGATACACACAAAGGGTCTGAATCAGGGTTGCACTGACAACTTTATGTTTGATTGCTTAATTTTGCAAGCTTAATGATGTTTCTTTAATGTAGTTAAACATTTGAGTTCTTTCTTTAAAACCTGTATTAGGCAGCATTTGTCATTAAATGCATTATGTATATTTGGTTCCCTCCAGGTCTTTCAGTGTGATAAGAATGGTTGCCAAATAACGTGTTTAACAACGTTTTCCACAAGTTTTTCTGCAAAGCTTTCTCCTGTTTAAATCCTTACAGTGGATTTGTTGAAATATCTCCAACACAAAGCTATGAAGCAAAACAACACTTCTATCATAATTATGCAATGAAATTTAAGTCAGAAGCTTTTGTTTTGCCTCTCTATAGAAACAAGAAAATTTCCCCTCTGTCCTAGTAGGACTAACTTGAAAAAATGGCAGTGAGAATTACTGGCAGCCCTTCAAGAGGACAGTGAGGCCACTACTAACCGAGGAAATAGAGAGCTGCTGCTAAGTCTCATCTCTTAAATAGGAATAAGTGAAAATATTTTCATTGGTAATGTGATTTGCTGAAATATTTGCTATACCAGCATTCTTGTACCCTCCCGTAGGCTAAAACTTGAGCAACAAAGGCACCTTGTATGGCAGAGCTGTTCCACCTCTCAGTTGCACTTGTACCATTTCTAAGGGTCTTGAATATTACTGCCAGGCACATACAGTCATGGGAACCCAAACTCCTACATAATAATGTTTAGACTTCAGCTTTGGTTTTGAAATCCTGTTCTAGGGCACTTTCTTTTAGTCAGGAAGCAGCATCATTTCCTAAAGGTAGAGCCCACACAGAACATCGCAAAGAGAAATGCACACTATGGTCTCCTGTAACATGCTCTTTCTTCCTCTCTCTTGCCTTTCACCCTGCTCCCCTTTCCCCTTCTCAATCCCCCATTCCCAGAATATGAGATTCTGGTAAAACAGCAAAACTATTTCCTCCCAATGGGTGCTCCATAAGGCACTGGGATGAACAAAGTACACCAGCTCTTTCTGTACCCACCCACCCGTCAGGTCAGCTGCATTCTGCCAGAATGTGCTTCGACATCCACCAGGTCTGTCCAAAGAAAACACTAGTGAGAGGCAGATGGAAGCTCCTGTTCTCTGTCAGAACTGATAACCACATTTGAAAACAAATTAACAAAATTCAGAGCATCTCAATACTACACTGAGAGATGTCAGGATAAAGTCTGTTTGTAGACCAGCCACACAGAAGCATGACAACTCTTGGACTTTTTGAGGGCCAGGCACAAATTTCTGGCATCCCACCCCTTTTGGAGAAAGTCCCTCTTACATTTTAGCTGTTGTAGCACATATCTTAGTTGATTTTTCTCCTGATTAGGTTAGAACTTTTATCACAGAATTCACAGATTGTTAATTCTTAAGAGAAAGGGAGTCATGTCCCTCCCCTTTTTTCAAATTTATTTTTTCTTTATTACGAGATCGCAAGAAAGAGCCTTGATTTAGAGGTCTGCATTCCAGTGGAGTCACTAGGACAGTCTTCCAAAATATTTTGGTTGGCTAAGAAAGTGGTTTGCTTTACACTTTCGACCAAAAAAAACACTCTAGACAAAAACCTGGATGAAGGCTAGTCAGTAGCTACTTTATCAGAGGCCACCCAGTAAGTGACACAAATAAGATACTGACAGCAGTAACAGAAGCACATATGTACAGACCATCCCCTTAAAAAATCCATCTGCCCTGCCTTGTGGATTCTATCAAATATTAATAAATTTTTTGTTTGTTTACTATGTAGCACATTGTTCAAACAATATGCAAACAGTCACTCTCTGATAGTCACCAAAGACTGGATGATATTTAGGTGTCAGCTACATCCAGAGAAGGTTTTTCACCACAGATATGAAAAATACTAACAAATTCTTGTAGCACAGAGTTCTAGGTGCTTCCTGTAGGTACAAATCTGCAGGTGTAAAGCAGAAGCCTTTTGAGCTCCAAACACAGACTAGGTCCTTCTCATCCTACATATTGTACAGACTGAGCACAAGGCTTCCAGCCAAGGCAGATGACAGTCCTTGGGAAACAACTTTGCTCAGTGTTGTCTTAGTTAGAAACGTGGAGTATTAACTTCCTACAGCTTCCTACAGCTGATTTGGTGAATGAGAGACCTCAGCAAAGTGAGGGACAGGAGAGTTAAGTTACCTATAACCAGGCATGCATGCAGAATTTCATCCAGAATGTGAAGACACCACCATTGCAGAGGTGTTGAAGCAGGTGCACTGGTCAGTGTTAAATCTATGAAGAGTTAATCAAATGCACATTGTTTTTTGATGCTGCATAGAAAAAGATATTAAAGCATCTGGGCATCTTTGAAGTATTAGCATCTTACAGAATACAGATCAAGAGAGAAGTGACATCACCTGCCTCTTGATAATGAGCAATGAGGGGTAAAAAATGCCCTTCTCCTAACCCCAGCTCATGAGCTGCAGCTGGTGTTTGAGGGAACCTCTGCATCCCAGGGCAGAACAAGAACTTCAATTCCTGCTTTCCTTTATTTGTGGCTTGCATTGTCTGCTGTCATTCAAATCTGAATGGTCAACAATAAAACATTGCTTACACTGCTTCCAGAATGACTGCATTGAATGCTTTCCTGACAAATTGTTAAAGAACTGTACATTGCTATTATTATTATTTTCAAATCAATGCTTAAATGAATAATTTGTATGCACCAGAGAGCTTTGCTTGAAATTTAGTGACATGTCTAAAAATAAATGTTGCGCCAATGGGTAAATTCTGGCAAGTCACTGAATCAAGAGGAGTGTGACAGAGGTGATTGGAAGATGGAAATAATTAAGCTGGGTTTTTTCCCTTTTCTTTTCATCATGAAAAAGAAACATTTTGCCTAACGTGCAACTTGAAGTGCTCTGTAGGAGACACCTTTTGTTTTCCTCAATAATAAGCCAGTTCCAACACCCAAACCAACACCCTAAAAAATAAAGGCATGACTTCTATACCTTTTTTTTTGTTCACGTCTATCTTTTTTTCTTTAACTACAGTTTTCAGAGAGCCTGAAATGTAAAAGAGACTCTTGAAGTTCCCCAAGGAAATTTGCATAACAGATGGTAAGATATTGTAGTTTCAGAGGTTTGATTAGAAGAGTCAGCAATGTCTGCTGGGTTGAGTGCAGGCTGGAGAGCCAGGAGCTTTCAAATTCTAATCCCCACTTTACCACTTGTTCCCTGCCTGTGGCAAGTGGTGTGGTATCCTCATCCTGCTTTACTGCAAATGCAAACAGGGGTGGTTCTCACAGGATTGCTCAAAAGGATTAATCTAAGGTTTTACTCTGCTTAGAAGATCTTAAATGCTAGCCACACTCTGTAAATGAGACACTACTTTTACACCAAATCAAAATCTGCATTGCTCTACAACCCAAAATAGTATTTCTGAAAAAGTACATTCCTAACACCTTCACTCTAAGCAGATCATCCAGACAATAACTGGTAATCAACTTGAACAAAACATACTGAGACAAATTCAGTGTGAATTTTTTTCATGTGGCACTTACACAAACTTTCTGTTTTAAGGATTAATTTTCTAAACAGAACAATACAGTAAATAGCAAAAAAAAAACCTCAAGCAAACAACAACAACAACAAACCACCAAAAACAAACAACAAAAAAAAAGCAAACAAACCCTGCAAACAAACTCAAAGCAAAGACATCATTGAAAAGAAGCATATAATCATGGGAAGGACTTTGTTGTATTAAGAGCTCATAAAATATCTTAAAAACATATCTCCAGTCCTGAAGTCCTGATAGGCACCTGAAATACTTAATGCTTAGAGCAGCCATTTGGTTTTGCAATATCTTCTCTCATACTTTTTTCCCCTCATGAGTTTAGATGTGTAATCCACACTTAACTATTTTTAAGCCAAAAGCTAAATAGCTTAATGAAAAAGAGAACATTATAATTCAAGGCTATACCTAAAAAGCTTTTATACAATTGGTCCAGAAACAAGATGTAAAAACATCTTAATTCAGCAAAACTAAGGATTCCTTCAACAACCAAGAGTTAAATTACTTCCATTAAGAGGCACAGCTTCTAGAAGTAATCTTTTGCATAGACCCAATTCTGCATACTATAAGAAATCCCTAAGCTTTTTGCTTATGTATTTAAAACCTAGAGAACAGTTATCAGTTAAATATCATTCACCCCAGCATTGGGATTTCTGTCTGTATGTGATCTCCAGAACCCAGTCTGCAAGTTTGAGCAAGGAGGTATTTCCTACTGCCCAGACACAGCAGAAGGAAGCAGATATATCACCAAAGGCTTGGATCTCTTCCCTTGGCCGACTCCTCTGCTCGTCCTGCTAATCCAAAGCACAGCCAGCCTGCCTGACCCACAGGAAGAGCATGAGAGAACAAGCAGAACAGGAATCCTGGCAATAGCTGAGGTTAAGGCTGAACAATATCTCAGTTGTTGGACTGGTCAGTCTATCAACTCATAAATAAGCATTAAACACTGAGGAAAAGAACATCAAAATAAGTTGCATAGAGGACATAGCAGTGAAATCCTACAGGCTCAAACCATTAAATACTAGTTAAAGCCTAGAAAATGTGTTTACAACAAAAAACCCTCCCCAAAAATTCATACCCACACCACAAAGCTTCAACATTTGTTACAGGAATGAAAGGGAGAGGAGTACGTAGGAGGGAGAAAAAACGTCCCACAAAATAAAAAAGTTCAGCCACTTTTCACAGGATGAAAGGTTCCTCCCACATCCATTCAGTAGTAGTTGGTTGCAGGTCTGTTATATTCCCTGGCTCACTATCTGCTACATTACTGCTGAGACATCCTACACATTCCTCCAACGCTTGGCAGCAAAGCCAGAGAGGAATAATGACGACCATCCACCATGCTCATCTGTCCACACTGCCCAGGGCTGGTGGTAGATAGGATATAAGGCACATGAAATATTGCTTATATAAGGAAATGGAGAAGTATAAGGCTCAGATTTATGTTAGCAAGGAGTATTTATTCACTCCTGCTATAATAAAAATGAAACTAAAATGTTTGATGCAGAAAATACTGCATTCTTACAGGAAAAATAAAACAGATGGAAAGACAATCAGCTCAGGGGCAGAAATCTTCATTTATACATCCAGAGATCACAGAATTCAAAGAACAGAAGTTCCAGGTTTGGGGTGGAATGAGAGACTTCATATTTCAAGACTGTATAAACATAAAATCAGTCAGATCCCTAAAACTGAGTGCTATAGTTGTGGTAATGGTCGTGGAGTGCTGTACCCAAACCAACACACGAGGTCATGAAAGCAGTATAAGCAATTGTCAGAGCTGTCAAAAACATAACACTAAAACCCTCACATACCCCCACAGGCTTGAAAACATTTTTGTACATTTAGCCCTGACATCATTGTGAGTCATTACTTGAAATCTAATTATTAAGAAATTAGGGAGGCTTGGATGTATTGTATACACCCATTGAAAGACCTTCATGCAACATTTTGTGAATATGGCTGCTTGTTGCCTGCCCTTAGAAACCCAGACATACTGTGTTTCACTGAAAAACTGCTTGCTGTATTTTTAGTTATTTATGTTTCAAAATCATTTTACATTGGGAAATGAAAAAAAAACTGAAGGAACATGAAAATCAAGTTCCAGTGCTGTATTTGTCAGGTGTCTGGAAAAGTACAATCTTGCTCCAAACCAGAAACTGAATTTAGATGCTGCTTTGACCTTATATCTCTTACCTACAATCGCATGTAAACGATGCTGTTATTTCCAAGTACCTTATCATCCATTTTGAATCCATCTGTGTCCACAGAGAGGAACTGCATTTTGATTTTAAATTTTGGAGCAAAAGGTCAATCTGCATCTGCATCAGCATGAGAGAGAAATGAGAGTGAATGGGATCCCATTTGTGTGGAAAGCAAATATACAGCTATACAAGAACTGCCTTTTAATTTTATTTCTGTAAAGCAGTAGCATGAAATGCAAATCTGTTTTCCCATAATAAAATAATTTCAGTGATGCATTTTCTCATGTTTAGAATAATGCCTCATACTTCTTTATTCCATCTTTAACATTAATTCAGGGAAATCAGGGGCACCTCTCTCATCAGCTGCATGCAGTCATGTGGTTAACATTTGTTTCATATTACCCTGCTTAGTTAGGATTTACATCACCTTCATCCAGAAAGAATCATGTTGTGTTTGCTTACAATCTTAAGAAGAAAATAATTCAAATAACTACAGTTACTAAAATAAAAGTTCCTCTGGTGGAGAAAAATTCCTTCCCCTGTGAGTTTCAGGATTCCAGGAGCTACTTCAGGTATTCTCAATTGTGGCAGCAGTAAGGCTGTTTCACTAATTTCACAGAAAGTAATTGTAAGCTTAGAAGGAACCAACAATTCACATAGCAGAGCTCAGAGCTGAAAAATTGCAAGTGCTCTGGATAAATCTGGGGACCCATTTACACTGCAGAAAAACAGAAGCAAAAATCTTCATCAGGGCAGCCCTAGATATTGAAACTATTGCAAGGGATGTAGTTGCTTCTCTAGTACCGCACAGCTACATCTGCAGTTTTGGTCACCCAGGACAGTTCATCTGCAGCAATAATGTGCAATTCCCCTGCCTTTTCTAACAGCCTGTCCTGTTCATGTTTTCTTCAGTTACCAGAGTGAAGAAGTATATGTCAATTTATTCCATTCACACCCATTCTTAATACGAAATGGTTCTATTTTTTTGATGATTGGAAAGCATTTTGTCTTTTCCACTGACAGCAATAAAGGCTTACAACTAGTTATCTTCAGGTATGCCATTACCTTTAAGAATGCCATTCTTTTTTTTTATAGATAGCCCTTCATATATGTTTAAAATCACTTTAGTGATGAAAATATCTCAGCCAAGAAGTTTTCTGTTACAAAGTTAATGAAAAACAGAAACCAGACACCCAGTCACTAGTGCAAGGATTTACTCAGGAAAGATATCTCAGGGCTCTTCATGCTCAGAATTCACTCAAGAAAATCTTTGGGTATTAATTCAGTATGTCGGTTTTGGGGCAAGTAAGATCACTGCACTACTGAGCAACTCCTCAAGAAGATGATGTTCATTGAATTCAATGATCACTCCCTGGACTAAGTTTTCTCAGGACTCAAGAATTACTGAGTATCATTAAAATCTTTCTTTTGGCAGGCCTCTGTTAGACAGAGTCCTTTAGGGCAAATTAGTATGGGTTTATCATTTTCTACAGACATTATCTTAACTAGCAAAGTGGTTAAATCCTTCTTTCCCATTTACCCACCTCTTATTCTTGTTTGGCTCAAGGCCCTGACTGCAAGGCTTGGAGATGTACACCACAATTACTGAGGAGTGGATTATTTTTAACAGTTCCGTCCCTTTCATTTCCAAGGATACATTGCTTCCTATTACTTGACAGACATTTCCTAGCATAATTTATGAGAGCAATTGGGGGAAAACCAGCATGTTTCTTTCCTAAATCAAAATAATAACAGTAATCTAGGCCACTTCTGGACATTCTGATTTAACAGGAGGGTGGAGCATGCGAGTCTGTGGTACTGGAAATGGAGGATATTAGACAAGCCTGAAAATGTCATATAAAAGCTAATGCAGATAATCTCAAAGCGAGAAGGATCACAAGAGTCCTGCAAACTTATGCTGCATTGATGAGAAAGGGCTGCAGGTTTTTCTATCATTCATCTTGAAAACTGGATGCAACATTATACTCTAAGCATTGGCTATTGGTAACCTACAGGACAGTCAGCAATACTCTCCCTGTGTTCTAATTACAACGAATTAATTTTGGGGCAATTTACTGCATTTCCTTATACTGCAAAAAAAAGCAACAGAAATGTGCATCAAACTGTGGACATTAATTTGCTAATGCACTCTACATCTGCTTCAACTTGATGTCCCCTTGCTGCCTGGATAATTTTCCTAGATGCAGCCCCTGCTCCTATACAAAAACCTGCTTAAAGAAATAACATGACATGACTTAAAGGTCTGTACCTCGTACCTCTGGATCTACTTTGTTTTGACCTAACTTACTGCCCAGCTCCACACATATCTTGTCATACTCTTGAAAGACCTGTTTTGGGTTTTTTTGAAACCTGGATTCCAAAAGATGAAAATTTGCTATCATAAACTTCACTATGAGAACATGACATTGCACCTAGGTTTTGAACCCAGTGTGCACAGCCTTGATACAGGCAGAATTTAATCAGCTTCAATGCCAAGCACAGGTTTCAGAAATCAAACTGATTGAGCCTCTAAGGGATTGACTTAAAAGCAAAGTATGCAGCCCTTTTTATTTTAGAATGGCCTCGGGACCATGGGCAGTAATTGCAGCAACACAATATCAGTATCAAAGGCTTCTAGACTCTCTTACAAACTAAATATATGGTCACTGAGAAAGGTGTCAGGTTAGATTTAACTTTGAAAGAGACATTGAAGGGAAGCTCATAAAAGCAGCTGGATATACTGCACAAGACATTTCCAATGATCTTACATATATGCAGAAAGAATATGGTAAAGAATATTTTTTCCCACTTGATTTTTTATATTATTATTTGAAAGCAGAGAGAGTGAGAGAGAAATTTATTATTTCCTATCCCTTAGTTTCCCCTTTCTTAAGAGTCAAGTTTCCACAACTATTACATTAGAGGAACTGAGCTCTGTAAATGGGGGGTTGTTTGTTTGTTATTTTGTGTTAGTAGCTGCTGAAATTCAGCTCGCTGATAACTCATCGTGGCTGGTGTCTTTTCCTGCTCTTCTAGAGACAAGGTGGGAGATTAATTCTAGCACAAAAAAGGCAAGAGAGGGGGTGACTTCAGAAAGGCAGCACCAGGGCAACTGCAGTGATACAGTTATGCTGAAGCACTTCCTCCTTCCTAATCCAGGCTGGATTTAGATCTTTTAATATTGACCTTTGAATAAAAGCCAGGAAGAAGCTGTCTTTAAATGCAAACTCATCAGTTGTGAGTCCATCCAAAATGCCAGTTGATATTTCCACTTGGAGCACACAACACCTCCATATTGACTGCATGTTTGGTACATAAAGACACCTTATTTTAACCCACGAGTGTCAAAATTCTTCTTCAAAATAAAATTTACATTCCAATATAAAACACAGAATGCTTCTCATCCAAAAACAAAACAAACAAACAAGAAATCCCCCAAAAACAAACAAACAAACCCAAATAAAAAAGGGGGGAAAAAACCAAAAAACCAAAACCAAAACAAAACAGCAACACAACAAAAAACAAGGCATTTACAAGAGTCTACAGGCTCAGAGATGATTGACTTTTGTCTTCATAAATATTTTGGCATCTCAAAGGTACAAGCTAAGAACCTTCTTTCCTCTGACAAGCCCTAACATCTAACCAGGCTGAAGTCCTACTGGTGGGTAGGCAGACTTAGTTGTTTATCCTCTGCTATGCTTTGAAAACCAACTTATCACCTAAATTCCTAGTATCTGACTATTTTTAAAATTTGATCTAATAAGATGTTGTGATTTAAGCCCAGTCAGCAACTCAATACCACAGAGCCACTCACTCCCCTGCCCTCAGTGGGATGGGGAGGGGAATCAAAAAATATAAACCCCATGGGCTGAGATAAGAGCACTCTAAAAATTGAAATAAAGTAAAACATAATGATAATGATGATGAAAAGGAGCCTGAGAGACAGAAATAAAATCCAAGAAATGCAAGTGAAGCACAATACAGCTGCTCATCATCTTCTGGCCAATGCCCAGCCCAGCCCTGAGCAGTAATCAGTGGCCTCTGAGCAATTCCCCCAGTTTATAAACTGGGCAGGCATTCTGTGGTGTGGCAAATACTTTGGCCAGTTTGGGTCAGCTGTCCTGGCCTTGCTCTCTGCTGGCTCCCTCTGTACCTGCTCCCTGCAGAGCGTGAGACACTGGGAAGTCCTTGACTGAGTGAGCACTACTGAGCTGCAGCTAAAGCATCAGTGAGTTACCAACATTATTCTCATACTAAATTCAAAACATATCACAGTATCAGCTACTAAAAAGAAAATTAACTCTATCTCAGCTGAAACCAGGACTTAAAGCTAAATCAGAAGATAAAAATCAGTGTGAAAGTAGCTTGTGGTATTAGTCATTAGCACTCAGGTGGAGAGAAAGTTACATTTCCAGTATTTCTTAAATTATCACCTCCAACTTTTACACTCCTGTTGAGAATTTTCAAGTTGAGATCAACTCATGCAGGCACTTCTCTAATTTCCTTGTCTTTGAGCTGAAGCTTTGATTGAGGATGACAACTCTTGCAAGGACAATTTAAAACTGACCCTTGGGCCAGCAATTGCCAATCACCCCTTCATATGCACTAGTCAAGCATTCTGCAGAGCTGTAGGGTTTTGACTTAACCTTATTTCACTTCTGACAATCTTTACAAAGGAATTATTTGCAGCTGATACAATGTGTGATGGGTTTGAACTTAGGTCAGGGAGATTAAATTAAAGCAGAGGGCATGCTCGTGATGAAATCATTCCAAAGTTCCAAATAAAATTACTTATCCACACACACCAAAGAATTGAATAATGTAAGGTGTCCTTTTGTGATGGGGATTTTCTTCACATGAGAGCAGGTTATGCTCTACTGTCAAAAATATTTAAAGGTCAGGGGCATCACAACCTACAGCAATTCATTTCAATCTCTGAAAAATGGTTTACATCTCCCCCACTAAACTGATTTGGCAGCTTGAATTCAGCAGCTACATTTCCAGCTCAGCTACTCACCTCTCAGACTATCTGTGTTTTGTGGTGCACCCCATGGTGTTGCATTACACGACCCCAGGGTCATTTCCATACTGCTGGGTTGTGAATACAAAGTTTAGATGGCCACAGAGATGTGCTTTCTGAAGGTTTGCATTCAACATGCTGCTCCACTGCTACCCTGTACACACAGTGATGCCTCATTACCACTAGAGCAACTCTGCTTTTTTACAAAGGGATCTGTCATAAAAAGAAACATCAAAACTAACTACATCTATCAGATAAATTAAGCATTATAAAGTGAGAAGAGTTCAATCTCAGTAGGAATGGGGGGTGTCACAGTCCATAACTGGCGAAGGCAACAACCCACAATGAGATACTGTCATCAGCCCCGACACCCAAAGCACACGGGGAGCCTCATTTAAGAGGGTGCAAGGCAGCAGACCTGCTCCCTGCTTTGAGCTGATGATCATATCTGAACAGTGGAACTGCTGCATCTGAGATTGCTCCCACTGCCCCTCTGACCTGCCAAGGACTGCCCCTGATACATAACCACACCTGTGGGTGTGTGGAAGTCACGGGATTTGCCTCCAGAGGTGCTGGATAGGGCTTCTTTTCTGCCTGAGCACAGCCTGTGCTCTCCTTTCACTACCTGTCCCTGACAGAAAGTACTAAACACAGTTCAGAGCCTTATACAACCCTGCAGAGCTGGTGTCACTCTCTGCCACCCTGTCACAAGCAGAGGCCAAATGCCTGATCCTACAGCACTTTAAACATACCTTTTCCTCCATTACACTTTCCTGTCTTGGAAGGGCAAGTCATAGGTGTTTAACACAGAGATGCCACCCTAACATGAAGCCAAAGTTATAGAAATAATCCAAGCTTTTTATTAAAGGCAAATAACCCCTTCAACCCAGCCACAAGTATTACAGTTTTATAACAGGCTATAAGGACAGCAAAATACTGACTTCAATAACTTCACTTGCAATGTGCAGGGCAATATCTAAACAAAACAAAACAACCATTATTGGATTTCTTCCTTAAAGCCACTACATGTATTATTTCTTTAAAACTCTAACACAGATTCCCAGAGCAGCAGAAAAAAAAACAATCCTGGAATCTCAAGTGGAGCAGAGGAAGTGACTTTAAAATGTAACCATGTGCCTTCTTGGTACAAGCTGCTCGGTGTTACACCAAAACAAGTCATTCCTTAGCTCTGTCACACACAAAGTGGGACAAGGATTTTGGCTGCCTACCCCATACAAAACAGACTTAGTAAAAACATTTTGCCTTTAATTCCCAGCCTGAAAGAAGAATGTCGTTGTCAATGTGACTTTGGAAGAAAAAAAAACCCCAAAACACTCCACCTGTGCTGCATTACTCAGATTTGTTTTCTACATGTGTTCAAAGTTAAACAAACATTTCTGCATTTCACTGCCGTTATCTCAAAGTCACAGGAGTGAAATCTGGATTCTTCTGTCTTCCAGCTCAGCTCTTTATTGCTTCACCTAACAATGAGGAACTTTACTATTTCCAATAATGTGCAAACAAGAGAGGCCCAGCACTCAGTTCATCTGCCTGCTAGTCTTTTTATTTTCCAAAATTAGTATATATTTATTTGCAACTAAGTTTTTTATAAGACAAGTACACAAAGAAAATACAGAAATCTGAATTAATACACAGTTTTCAACTCATGCACATTGCAAATAATAATTCCAAATTGTAAAGACTCTACTTAATCTAATTAAGTATTAAAAGAGATTGTTCCTTTTTAGCTTGCAGAAATTACTATCTCACATTTTCTGTTTAGTCTGTTTAGTCTTGTGAATAACAGAAATACCATCTTACACAGACCAGTTCCAGCTCAACTCTAAAAGGCACAGTTTCTTCCTGGTATAAAAATAAATCTGACAAAGGAACCCAGTTTTTAAAAATGTCCTTATGCATGCCACTAAAGGATTTATCATTTTGCCTTTTTTTTACCCACAGCTGGCACAGATTTCTCTCTCTCACCATTCATTTCTAGCATTCTGTGTAATTAAAGTCTGGGGATTGGTCTGTGGGTTGTTTGGATTTTTTTAAACACTAAAGTAGTTTCTTGTAGTAATGTCAGCCTCGAGTGCAAACAAGAATGAATAAAACCTCAAATATTTCATTTTAATGGGAATCAAATTAGACTGGTCTCATGCTAGGTGGCACTTGTCAACATTACACACAGAATGCCCACTGGATGTGGTGATAATTTCCCTTTTTTCCTTCCTCTGTCCACAAGGAAAGAGCTTTCTAAATCCCCTAACAAAGCAGGGAGGCTCTGTCTGCCCAGGAAAGAATTTGTGGACAAGTTTTCAACTGCTCTCATCGACAGCCGAAACACTGACAAGTATTTTACCTGTCATTATGTAAGACTGTCAAAACATGTTTCCATGCTACTTATAAATTCAGACCTACATATACAGACTAAATTAACATCGCCTATAATAAGCTTCATTAATCCATCAACTAAGAACAGATTGACATTTAAAACTGTCAAGGAAATTTAATGTCTGGAAAGGATTCATCTGCAGAAGCCCAAACCTTTTCAGTTGCTCAGGATCATAATAGAAGGCCATAAAATGGAAACAAAGACTGGGGCAGCCCTGTGTCGGCTGAAGCCACTAACAGAGCTACAAAAGCCCCAGAGGAGCTCTGAGTTCATTCCTGGTACTTAGGGCTGTGCCCCGAGCCATGTACATGGGGAGCTCACAGTCCTCTGCTCTCTGCCCTTCTCTCCTCTGCTGACTCTCCTGTTTCTCAGCAGCCGAGGCCCCTTGCCTACACTTGGACATACTGACAATCTTATGGCTTCCAGGGGCCTGTTTAACTGCAGCAGGCACACAGGTATTTTGCTCACTTGAGGACTGTGTCCCCTCAAACCCACATCTCACCATACATTCATACAATATCCCTCTGAGACCATGAAAACTCTCACAAGGGCCAGTAACAAATGGCACACAAAAAACACCAGCCTGCTTTCCCTTCCCTGAAAAGTTCTCCAGTGCAAGGACCACCTGTGAGCTGTGTGTGCATAATACCCTGAGCCAGGCCTCTGCATGATGCTACAACAGAAATAATTTTAAAATCTATGCAAAGCTAATTAGTACAGTGCTGTTACAGTGCTACTCTACAGCAAGTAGAGCTAATCTCGTGTGATCCAAGAACATCCCAACTTCTCATATTTCTTTCGCATGTGGGGTTTCCCCACTCTCCTTCTACCTGCCCTCCCATCCCCTGTCACTTGATTTATTTCTGGAAGGCAGATCTCTCCATACACAGATCGCATGCTAGAATTATCTAGAGAAATTTGATTTCCCAGTTAACCCTACACCACTGTAAGAAGCTTCCTCTATTGTTTTTTGAAGTAAAATTAAGCTCCTTGGTACTACTGTGCTGCACATGGCCTTAGATTAATGTCTTTTCTACTTTTTCACTGATGAAGGAGTTGTCAAATAAACGTGCCCTTTAGCTAGCTGTCAGGGAAAAATCAAGCCTCCTGTGGCATTCAGGAAAAATAGCACAGAGCAGAAAGCAGGATTTTGTACCCCAAAGTGGATAAATCTATATAAGCTGAAAGCTGACTTCCACTTGAAACAAAAAAAAAAAAGCAGTTCCCCACTGAAAACCTCAAATCTTTTGCAAACACATTGTTATTCACAGAAGGTCCTCCTATCCAGCAGTACAAACCTTCACTTTTCTGCTCCCTCCAGTTGCTTTAAAATTCCTGTACCCTCTGCAAGGCACAGCCCAGCCTCCAACAAAAAGCAGCAGATATTTTCATCCTGAGTAGTACCCCTGAAGAACAATAGGCTCCATGCTGCCTTCACCCCTGAGCAGGAAGCAGAAGTGGCAGAGTGAGCAGTGGTGGCTCCTCAGCAGGTACAATGAGCCCCAGGTGCACAGCCAAGGATACCCAAGAGGCACAAGCCACCAGTGATGACACCGAACTGAGTTGTTCTGAATTTATATTTCATACCAAAAAAAAGCAGCATAATTCATCTTTTGCTGCTCAATGAAGCTTAGGAGAAGCCACAGTGCAGAGCCTGCAAGCTCTGCAGGAGCTGCCTAAGAATGATAAATTTTGGGAAAAAAAGTTAAGAGCACAGGGGAGCATTACCCCATGGGTACCCTGTTCCTTGAGGCTCAGGCCCCAACCACTACACAGCCATTTCTTTGTAAAATTTCCATATCCTGACCTATCTGTGTAACACTGCAATCTTCTCCCTCATTTTCCTTTGAAGATGAGAACAGCAGGAGAGCCAGGGAATTTACTCCTGCAAATGCAGCCTGATCCAGCCACACTAGAGATCCCTAATGCTGCAGAAACAGACAGTTCACCCAGCAAAGCAGAGCTGCACAAGGAAGGGACAAATGAGTTCCAAACACCTGTGGGCTGTCATCAGGAAGTACACAGTCAGACATTTCACACTGGTTCTCACAATCAATAAAATTAGATGGATTTTTTTTACAACCGTGTCAATTGAAAACAATTTTGCTAATATCCAGCTTGCACCATCTAGTCCTAATTAAAAAGCAATCCAGGTAACTGCAAATGAAGGAGCAACATTTTTTGTGGTGTGAATTCCCCAGTGAACATAAAAGTTAACAGATGTTTTCACAGTACCAGTTATTTATCTGTAGCACTACTTCATTGCTGGGGGGACATTCAGTAACAGTCTGGGCTTTTAGCAGATGTCTGCAAAGCAGGAGCTACTCCTTGATCCCCTTGACTGCTTTAATGCCCGAGGATACATTCAGCATACATTTGGTAAGAGGCATTTGTATTGGTTCTGTGGTTTATGCTGATCATCATCATGCTTGTTGTCATAAATAATAGGGTACTCCAAAAGAGATGTGATTCTGGGTAACAGGACCAAGCAACTGGAAAAAATTGTCCCTAAAATGGGTCTTCAGATTTAAACAGAGATATTGGTTAGACTGTATGTATTTGCAAACCCATTTCTTTAGGCAAAGATTAGAAAGGCAAGGAGAATCACAAAGTCAATTTCAACTGTGAATATGCACTTTAAAAGCACATGAAATTGTATCTTTGTCTGTGGCTCATGCATTTCTCCTGTGCCCTCAAACAAGCTCAACAAGACTGAAATCTGGATGAATTATTTTAAAACTTAAAAGAAGATTTTAGCAGTTGGCAGTTTGCAGTGAAGTTGTTCTCGTGCACTTGCACATTTGAGAGGGAGGGAGGGAGGGGGAGATGGACTAAAAGAACTCAGCCTTTATCTTTGTATCTTCAACTCTGAACAAAAATATGTTCTAAACAGATGGCACAAACGTGACAGTAAAGGCTTCTCCCCTGAACTCTGCTCATTTCCAATGAAAAAAAAGCCTTGAGAGCTTCAGTTGATAGCATATTATGATAAAACCTGAGGAAAAAAATGCAAATGGATTGAAATCTTCCAGGTTAACTAAACAATTGTCTGAGACAGATACCAGTCAAGGGAGTTTTCACTAATTGGAAAAAAAAAAAAAAAAACAACCACCAAACAAAAAGAGAGATTTTGAATAACACTGGAAAGTCTGGCCACTTCTTTTCAGACTCAGAAAGCAACATCTGATGACAGCTGTGGAACTCTGCCTGAGCCAGCATCTGGCCTTGGGGTCTGGGTAGTGTGCCCAAGCCAGCAGCCCCCGGGCACCAGGAGCTGGGGCACGGGCGTCACAGCACTCGGGGTTCAAAGGTGGGGAAGCATATGTGGGTTCATCAAGAGCTTCATTTCACTGGACACCCTGGAAGGTGACAACTGACAAACTTGTCAGTTGTTTCTTACCTCTCCCAGAGAAAGGAGAGGGTAAAAGATCATCCCAAAACCCAGAGGAAAGAACCGAAATAGCTGGTTGTGCGGGTAACTCATCCATCAGCCTTTATTTTTATTTTCCAGGCGGGCAAGGAGGCTGGGGGCAGAGGTGAGTATATTGAGAGGCTGTCCCTTTGTGCAGCTGCATATTTGAATTGATGGGACAGGCCTCAAAATGACAGATGGATGCCTGCAGCTATTTGATTTATTCACTGAATGAATAATAAATAAAAAGGCAATGCAGTGGCATTTAAAGGGCCTCGGACTCTACCATCTCCCAGACAAGCAGGCTACCCCACTTAAGATATTGCTCAACAGAAAGCTTTACAATTTTCAAGGCCTTGTTTTACTGCTGAGAGTGGGCAAAAATTGATGAAGCAGGATTTTAGTTTCTGCTGCTGAGAAAAAAGTTCTTTTTCCACAGTTTTATCCTCACCAGAGCTCTCACAGGCTTTACAAGCCTACCAGGAATTGGTACTGCTCTGGCTGTAATTAACCCTTGGCTTCACCAAAAGCCTATTCCACTGCAAGCAGGGGAAGAATTTGAATTAGATTCTTAATACATACAGGTATTCTTCAACATGGTGTAGAAGGACGAAGCAACAACCATAAATACAGGCATTAAATGGGCTCCTTTCTATTACTAGAGGGATAGTAATATCAGCAAGTTGGATCTATTTAATATACATCATACCAACTGTAATAGAGCCTGGTAAATCCCAGCCAAATACAAGCTCATTGTTCTCCTCCACTTTCCATTCCCTTAATATCACAGCAAATATCCTCCCAAAGAAGCTGCAGCTGCTACTCCTGAGATGGTTCAGAAAAACTCATTGCAGCCTCCAACTGTAAACACAAATACAGCATTTATTTTTGCTACTGATTTGCTCCAATCCTCTTCCCAAGACATTTGCTGTGAAGACAAATGCTACTGTCTGGTAGCAAAGTCATGGCACAAAACAAAATACAGATGTGACTTGACAATTTAATTTAAAAAAACACAACAAACCATATTGATACTTGATTTCTGTTTAAGCTATTTAAATGAAATGCTATTAATGAGACCTTATTTAATCTACATTATTTTGATCACTAAATTGCTGCTAGCTAAGCTTGAGGTAACAGCTGTGATACACCAACATGTTCAGGTTGTTTCAGTAAAACCCAGTTTCAGTTAAATTCTGTTTTTATCAGAATTGTGTAGCACCTTCTAAACCAAGCTAATGTAGAGCCAGAATAAAATCATTTGCCTTTGCAGGTGTTGGACACTGCCTGGTCCCTACCTGCTCTTCATTCTGTGACAGAGGACAGGACACAGCAGCTGCTCCTTTGACGTGTATTACTCTCCCTTCCAGGCCAGAAGTCTCTGCAGAGCAGGGGACTGTGAAGCAGTGAAATGAAGCTAGAAGCCACCCCAGCTCTGACACAGCTCCTGGTGACAGCCCTGACTTGGCTGGTCCTGGGACTGAGATCCCTGTGCTGGCCACACACGTAGCTGGATTCTGCCAGCCGCTCCAAACGCAGAGTCACGGGTGGATAAACAACCACGTTTTATACAGACACACCTAAAACTGCACTGCACAGGTGATGTTGTGCTGTAACAACTGTGTTACAAGCTTCCTGTGGTTTGCTTCCTAAAGTACAAAATCTGCCTCTAAGGAACTAAAGCCCCTTTCGCCAAAAATGTACAGCAGCATCTTAGGAAGCATTGCAAAAAATTGACAGAAGTTTTTAAAGGTCACTATACAACACCAAAAACTGCATTGGTAGAGTGCTGTTTGTGTCACTGCTGAATTAATAATCATCTCCTACCTTGATTCAGGGGTACAATGTCACAAGACCCCCATCAGCTTTTCATCACTGGGAGGATATCATGGAGATCACAGAATGAACTAAGCTGGAAAAGAGCTTTAAGACCATCTAGTCATGGATAGCCCAATACACACTGGTACTCTCATCCCAGTTTATTTCAGTGATGTGCTTATTTCTATGGATCTAAAGCCCCAAAAAGTTTCACAAATCCAATCCTTTCATTCAAGTGTTATAGTTGAAGAGCTTTGATTCAAATATCAGCTATAGAAGCAGAATGTTTACATTGTCACAGAAGTTTCCTGAAGTATACCACTTTTTATTTAAATACTGAAAAAAACTTCCTATAATTTACACTTTCAAATACTCCACAATGTAATTTTCGAAATACAGAATAGAGCCATCTAGTATTTCAGGTGGCCCCAGGATTTCAATGGATTGTACTGAATGTGTACTGAATGCTGCTGTGTTTTCCAAAGAAAAATAATATTTGTGATATTTAATCTCCAGATATTTAGCCTTTATCCCCTTGGAATGCAATCATTACTTACTGTGTTATCCATGCCAGAAAGTTTTATTACTTTACAACTGAGATTCTCAGTACTGTTGCCAAAAGTCACCAAACACACTTCACCATTTTTTTCCTGCAAAGCAGCCAGGATTAACAGTGTTTTCACACTGTGACCCATTGCCCAAACACCCCTTTGGCCACTAGAAAAACAAGAGTCAGAACTCCTACCTCAGTCTGCTAAAGCCTTCAGGGAAGGATTACAGTCTTTCAGCAACAAAGTAAATGTAGCCTTGCTGAGTTTTAATTCTTCTGGGTTTAACTCTTGGCTACAATCAAAGCTTTGCAGGTCACAGTGACCAAAACACTGCATTTCATTTCACCTTTCTTAAAAGAGCAGCAATAGCTGTTTAGGTTGCAGACTTTCTACAATAAGATCATTAGTTTTCTAACTTGCTCTAATTACAATTGTCAAGATTCAGAGGAGGTTTAGGTTGGATATCAGAAAATTATTCTTCTGCTAGAGGCTGGTTGGGAACTGGAACAGGCTCCCCAGGGCAGTGGTGCCAGCACCAAGCCTGGCAGAGCTCAGGGAGTGTTTGGGCAATGCTCTCAGGCACGTGGTGGTGGGATTCTTGGGGTTGTCTTGTGCAGGGCCAGAAGCTGGACTTCAGTGATCCTTGTGCATTCCTTCCAATTCAGAATATTCCATGACATTATCATTATAGAAACCCCACCATACCAAAATTCAGCACTGAAGTTACTCAAACTCCTATACAAATTGAAAAGATGAAAATTCATTCTGGGACTAAAATGTTGTCATAATATAAAAATATGTAATAGTTGTAATTTTGGTTGTGGGTTTTGGGGGTTTTTTTGTTTGTTTTAGGTTGGGTTTTTTGGTTTGTTTGGTTTTTTCTTTTGTTTTTTCTTAAAGCACAGTAATATCATGTAAAAATTAAGCATTTATAATTTTCACATCAGATCTGGTTACTCTAGCATAGCTCCATAGAATGCATGATTAAGTGGAGAAACAGTCATAAAAATTTCCAACCTCATCTGTGCACAAGAGTGAGTTAAGTGAATATCAGTTACATTCAGATGTACCAACACTCAGATGCTACTTCAGCTGAAGCTGCTCTTAAGGAAATGTAGTTGGGTGGTTTGTTTTGAAGCCATTCCATAGTAGAGTTGAAAAGAGAGCAGTTTCAGATCAAAACCAACCCAAAATTAAAAACTGAAAATCATATCAGAAAATCTCCAGCATTTTGCACAATTTAAGCTTTTGATGGAGGAAAAAATGCTTACTCTTGCAGAAATGATATTTTTAGTAGAAGTGGCATTTTTTTTCACCAGTTTCTTCAAGGAAGGGTCCCAGCCATTGCTGCCTTCCTGACATGCAGTCCATGATGCTTCTGCAGCTGCAATAAGTATTAAAACTGTGACTCCCAGGGACTAGCAAAGGTACTGCAGCTTCTTGCTCTCATTACAAAATCAAAATAAAGAATAAGAAAAGGTGATTTTAAATTCTTAGCCACTTTAAAGGTCACAGAAAGTATTATACTATTACAAGATTAGCTAACTATATTATTTATGGAAAGCATTTGTTCTAGGAACAGCGATTAGGCATAACTACAATTGGATATGTCTGTGACAAATCTAGAAATTAAAGAAAGCTCCCCTAAAGTCAAAGCCAAGGGATTTTTTTTGTCCCGCAAAACCACTCTGTACATGCTGTCCTGGCAGGAAAAGCTCCTTTCCATTAGTTATTACTCTGAGAACTGCGACTGGTAATGCTAAGAGCTGTCAGCACTGTGCCCACAGCTGAGCAGCCGGTGGGTGTGAGACCGCAGCCGAGTCGCTGCCCAGCCCGTCAGCAGCGGACAAAGTTCAGCGACTCTGGCGGCTCCGCCCCAGAGAGCTCAGCTCGGCCGACACTGCCCTGCGGGGAGAAAAGCGGCCAGCTCTCCCCATCAGATCTCATTCTGCAGGAGGAAGAAGGCCAGAAGAGATGCTCCTCCCCTCCACATGCAGCAAAGCTCTCACAGTAAAGTTTAAGTTTGAAAATTACCCTGACAGAAGCTGGTCACCTTAAAATATTCCTATGTAACCTGGGAAAAAACAGTATTTTCAGTTAGTTAATGTGTGTAACCTTTGCCGTGGCCTGCTCCCTCTGTGCCATTCTGGTGGCTCATTACCCACAGGAGAAAACTGTTTCAGCTGGGAGACAGAAGGATGCTGACCTATGGGTAAAGTCTGGTTCTGGGACTAAGCAGTGCTTACCTGGACTTAAGTCCAGCATTCTAACACCCATGTCTCTCCCCAAGTTCCATTTCAATACCCACAATTGTATGGCACAAAATCTGGCATTTAGGGCCTGCTTGTAATACACTTTCTTTACATCAAGAGGACCTGTGCCACCGACCTCCTCCCCCCATACAATGCACACGTTTTCTTTATTGTTTCCATTCTGAGCCAGAACAGTTGAAGTCTGAGCATGTTGCTTAGCAATACAGGACTAGGATAAGCTATGCTTAAAGTCTTCTTCCTCTGCTACATGTCCTGTAGTGGCCATTACTAGAGGAAAAATTGACTTTTTCATCATCATCTTATTGTTTCCAGGGGAGTTTCTCCCCTGTTCCTATTGCATTTACTTTGGGTTCCCCCTCCTCCCAATGTTCTCACATTAAATTTTTCTTAGACACAGCAACTACTCTCACCTCTCTCATATATATAATGCATTTCTCAGCTGTAGGCTCTTTGGTGGGAATTTTCCACCTCCTTTTTAGATAACTGAATTCATTACAGATTTAAGAAAACAAATCTGGAACATTACAGGACAATACCTGCAGGAAAAATAACCTCTGAGTAAGTAAAATATTTCATTTCTCTCTTTTAGCCAGTGCTCAGTTGACTTCATTGTGAAAAACTGCCAAACAAAAAGAAAAAAAAAAGGTGTCTGAATACCATTTTTGCAGTTCAGAATCCAAAAGAGCTTTTTTTCTGAGCAAAATCCCTGGCTCTTAATTTCAAAGACGTACAAAAATGAAAGCTGTATTGTACTCTCTCTCTATTTTGGTGCCTGATATTCAAATGAAGTTCACAACAAAATTAAGAGTGAACATAGGAGTCCCTTAGACTAATCTTTCCCATGCAGCATCAGCTTCCTGAGACTCTCTGAGGAAGGGGGGTCAATCTTTCAGGCCCATTTCCTGAGGAAAGCTGTACTGTATCTTGTCTGTTGAGATCTTGTCTTGTTTTTTTCTGAGAGAGGATACAAGAACTTGTATGACTGGTGTTGAGGTTTGGTACCAAGGGTAGGTACAGAAACAAACCCACACCTTAGCTGCAGGTAAATCACATAATGCATTCGTGTACTGGTACTCACTCCATCATCATAAAACAGACCCAAGGTTTTGTTTATGCATTCAGGCTGCAAGCCTTCCTCAACTTTCTGCTGTGGTATTTATTAGATTTGCAGTGCCAATAATCATGTTAGCAGAAATGTTTAAGGGACAGTCTCCTCAAGAAAGATCACTGCTCAGGAGGGAATTATCCCTATCTAATTACAGTTCATGGTGCTGCTGGACATTCCACTTGCTCTTGCTGTCTGACTGCTGCTGTCTCATTTTAAAGAGCACTGACTTTGCTTCAGACATGGGATTAGCGATTTGGAAATCAAAGCCCCATTGCAAAGTGTGACAGCTCGTGGTCAGTGAAACGCGTGCTGCAGACCAGCCCTGGAGACAAGAGGCTGTGAGCACACCAAATTCCCTCCGGGAAAGCTGGGAGCTGCGCGCGTTACCCGAGGGCTCTGTAGCAGCGATCCTGCACCCTCCCTGTTGGAGCAGGGCTCGCCCCAGCAGTGCCCCTCCCTGGCCCGGCTCTTTGCCCTGCGGTGAGCTGCAGCCTGCTGGAAAACAGCCTGCACAGAGCCTCCCTCCGAAGAGGACACTGCTGCACGGGGGCCAAGCTGCGGCAGCGCTGGGCCAGGCTCCCCGCGGCCCGGCACAGCGACAGCGTGCTCGGCACAGCCCGGCTGCCCACGGGCGCCGGGGACACGGGTGAGCGCAGGGAGCAGCGCTGCCCTGCGGCACAGCGGCCCCAGCAGCACGGGGGGGTCTCAGGGGCACCGGTAAGGAAATGCAGCTCCCAGAGGCTTCAGCCTCCCAGTCTATCTGAAGAACACAGCGCGCTAGACCAAAATCCTTCAGGGCGGGCTCCTGCATCAGCTTTAATTGCAATTGCTTTAAATTTCTAAGTCGCCTGGAGACGTGAGGTCCCACTCATTAACATTTTGGCACAATCTCCCAGTCCTGGGCTACTTCCAAAACACTCCCATCTCTGGCACAATCAGGTTCTTCGCCTGTTTCTAACCAAGAAAATAATTATATGTGACTTTTTTTTTTATACTGCAGGCATGACGCATTGGAACATTTTGCTGGTTGCAATATATTTTCATTAATTCATCAATCATTCAAAGATTTTTGTCCAAGGAGTTTTCAGGAAATTAGAATGAGCATTAAAGATCACACTATTCAACAGATATCATTTCAATATTAAAGTCTTATAAATCCTTGAATGGGTAGTGCTGCCTAAATTGAAATCAAAGCCCAGATAAAAAAATGTATTCACTTATTTATTTCAGAAGACAATGTGGTCAGCTGCCTCCTTTTGAAACCACTGGTTATCTGAGAACAAGCCTGTCTGGGCTTCAAGATCCTGCATCACACAAGGCTACAGCACCTTGATGTACTTGGGCTTAGCACACCTGAACCACCTACCTAAAGAAACAGAACAAATAGTACAGGATCTCCTGGCTGCTCCAGCTGTAATCCCACCAGTCACACTGCCTGAGGGACACTCTTATTAGATGAGAGTCAGATCCACATCTTTTCTTTTACTTATTTTAAAACCTCTCCTTTTATTCTTATGTCTTCAGATGCTTTTTTTTCTCTCTCCCTACAGAGCTCTTCCAATCATTGCTGTTGCAAATTTTACTTGTTAAGTCTTCATTGGTAATTTTCCTCCACCCATTAAATAGCTTCTGTATCTCAAACTCAACATCAAAATTGCATGGTCAGTGTTTTTGAGCAGAAAAGATTGGTCAACGGGGAGATGGCTTTACTATCCACAATAAATGCTCTGGCATCAATGTCATTTATGCATCTGCTTAATTAAAGAAGACAACCTTCAATATGGAAGATGGGGAAGGATAAAATACAACAAAAAGGTATTATAATTAAGCTGCAAAAAACCTGCTGTCTGATCACTCTCTGAGAGGCCAGTCAGGTGTGGCTGAGGGACAGCAGTGTTGGCTCTGTAATTCCAACTGCAAGCACTGGGAATATCAGGAGCAGGTAACAGTTGCCCCAAGGCACGTAATGCTACATTTTGCCTCATTTTCAAAGGACTCTTTTTTTGCAGCTACACTGGAGCATCACCGTAATTCAGTTGTAGGGGTAAATACAAGGTCAGCAAACTCAGACTCCTAATACCTGGAATTTACCTCAGGTATCAGTTTCTCCTTTTACTCAAAATTGTACTGGGTTTTATTTGTTTGCTTCTCTGTTTTCTTAAGGACAACAGAGGCCATTTGAAGGCAAACTAAAACGTTGATGCAGAACTTTATCTAACTGCAGAAAAAATTGAAGATTTAGATGCCCTCTCTATATGTAAAAAGAAAACCACGGCTGAAACGTTGCTAATATCACTAGATCCAGAATAAAATGTTATGTATCCCTATGGTATTTCAGAGGAATGAAGGGATAAAATGAACAGTTTGCAAGCTAATTCTCCATACGTAACAGAGTATTTGTCCAGATTTAGACTATGATCTTCAGGGAGGCAAGGGAGGGATGGTTCCAAAATCCCATTGACAAGCAATGAAAATTCACCTTTTAAAAGAATTCAGATGAAATTTTTTCCTTCTACATTTATCCTGTTAGCACCTACCTTCTATAAAATTAGTGAAATTATCTAAAAAAATGTTTCAATCAAACAGCTATAATTTCAATGGTGTATTCAAAAGAATTGAGTCATCACAAGTACCATCCATGTTAAAGGGAAGTATGAAAATAACCACACAATCTGGACTTTCCATGTGTAAAATGAAAGGACACTAAAGTAGCTACTAACATGTTCCTAATTGTAAAACAATAGTGATAGATACTGGAAGTTAAAGAATGAACAATGGGTGGGCAATAGGTTAATTGCAGTACAACAGATTTTGAAAACGTAGGAGGAAAAGAGAAGTCTAGATGAGGGGAAAATCCATTACTTGCATTAGAATTTTTTTTCTTCAATCAATGTGCAAAGGTTGAGCAGATGTTTATTTTGTATTTTATGGACAAATTGTGAATGAAAAAAAAAAATAATTTTTCTGTAGACGCCAAGAGCCAGCCTAAGCTACTGCTCTGTCCAAATTAACCACCCCAAATACTGAGCAGAGAGACAAAGAACTCTTTGAACCACTGAGGTTTAACTTTTAGCATGTCTCAAAAAGGAGGAAATTTTTTGAAGGGAGGTAGGACTGCCAGCTTAGTTTGTGTATTTCAAAGGGCAAAGGCAATGCAGAAAGGGCAGCAGTAACCAGGCATCTTGTAGATGAACAGATGGTATAAACCTGATATATGCTGCCAGTTAACTACAGTTAAGTAAAATACATTTTAATACATCACTTTATCGTGTAATAAATTTGTAGACAAGTCATAGTGTTAATTCAAAAACAGAAGTACAGGGAAAAGCTTAGGGACCATCACAGGTAATTGCCTCAAAATTATTTCCCAATAGTGTTCAGTGGCAGAAAAGACTAATACTATCCCTGAGTGATTAAAAAGAAGATAACTGAAGAAGAACAAAGTCAGTATCACCTCTAAACCCAGGTTTGGTGAAGCTGTTATTAGGCTGTTGCTCCCAGTCTAATTCAAGGAAGATGTGAAAAAGCCACGAGCAATTTAAAGTAGAGACACAAATGTGACTGACCAGCTGGGAAACAAGCCTTACAATGCTGGGCTTAAGGCATTAAATATATTTAGCTTTCAAGAAAAGCTTCAGCTGTAGCTTGATCACTGTACATACAGGTGAAAGACAGAGCTGTGGTGGCAGCTTTTCAAGGTTGTTGACAAAGAAAAACAAGAGCCAACAGATGGGAGCTGAAGTCATACAAATTCAGTCTGGAATAAGAAAACATTTACCATCACAAAGGCTAATTAAACACTGGAACAGTTTTTCACTGAAGGTGATCGACTTCTTTCAATGTAAGCTTTTAAAAGTGGATGAAACACTTTTTAAAAGATGTTCTTTAAACCATACATCATTTGAAGTGCTGCACAAGACTCACTGCCAATATCCTGGAGGAATTACACTGCCCCTGCATTGACTTCAGCTTCTGCAGCTTTGCATGAGGGAGTCTCACCTATTTAAATATTATAAGACAAATGCAGACCCTCTGTAAACTACTAGGATTATTTCTCTTCTTCCCCCTAACAGTCCTATAGGGAATCAGTCAGATTCTGATTAATTTATTTTTCATTCCAAGTTCTGAAATTTCAAACATCATCCAGAGCCAGAGCAAAGACTGCCTGTGAAGTTGCTCAGTGCTCTAACATGGTGCATCAGTCTTTCTCTTCCAAGATTAAAGTGCCCAGCAATGCTGAAATCAGACCTTTAGCCTCAGCAGAGATAAATTTTATCTCATTATTTTACCTCAGCACCTGCTTTGGGTTTGTTGTGGGGGGTTTTTTTGCCTATTCTGCAACTTTGGCTTCCAGAATTGTTTAGACAAATTTCCCCCAGTTAAGTCCTTACCAGTGAATAGAGTTTGTGTTCTGGGGACAAACTCCCAGAGTTTGTGTTCTGATTCTCTCTCTAATTTCCTCTTTAGTACACAAGATGAAAAGCAAAATGCTCAAATTAACAAAGGCCTCAAGGTCAATCCAAGCATACTTTGGTGAAATGTAAGGAAACCTTGACATTTAAAAGAGGAAAAAAAGGGGGAAAGGGGGTAAAAAATACCTTTCTGCTCTGTAACTGCAAAATAAGGATGCCCATAGACAGCACTGAAGGTTTATACACAGATATAGAAATGCATCTTTACTAGTAAGGGGAGGAAAAACCCACATCTTTTGACCCAGCAGCGCTGTGAGCCTTACTAAAAATGCCATGAGAATGAGCATTCCATCAGCACCACCACCGAAACGCTCTAATGATGCACTTTCAGCAAATTACTGTGTTTTGACAAAATCTAAGTTGATGGCACCAAGGACATTTCTACCACTCAAAACAGTTATTAAAATAATCTTGTGTAACGCAAATCACTAGGAATTACGTTCCAAAAACTCACTTCTCAAGCAAGTTTAGGAAGATCTGTTACCCTCTCCTTTTACCAGATTAGAAAGGAAAGAGAAGACAAAGTGCAGTGGGTCACTGAGATGTGTGCAGCATTTGACACCCTGGGCCAGAATCTATTTTAGTTTGTATGGATAAATAAGTGCAGTAATCCTTACCCCAAATCTCACATGCCTCCCCTGAAGCCACTGCAACCTTAAAGATTAACAACTGAAGATGTATCTTCTTAGCTCAAGCAGAACAAAAGGAGGGAAACAGAGAATGTCAGAGATGGGAACTGCATATGTCTTAAAAATATTCAGGGAATCCTACTCACAAAACCCACTTCAGCTGCTACTCTCCGTGTTTAAATATTCTATGATGGGAGAAAGCCAATACCTTTCTGCTTACACCATTCTTATTTATAATAGGTTATTACTTTATTTCATCCAACTGCTCTTCTGAATTTCCAGGTAAATTGTGCTAAAAGCCCATGTAAGCAAAAAATATTTTATTAATGTACTGGAATCCACCATCATGGAAGTGAGCATTTGATTTCTCCATTTTTAATATCCTGATTCCCTACTACCCTTGGTTTCTAGATGGTAGCTTTATTTCCAGATCTTGTGTTTTCAGCCACCTTCCTTGCTTATCATTATCCTAAACTACCTGCAGTGACCATTAGAAACTGATTTTCTCCAACAACCACTCCCTCCAGTGACAGGCAATACAACTCACTACAAATGAAAATCAGGAAAAGTAACGAAAGAGGGAAAGTGGAAGATGCACAATCAAGTCAGAGGCATCAACTCTTCAGTTAACAAAATGAAGGAAAACCACATGAAAAATTATAGGATCTAAGCTTAAGTGCACTGAAATCCACATATCTCTTTCAACCCACTTTGAGGTCAGATGTTGTCACATCAGTTCTAATGCCAGTCCAGGGCTGAACAAAATTCCCAGTTCAAACACGCCTGTGTTACCACAAAGGTTGCCCAGGGTGCCCCCACAGCACCAGGCACCCATCTCGTCTCTGCAGGCTGTGCTTCTGCAGGGTTTGTATACAGGAAAATAACCAAGGGCAGGAATCCTAACTCCCTAAGTTTTCATAGGAAAGGCAAAGTAAATATATTTTTCTAGTAAGAACATAAATATTCATCTACAGCAAACTACAGGGGAAAATCCCAGGACTAATGCTTTGATGGCTCCCAAGTACCTCCCTAGATAACTGTGCTGTAACCCTGTAATGTGTGTTTGAAAAAAAACACAAAACTCATTTACAAGCATATAATACAATGAATTCAGCCCTGTGTCTGCTGTAGACCTAAAAACTACAATCTATTCCTGATGGATAGTATGTTTCTTCATGGCATGCTCTATTAGCATCAGCTTCCTTTTTAAAATTTAGTGCTCTTCTGTCTCACTGCCAGAATTCCAGATATCCAGAATTATATCTCTGTTTAGTGGCCTGCCATACAACTGTTTTACTAAGCTTAAATAGTAGTTTGTTCAGTGCTATATAAATTCTAGACAGTATTTATCAGACTGTTGTAAAAGCTGGAATTTGCTGGCTAATACCAAATTTCTGCAAGAGTTGCTACATATGCAAAAGAGCTTCTGCTCTCCAGTCCCAAATCTGTGGTTGTCACAGTGATTAAAACTCCATGTTTCCTAAACAATTAACTAACATAGTCTATTAAATCTCATTTTATTGCTTTGAATGGATTTAGATGGTACAATAATCCAGCTCGGAAGCACGACAGAATTTGCATATCTCTTTCAGAAAATGGATGAGACATAAAATGAACGACATGGTGGATAAAACCAAATCCTAGCGTGTTCTCAGTCTGCTTTGCATTTGATTTTCTCTGCTCTACCACAAACAGGTTTTAGCAGTAATAGACTAGAATATATAGAAACCAAAGATAGAGAAAGCTCTCTGAGGCTAAAAAACAATTCACTTTAAACAGAACAAGCACATCACTCAGTATATTTTGACAAATCTGAAAGTGAAATCAGCCAAAACGTTTGTTTTCTTTGACTAGTGGTGATGGAGACAGCACTTCACGTTGTGTATCCTATGCTGCAACTTAAATTCAGTTTTGTGATTCAGAAAGTTTTTCTTTTAGTGATTCAAATGGAAGCACTAAATGACCTGCAATTCATTTATATTTCCTATGTGATTAGTAGCTGGCAAGTAAAACAAATTAGGTGCTTGATAAACACAGAGAATTATATTTTCAAAGCAGTTGTATTTATGCTTGGAAGGAAGGACAGTTTTATGAATATGTAATCAAGGATGTAGAATTGGAAAGAAAACAAAATAGAGCATAGTTAATTTGGTGGTAGTGACAAATTAACACTGAGCCAAGCCCCCTGCACATGCACTGCCCTGATAAACTTGTTATTAGCAAAGGTTCACTAAGAGGAGCTTGGTAATCCTTCTTCTGTGTTTGCTCTTCTCTATTAGCCCTTTGGGAAAATATTGTTTATGAAATAAAGATCTGCACAAGCAAAGATAAGAGTCCCTGTTTCCTGACTAACCTGTTTAATGGCTAACAAGCTGGGAATATATAGCTCTTTTCCCCTATTTCCTTTATATATTTGGCTACAGGTGTGTGCTGCACACCAGTGATTACCAAGCATTTAGGAGCAGCTGTGCCTCCAAATGAAAGATGAAACTGAACTGAAAGTTTGTTTGAAATGGAAGTAAAACCTGGCAGATGGCAGCATCCAGAAATAGCACCACTGAAACAGAATTTTTTGTGCAGCTACTGCTCCAGAGCACTAGTGAGAACAGAGGGAGGACATCTCAGCAACAATCTACAAGGGAAAAAGGGAAAAATAAAATAAAGGCAATTTTAGGGGGAAAGAAAACAACAGAGGGGATGGGAAGAAAAGAAGAAAATTAGCTTTATGTGTCAACACCTAAGAAAAGACCAGAAACTTAAAGAAGAGTCTATTTAGCAAAGTGAAAGAATTATAAATATCCATAAGCCAGGTTTGTTCTTTGGGCAAAAGAAAAGCTAGTGGAAATACATGGGGGAAAAAAAAAAAAGTAATTTAGAGGAAGAACATGAAAACTGACCAGTGGTCAGAATTAAAGAAGAATTTAAATCATAATAAGTCTTTGACATGTTGTGGAAATCAACACTTTCTTCAAAACATTGTGGAAAGTCATTATGCTGAAACAGATGTAGATCCAAGTGTTCAGGGAGATATGGGGTTAAAGGCATATGCCAAAAGGAACATTCAAGGGAAGGGTTTTAGGTATTTTGCAAGAGAAATCTGACTTTCATTTTTTTAAGAAGCAGACACTGCAGATGCTCATGGCCAGCAGCTCCACAGTGGTCTCTGCGTTTGGGGACCGCAGTGCCACGAAGAGAACGCGCGTTTCTCTTGCTCAGTCCCTCGAAGGCTGGCTACAGCTTTGTGTAATTATTTGAGCTGAATCTTCTCAGAAATGGCCTAAAACTGAATTTGAGAGGAAATGCAGCCTAAAGTGTTTCAGCCTTTGGCCATTCCCCACTGGACTGACACTACATCCTCCCTCCAGTGGTGATGACACCTCTGAACATCAGGGTGCTTTGGTAAGAGCAATTCATCTGCATCAGGGATACAGGCTTCTGACTCTGACATATTTATGCATAACACCACTCTGGAATTCTCATTTACCAAGTTGGAAAGTCTCTGAATCACTTTTCAAAATGGAATTTTGCCTGGGAAAATCAGAGAAACCTTCAGATAAAGCCCTACATAACTGGTTCTAGTTTGATTGATTGGCATTAAATTAATCCTATTGCTGCTTTCTAAGTGAGGAGGCCAGAAGAAATGTGTTCCTTTCCATTCACTGTGTACACAGAGGTGGAATAATATAATGTGACAGAGTAATTAGAAACTGTAAACTAAGATCACATCTGGAGGTAGAAATAAGCTAAAACTTGAACATTTCACTCTGGAAACATCTTTTTTTATTTAATGTTGTCGTTTGGCTGCAACAACTGTCAGACCGTGCAGTAGTCTGAAATCAGCAATATCACAGGCAGATCAACCTGATGACTTTAAGAGATCTCTAATTGCACTGCTGCTCTACTACCTCTTATTGTTTAGGGAAAGCTGACAACCTCACCTTCCTGACAAAAACTGTTCCAGATGATTCAGACGAGTTACTTGTGACAACCACTGCAAAAATCTTCTGATATGAGTCATTTTATGGTGATTCATTTACTTTTTCATCATTTTAAAACAAACTTTCCAGTGTGAAAAAGTTTAAAGGCCTCTCTGAAGAGACAATTTGCAATTGCAAAGCTGTTTTTCACTAGAGACAGAATCATTGCTTTACCAAAACAAAGCTCTTCTGAGCAATTTTCATCTATTTCTGGTCTTGTAAACCAAGCCCAGTCTGAGTGCAATGTTGAAAACTGTGACATCAGATATTCTGTACCATGGGTGGGTTACTAGGCGACGCTGCAAAGTTCTGCAATGTTATCCAGAAACCCAAGCTTTCTCAAACCTACAGTCATTATATTATAGTCACTCATTTAATAAATATCTAGAGCAATGACATAAAAAGAATGAAATGAATGAATGAATGAAAACATCTTCTCCAAAAGTTAATTTTGCAGGTCTAACAAAGCAACTGTGATTTTCTTTTGCAATGAATATTTGTTTTGCTAAGGAAGTATAGGGTAATCTCTGTACAAAACTGGGGGCTGTTGAGATCTTTTGATTAGGGAATTTTATTCTGGATTTGAGGTCTAAGATTTTTTTCTAAACTGCCTCAGAAGACCATAATTCTGACCAGACCTTAACAGAGAGCTACACTGGGAGTGATATACACATGCACTTACAAAAAAAATATATTAACATATCTAACCAGTTGCAGTGGCTGTGTGGCAAAATTGGCAAACTTAAAACCAGGAGAAAGCCCCTGAGACTGGGAATGTCACTCACATTTAAACTCCCTGAGAGCTGCCATCAATTAGTAATCAACCACAAGTTAGCAGAATTTTGTAGAGACCAAAACCAAAGCAAGTTGTCTTTATTGCTGCTGATGGCCTTTTTAGCCTCTGCTAAATACAAAGAAGGTAAACAGACAGACCTGGATTGAAGGAGGAAATTAAATTACTCTACAGGCAATTAACAGTAGGAGTATAAGAGGAACACAAAAACCAAAGTCAAATTTGAAATTATGTCCTCATCAAGTGCTGTGAGGACATAATTCCCAAGGGACAAATGATTGCAAAAGAGCAGAAGATTTTACATATCGGGCACATTTTGCTCTGCAGTTGTTTAGACTCTGGAGGGAGCTGAGGATACTCTTTCAGGAGCCCAGATTTCATACACCACATTTGTAGGTTAGAACCACCGTGCCCAGGGAGAAGAGCCTGAGGCTTTTGAAGACACTGAAAGAAGCTTCAGCTATACAAACATAATTCAGAAAGATAAGTCATTTGATGTTCTTGTTAAAAGAAATAAATAACCCAATGATGTGCAATGTGCAGATCTGTATGAGTAGTCATTTCAAATGAATGATCTTGTGTCCTAAACAGTGCAAAATCTCTGTCTTTCTTATACATAAATTAGTGGTTTGCATTTATCCAGTAAAGCAAGACTGAATTATGTATTATAATAATGAATTTGTTGGGAAGACAATCAGCTCCCCTTTTATATTTTTGCCATTCTAGTCGTCTCACAGTATTTTCAGTGTGTCCTCATGTTCTCAGAAATTTGGATTTTAACTCTTTTGTGACATTTTATCAGGAAAGCATAGAGTTTTCTCCACATTCCCACAGGGGCTGAACTCTAAGCTTAACTAAAATTCTACAATTCTCTTCCTGCCAAGAATAAGGTTACATTTCTACATTGTACCTATGTAGGAAAAAGATGTAGAAAAGCCTGGTGCTATTGAGTTCTGTAAATAAAGAACATTAGCACATGGTTCTGGAGATCTTTCTGGCAAAACTGTTCAGCTATTCCATAACAGGTATGAAAGGCAAGTCCTGTTCTTTCTTATTTCAAAAATGTTCTCAAGTAGGACTTGTTTTCTGCCTCTAGCAGCTTGTTTCCCATCAAGCCTGCTGATACAGAGAGCTGTCTATGAATACAGGGTTTTTTGGTACCTGCAATACCCATGCTTACAGCCTGAAGCAAAAAGAAGCAAAGATGATAAAGGTGTTTCAAACATTCTCCACTTCAAATATTCTCCCTGATGGTCAGAAAAGCTGAGCAAGGGAGGCATATAGCACTGCCTAATAAATGGGACAAGGCAGACACATGAATAGAAAGAGGCTCAATGGTGACTTTATCTGGCCCACAGACAGATGCTTCCATGATATGCTGGCATTAATCAAAAGCAGAATTATATACCTCTTTATGTTTATTCCTTATTTCACCTGTACAAAAAGACAGGCATTCCTGTTCATGAAATACCTCTCCAAATCTTTAACAAGCTCAGACAGAATCAGCTTCCTGTCAAAACTACACATTTTTACCTCAAGTTGTTTAGACTTCTTCTTTTTTCCCATTCATAACCCATCAGTTTCTGCCTCCCAGATGTATCTGGTGCAGTATCTTTTAGCTCCAGCCCTGGGCTGTAGGGTAGACATAAATTTAGGCATTGTACAAGAGCAGTAATATTCTCTTAACTTTAACAAAAACCTTTGCAAACACTCTTCTTCTTGTCAGGACAGTAATGACATACCAAAATAAACCCCAACACAGACAAGTCAAACATATTTCAACTTCCTTATTGCTCAGACATACTTTATTGGCTAGGTACTAAAAGTTCCAGTCAGAGACTAAAAACTGCAATGGGAATTACCTCAGAGTGCATTGATTGCTAATCTAAAAATATATGTCTGTTTTCACTCTGTTTAATAATTCTAAAAGACAATTTAAAAATAATGGATTTTATTACTATGAACCTCCATTCCTCACTATTTTATTCCGTGAGCATCTTCTGTCACATCTGTGTTGTTGAACCACCAGTCCACATTTGTTAAGACTTTTGTCAACAGCAGAGGCTCACCCAGTGTAGGGCACATGCTGAAATCAGCACGTACAGATGAAATGCACTGCTTGTGCATGACTGCAATCCATCATGCAAGCTGTGGCACCCTTAAACTCCTAAACTCACAGATTCAACAGAATTTGTATTTTAGTCTTCTGAGTATTAGTAAATCAGTATCTGTTACAGCATCTGCTGACCTGCTGCACTATCCCAATTACAGCTACTCCTCATCTGAGGGGAGAATTCTTATCTCCTGCCAACACAACATTAATTCCATCTCTAGACAATAACCCTCTGTCAGAAGCATATTTTCCAGACTGAAATTTCTAGGGATTCAAAGTATTTTATTAAAGGCTTCACAGTCTAAATGCTAACAGCACTAATTCTCTTCTCTGTTGAGTTCCCCCAGGGAGAAATAAAAGAGTCAATTTAGCTGACTAGCCTTTGTTTTCAGAAGCTGACAATATCAAAAAAAGCTGTAAGGTAGAGGCTATAATCCTACAATATTTGATTTTTTGATGTTCAGCTCTAAGTGAAGTGGATGCTGAAGTTACTAGTATACATAATAGTTGCCCCTTGAAATGAACTATGTAATTAATACAGAAATATGAACACATTAAGTTAAAAGTTAAAAACACCAGCATAAAGCCTGATATTAATGTTGCTTTCATTAAGCATCAAGAGGAAGAAAAAAACATATAAAGAACCTTTGATTCTCTTTTACTTCTATTATTCTCTCAATGTCTCACAGTAGAGTATTACTAACATGTATGATCTGGTACACAATGGATTTGTTATCCTTGTGTTATACACTTTAATATATTTCTATTAATATGATAAGCATCTGATTTGCTTCACAGTACCTTTGTAAATAGCAATACTCTTTGATAGATCCAAAGAAGATGAAGAAGAAATGATCTAAAATTACATGAATTATCCTCCAATATACAGGCAAAGCCACACCCTACATGCAAATATCTTGGAAATCCTATCTGAAAATACTCTGAAAATAGAAACATGTTTTATTACAAGGCTTTTGCAATGTACTAAGTTCCCTTGCTTAATTAATTAAAAAATGTCTTATCCAACATCTTGAAATTAGACCTTTAGAGAATTTGAACAACTCACCAAGACCCAAAATGAAACTTGGACACCAAACTTTGCATATTCAGCGTCGTGAAGAGAAATAGATTCATGGGTGAAAGATCATTTCTCATTAAGAATGCCCTGAAAGAAGAATGAACCTTTCCTGAACATCATTCATTATTCTCTACATGGGGTTGGCAGTACCAGCAGCCTAACTAGATTCACACCAGAACCTAAATTCACGGCATCTCTGCACAGAAAACCAGGGAGAAGCCAATGGGATGGCAGTCAGGATTAGCTTTTGTGAATTAAATTTGAGGACACAGTACCTAAAAATACAAGAAAATAAAAGACAAGTCTGATGGCAATCTGCCTTGCTCCAACCACCTGGCCAGCCCAGTGCAAAGGGGGCATCTGCAAAATACAGCAGATTCATCCAGCATCTTCCATCTTGGCATCTCCATCCCGAGGATGAAGGATGTCACTGAAGATGAGTCTGGCAGAGGCAAAGACTTTTTATTCCATCAGGATTGTCAAGGGTTTGTGAGTTTACCTTTAGCAGAATTCTTGAAAACTCAGGTAATAAAGTCAACAAATCTAAAAATATATCAGATATATAAAATATTGGACTACACTCATATGTAAATCTAAATACAATATATAAAATACAATATGTAAGCAGCCACTCATTACAGCATGGTGGCTGAAAAGTCCAGTCAGAGAGCTCTTGGAGGTGGGCAGGAGGACTGGAAGGTAGTAAACAGGCAGACAGATTCATTTGGAAGAACGGAGGAGGAAGGATCTGCCTCTAATGCCCCAGTTTGATGAAATCACTACACTGAAGTTACTGTGCTGGGAGGCTCCACTCTGACAGTGGAGTAGCACTAACTGAAACCCAGAGAGTTATGAGGAAGCCTCACCAAGAAGAGTGATTACATCTTCCAGGGCTCTAGAGATCCTTGTTTATTAAATTTCTTCCAAAATCTTATACTAAAGCAACTTTACAAAAATTAACACAGTAAATTTAAAAATTGCAACTTTTAAATTGATTGTACTAAATGTCAAAAACAATGACTGAGTTTAACTGCACAGATGTTTAATTAGATCTATCTTACATTTTTTAAGGTAGCATCTGCTAGTCTCCATTAGCAAACTTTGCTAAAGAACAATGTTTTGTTTACTTAGAGAACTCGGCAAAACTGATTTTCTTATTTTTACAGTAATAAGAAGCATCTTTTCTCTGTATGTGCAAACACTGGGCATGTATATACCCTGCCATGCATTCCCTTCTCTCACACCCAGTCCTTCACTAGTAATTAGCAACTATCCTCCTCAGCTATGGAGCACTTCTATACTAAAGGAAACAAGGACTAGAACTCCATATTGTATACTTCTAGTGTATAGAAAAATTAAAATGTCAGACATAAAGTTTTCCTTTTGCTTAATCTATTTACTAATACTGTGAATGACAGAGAAAGGAGACAGCTCTTGCTTATTTCTACAGTGTGCAGGGTGTTGTCATCCTGAAGTGCAGTAGTTAGCACATTTCAGAACACGTTATCTCATGGGATGAAACAGTTTCCCAAAATTAAAAAGGGAGGGGTGATTGCTTTAATTAACCTTCTCCTACTGAAAATCTAGGGATATTAATTCCACATCTCTAAGTAAGTGCAAGATAAAATTTTTCTTGTTAACAGAAGAATTGTTCTTGATTTCCATTTTTAGTATGTATTCTTCGCCCACAGGACAGTTACAATCCTTTAATATAAGCAGACAGCTTTTCACAAAAATTCAGTCCCATAAATAAAATCAATGCAGCAAAACAGAAACATACAGATTGTTGCTTTCTTTCAATTAAAATAGAACAAAAGCTGTAGCCACTTTGCAACAGGGAAAAGCAGAGGAAAAGAAAATACATTTTCCATCTTGATATGACCAGCACCTGAGCGAAGTGGAAGAGTGAAAAATACCTGACACACTATGTTCATGTGCTGACTTCTGAGAATGGGCACAGAGCCAATTTCAAAGTCAAAAATAGCTCTATGAAATTATTTAATCTAGTCATCCAGATCTCTAAAACATCCAAAGGTGATCCTGCACATTCTCAGTTATAGAAAACTCCCAACTAATTTCAAACACTTAGCACAGCAAAGTCATGTCTTGAGAATGGTTAGGAAATTATTTTTTAAATAGCCTAGGACTTCAACTAAACAGGTTTTTAAAAGTCAAACCCAGAAGGAACTGGCATGCTTGCACCTGGAAGCTTGCAAAGCACCAGCTAATGTCACACAGCTATAACCAACATTATTAATCTTTCATTTTCAACAACACCAATTTAGGAGAAAACTGCTTAGTAAAAGGAAATTTAAACAATATGCAACCCAGGATTTAAACAATATACAACCCACTCACTTTTTAGCTTTCTACAAGGAGACCTTTAACCCACTATTTATAATGGAAGATAACAGATATATGCTATAACACTAGATACCATAAATTATTTACAGCTATGTACCATGAGTAACTTCTAATTTTACTCATTCCCTAGTTGCAGCTAGTAGAGATGAATCCCAGTGTGGTTGGGAACCTTGTCAGAACAAGACAGAAAGATTTGACATGTCAGAGCTAAGGGATGGAATCAGCCAATTCAGTGAGAATATTCAGCTCCAGAGGATGTGTAAAACACAAGGAACTTCCTGCTGAAGGTGAAGGACCATGCAGGAGCAGAGTTGGATATCAAATAGCCAATTCTTGACTTTCTAAACTATTTTTTTTCCTGTCGTTCTTTGCCATTCTTCTTGAAGTCTATTATAATGAAGCATTTTTAACCTGTTTCTTCAAGAAATGAGGCATATGTGGCTGCATTGCCTGGCCATCTGTCAGTTTGCTATTTTCCCTCAAGCACATTTTGAACCTGTTGAACAATTTCAGCCAATTTGACAGAAGACTAAAGGTCTCAGACATAGAAATTTTGGCACATTTCATCAAAAAATCAAAGCTAAAAGAAGAGAAAAAGCCAGTGTATTGGTGTGTATGTGGCTGGCAAGGTAGGTGGCACAGCACACAGCACCTGGGGGTTGCCAGGGAGGCTGCAGAGCCCGGAGGGGAGGTGGAGCTGAGCTCCACTCGTGCAAATCCCTTGGAAGGTGCACTTCCTCAGCAGAGCTTCACATCAACCAAAGCCATGTCACTTCAGTGCTGTCTGCAGGTTTCAGCCAAAAATCAGGTAACATTCTCAGAATAATATTTTTTTGTTCTTTTGGGTTTGTTACCCTTTTTCCTCCAAGTAGCTTTGAAGCCAAGAAGAAAACCAGAGGGATGGGGTACGTTAGTGAGAGAAATGGCAAGAAAGCCAGAAGTGGTGTGATCATTCCATATGCATGTACTGGAAATGAACACATGTGACCAGGATGGTCAGAGCGTTGGAAATAATATAACTTTTAATTTTTTTTTTCTAATTATTTTTCTAGTCAGGTTTAGTTTGCCTTTGCCTTGAGGAAAGGAATTTTAAGGTTTTTTTAGGGGGATGTTGCACCACTCAACAGAGATGAGTTTAACCACACAACAGACTGGGAGTAGCCCAAAAGACAACCAAAAATATAATGACCATCAGCAGAACATCAACAGCCATCAGCAAACATCAACGAACATCTGCCCCAGACACTGCCCCTGGCGTGGCTGGAGACACCCTGTCCAGAAAAGACTGAAGGAAATCAAGGAGTGAGGACCTGATGAACATCAGAGGCGAAGAAATGTGGATCCAATAGGAAACCAAACACTAAGAACTGTGCAACTTGGGACCAACGAACATTGAACCAGTGGATTTCTATGGGGTTTGGATTGTATAAAGTCTAGGAAAAATCTAGTAAAACTCGTATGTGTATGGAATATTGTCCATGGCACATCCTGGCCAGAATAAAGTAATGCCTGATTCTCTATCACTTCAAATATAGTGTTAGAGGGTTTTTCTTTTCTTCCCAGATTTTGTCAACAAGAGGCCCAAATAACCAGGCACAGAATTTTCCATCTAGCTCATATAATCTCTGGGTTTGGTCCACAAACACTGGAGATTCTGAATTATTCAACGGCACATAAAAATCTTATAACCATCTTTAGTTATTGCATGCTCCTGTCTCCAGGCGAGGCCTGAACAAATATTAGTTTGGTCTTAACTGTCTCCAGCTGTGACCAGGAAGGAAGGAGTATGAAACAAAAGGGAGTGATGCTTCCATTGATGTCCATACTCATAGCTCCCAGGTATCCACAAATTAGGCTTTCCTGAGGCAAATAGCATCTGTTTCCAAGCAATCACATTTCATTATCATTGCTGCGTCTATTCTGTAGCAAACTAATTCTTTTTTATACCTATTTACAGTTTTAAAATCTTCCAGCAATAATGTATTATGTATCTGAGTATATACAAAAAACTCACCTTTTAACTTCTTTAGATCTGCTTAACATCTTAAGAAACTTCCATTTTTTTGTAATGGGAAACAATACATATTTGTTATGTACCTGCCAACTTCACATTATTTGTGATGTTATAGATTCCCATCATATATTCCCTCAATTATATCCCTTTCTAGATGAATGAACTCCAGTCCACTTGGTATCTCTTCCCTGAGAAACCTTTTAGTGCTTTTGATCATCCATGACCATCCTTCTCCATACATTTCCCATGCTGGTTATATCCTCCCTGAAAGGGCAGAGCCAGAACTGCACATTCAGCATGTGGACAAACAGGGAATAATGATGGTGATGGTGAAACAATGTCCATAGCCCTGTTCTCATTTCCTTTACTAATAATGCCTCAGATCCTATTTTATTGCTAAGAAATGGATTAATTCTTTAGAGATGTCCACAATGACTAAGATCTCCTCCTTGAACAATAATAGAGGATTTAGAGTCCTTTTTAGATCTGTAGCTGTTTATTTTTCTCTTGTGCATTAATTTTTGAGACAGTAAGTTTTATATCATTTTTCTTTCACCCAGTCACTATTAGGTTTCTGTTATTATTTCCCCTTCCTTCCACTCCCCCATATTTAACATCTCCATCTTATAAATATTCTCTGTATTTCAAATTCCAAAGTATATAACCTTATCTTTATGTCTTTGTGACTTGCACCTTCAAGTTTTACCAGCAATATAAAGTAGATCATAACAGTGAAACTAGTTTGACATTATCAAGGAAAATGTTAAATCAGCTCTAATATATATTTAAAGTCAAATTAACTTTGTAGATTTTCCTATTTAAGCATTCAGTAACATTGTCAGGTCTTTCATCCACATCCCTCTACAGCTTCTGGTGAGAGTTTTGTGTATCTCAAAGATTGGATGGATGGATGGATGGATGGATGGATGGATGGATGGATGGATGGATGGATGGATGGATGGATGGATGGATGGATGGATGGAGTCTCTGTCTTTACATAATGGATATTTTTAAAAGACTTTCTGAAGTCTATGCCTCACTCTCAGCCGTTCTCAGTAGAATTATCAACATTATTTGCAATGTGATTAGGAGGTGTTAAATACTGTTTTGTGCGATGAAGATACACTGTGACAATATTTGAGTGGATTCGATGAGTCACCCGGAGTTGGATTTCATGAAAGCAGGACTGCATAACAAAGTGTGAGGCAGCACCTCATTGGCAGTGCAGTCACACACTGCCTCCCTCATTGGCACTTCAGTCACGTGCCATTATGCTACTTTTTAAACAATATGATATCCGCCTGTTCTTAGCAAGCCTTGCATTGAAGGCAAGCTGAATAAAGCATAGCATGACTGCCCCTTGTGCTATTTTAAACAAATACAGGGTGAAAGCCAAAGTGTTTTCACAGACAATGGGCTTAGGCAGAAGGGTATTACATTAGGATTAATAAGTACTCCACTTAACCTAGGCTGCATAGTTACCTAACAACTGCAATAACCAGAGGTGTTCTGTTTAGTGATGCACATTTTTACCAACAAAAAAAAAAAAGTAAGGAAAAAAATATCTATTTTTCAGCTCTTGATTGCAGCTTTTTTAGTGTCAGAGTTTTTGCTTCTGTGTTCTGCAAGAGAGCTGATAATACTAATGTGGTTGAAAGAAGTCTGCCAAGTTGCAAGACATTATAGAAACTAATTTCACTAAAAGACAGGATATTTTAAAGGACTGGGAATGTACTGTCATCATCAATAAAAAAAATTACTATATTTCTTAGAAGCAAATAGTGTCTATTTTGATAGAGTTATGCCCAGCAATATTTTAAGGATTTGGGGGAGAAGAAAAGATCATTCTTTGCTTCAATCCTAACAGTAATAAAAGGTTAGCATACAACAGAATCCCTGTCTCTGCAGCACATCAACAGAATACCCACTACCTTTATCTCTGAGGAGCTCCAATCCCCATCCACAGGAAAAAAATAGATATGGATCTGATATTTTGTGAAGGCCAGAGAAGTTGCATCTGTTTACCCAGTTACCAATCTAAAAGAAACGAGAGGGTTAGAAGGGATGCTTGGAGGTCATAATGTCCAGCTCCTTGCCTCAAAAGAAGTTCAAATGCCTCTTATCCCTCCTGACAGATGGTTGTTTAGGATGTCCAGAGATGAATATGGCATTAATTCTTAAGGAAATTTATTTCAGTGCTGGCACTAAAAATGGTCCTACAGGAATGTTTCTGAGTCAAAAAAATATCAAAGGAAGCTGGCAGGAGTAGAGCATACAGTTTAAGATAACAATTCTCCCTGGAGGAAAGTTAGAACAGCTCTGTATCCTCCAACAAAGCATAGGACAAACATCAACAAAATTCAAGTAGCAGCATCAAATGAAAGTTGTAACGAAGTCCTAAATTTGAGCCTAAAAATAAGCAATAAAAACAAATATATATACAGGCTGTTTACTAAAGAAAGTCCAGAATAAAACTTGATAAATAAATAAAGTATGTCAAGGAGGAACAGAATCACTATAGATTGCAACTCCAGTCATTGACTTTTATATGAGGTATATATTACTGATTTACCAGAAAGGTGACAATGACTGTTACGAGCATCTTTAAGGACAAAAGTGTTACAATAAAGGAAGACTTCAACAGCACTCACATACCCTGGGTAGGTGTCAGTGTAGGTGACACTGAGACAAAGTCTTTGCAAAACATAAACATTTGGAACATTTGGAACATTTTTGGAAAAATATGTTAGGTACCAAAAGAAAAATCCTAACTCTTGACTTTGCACGAAAGGTATCTGTGACCTAATTCAGGATATTTGCTTTCAAAGGCAAGTGTTTCTGCACACAACCAAATCACAAAATAGTGAGGAAAGGAAAGCACAGGTACAAGAACAAACCTGTCATAACAAAAATGAGTGAACACAGTTCTCATACAGGTAAGTCACAGCACTGCAACTTGGTAGAATTATCTGTAGGGCAGTTTATAGGCTGTACTTGAACTTCCTAAAGGCTTACAGGAAGATTCCTTAACCAAAAGTACATAAAATGCCATGGGAATGTCCTCCTATGGATTAATAACAGATTAAAAGATAGGAAAGTAAAGTAGGAATAAATAGTAGGACTTCAAATGAAGCATCTGGCCTGAGGCTTATGCTATTTAGTATTTTTGCAAATGATCTGGAAAAGGGGTGTCAGGGTAGCAACATTTGCTACTGGTAACAAATTATTCAGGGCAGTAAAAAGGCAAGCAAACTGCAAAACTTGCATAGAAATTTCATGATTCAGAAAGATTAGGCAATAAATGTACAGAAAAAACTCAGTATACATAAATGTAAAGTAACACACGTGGAAAAGTAACTAACTGTAGATATTCAGTGACTGAGCCTAAAGTAGCTATTATCTTTCAGGAAAGCTATCTCAGAGTTATAACAGATAGCACCATGAAAACATCATCTTGATACTCAGAAGCACTTAAAAAGGCAAATAAAACATTAGGAATTTTTAGAAAGGAAGAAAAAATGAGAGAGAAAACATGATTATGCCATTTTATAGCTCCAAAGCAAGACTGCTGCTGCATGAAATCCAATTTCCCCATCTTGGAAGGCACCGAAAACCAGAGAAGGTACAGACAACTGCAGCAAGAGTGATCCAAACTCTCCAGCACTCAGAGACAACAACAGAGGAAATTCTGACATTTCAGGATCCCCTCAAAGTGGAAATCTTAGGGTAGAGGAGAAACTCATTTTTGAAATGCCAGCGTATGTTGATTCTGAAACACAATATGCTTCTGGGGACTCTGACAGCTGTTCTGGGATTACAGCTAAACTGCTGAAGTTTCAAGGCTCAAGCACAGTGAGGGCAGCCCTGTTACCCAGGGGATCTTAGTCCCTGAGAGCAGTGATTACTGCAGTCCTTTGCCCATGGCCTGCACAGCAGCCCCAGCCCTGGCTCCCCTGGATGGATGTGATCTGTTCTGCTGCAGAAGCCTAAAAATTCCCACTGAAGACTTGAACCAAGGTCCTGGAGGGCTCTCCACCTTGTTCTAGGGCTTCCAGAAATGCCACACTCTGGGACCTGGATAGGAGAACTTATGGAAGCTCCCCTTGAAACTCAGACACTCATTTGTCAAAAAATCATCATAAAATAATTAAAGCTCGAAAATTATTTCCAACAATATTCAAAGTCTGAAAGATAAGACTACACAGAAACACATAAGGTAGAAGTGTTCACATATGCATAGCTATGGACAGATTTAGAAAAGAAAGTGAAGACCAGCTTCAAATATTTTCTACCATCTAAGAAGCATGTTTAAAGTAGGTAATTTTGCTACCTTGCTTAAGGTTTGAAAAAACACCAGCAGTATTGCTGGCCAGTCTTCCTGAGTCCATAAATGTGGTGATAGACAACTTCCCAGCTACACATATTCCATTTCTCAAGTGTCTTTCCAAGGAAATTCAGAAAAAAATTTTAGTCAAAAAGACTCAGAGAAAATTAAAACCATTCTGTTCTACAATAAAGTTTACAGTAATAGTGTGACCTCAGTCCAGCAGGTAAAGACAGGATAGGTTCCAAAATCAGACCAGAAGCATTTTTCACAGTGAGATTAGATACACTTGGTAGCAGTTCACCAAGAAATATTTAATATCTTTATATCCCCATTTCCTAGAAGCCATGTTCTACTGCAAACCATCTTTTGATTTACAGAAATAATCTAAAGTTTCATACATTAGTTTTTATAATCAGTCTTTAATACTGTGCTAAATGTAATGACTCAATCATTTTTGTTGCTGTCAATGGGCAAAATCTCAAAGTACTCAGGTTAACCTTTTGTATGGGTACAAATTTAGACAAGTAGAAATATATTTCTTGAAAGGAAAGATGAAGAGAATCACGGAAGATTCTAGACAAACATGCAAAGTAAACATGCCAGGATTATAGGAGACCTGTGATGACTCAAGATATATCATGTGTGTGATGGGTGGCCATGGGGGCTGACAGATTTCATTGAGCCCTTGACATGCCTCTTGCCTATCTGCAATTGCTGTATTTAAGTGAACTTTCTGCTGTGCCAGCAGTAACCCAGGCATATAATTACAACATCTTTGGAAAAGCTCATCTGAGAAACAAATAAGCTTGCTTAAAAAAAAATCTTCATATCACCCTGACTCATAAATCTATGATGCACTTAATTAAATTCAATAGGCAATTTTAGGGAGAGATAAACAAATTAAAGAACCTCTACTAAATGACAGAAAATTCCAAATAAACATAACCCATTTTGCATTTTAATTCCAGAGTTGTTCGTCCTTGTCAGGATTGATACCTGCCTTATAAATATTTTTTTCTTCTTGAAAGGAGCTCTCACATAATGATATTAAAGAAACCTACCAAAAATACTTTATAAAATCAGATAACTCACTCCATCCTCCATGGACTCATAAGAGAAGGCTGAAAAAGACAATGGCATTTTTTTTATTATGCCAAGAAACTCTTCTTTAAAGATTCTTCTCCTCCTAACTTCTCTGGAGAGCAGCAATTAGCATGCTGTTTGTCCAGATTCATCAACAATGGCTTGTATAAAGCTGTAAATATGCCACGCATGTCCTGGATTTATTAAGGTACCCTCCTGTCTGACAGATTTACACATTGTCTTTTTCTTGTAAAAGGTAGAACTGCTGTAGGAAACAAAGAAAATAATTTGCAACCAGCAGTAATCAGCTATGTGTAAGAACCCATCTGAGTCTATCCAGATACAAGTGTTATTCTGCATCACCTTGGAATCCCCATTTCCCCCACTCAGCCTCTCTCGCACCACCTCTAGAGAAGACCATCCCTTGCTGGCATGTCTCACCATATGTGTTTGTCAGCTCCAGAATCCCATTTAATGCACAATCAGGGAACAGAGAGCAGTTCAGGCAGGAGTTGTGAATTCTGCTCAGGAAAGATCTTTTCCATCGAGGTGTCATGGAAAGTTTTCTCTGGGCAGACTGAACCAGCCCTCAAGTCTCTCAAGCCTGAGAATCAGCAGACAGTTCCTAGCTCCCCTTTTCTCCCACCCACATTCCTCTTCACAGATTGTTCTCCCAAGCACCAAAAAGCCAAGTTCTGTCACTCCTGTCCCTATCCCACTGCTGAGCACAGCAGACAAACGTGTTCTGTGGGCAGGGGGGGATTTCTGTCAGGAAGTGCTACCCCAGGCCGTGCCCGTTCACTGCGGCTGCTGGGGGAGGCCAGGGGTGGGCAGAGAGAGATAGAAACAAATGACTGAGAGCATTTGTTTCCAACAACTGAAAAAGTAAAGGCAAAAAAACATCTAGAGGAGCTGACAGGTGGTAAATCATGAAATGTTTCATATGGAATTTTTAAAAGATATAGGAAAGCACCATGTGGTGCTCCCACACACAGTTTTTTAATATATGTGTGTCTATCGATGGAACAGGGAGCAGAGAAGGTGTGCTCACTGCAGAAATGTTATATGAATGCTTCTCAGCTCCTTGTCACTGGGCTTCTTTCACTCCACCTACCCAACCTGGAATAGCATCCCAGTTTTTCTAAGTCTGGCATCTTCTCTGTTCTTCTCCTCCCTTTATTCAGCTCATAGTCAACCACTCAATTTCTCTTTGTTCTGCTCCTCTTCAGGGGCTCTGTCTCCTCTAGAGACCTGGGGTAGTTTAAGACCCAATTAAACCCTGTACTAAGTAATTATTTTGCATCCTCTTTCACGCGTTTTTTCATTAACTTCTTGTTTGACTACATTCTGCACAGATTAAGACTTTCTTGATGCCTGTGACATGAGGTAGCTGAAAAGAGAAAATGTATGGATATTTATAAATAATAATTTTGTGGAATAAGGACAAGGACTGCAATGTTTAAGAAGAAAGTCTATTTCTTGTTTAAATTGTGCATTTTCCAAGGTCTTTAAAACTCTTAAGTGTGGATATATTTTCAATCATTTAGATCATTTCAAAGTGCCCGAATGTAAAACTGCTGCCTCCTGACATGCATGATGAACAGGGAGTTTTAAGACTAGGCTGTGTTATTCAGTAGACAAGATGTTGCACTGTCAGCTGACTGGAGCTCTTGCATTATCATTTGAGCTACTGAAATTGCTCCTTGCCAAGGATACTGTGGTCATTTTTCAGATACTTTATGGTGAACAGGTATTTCTCACACTTGGATTTCAGCACAGTTGTTTTTTCATATTATAGGAGCTCAGGCTCTGCTGTTGCAAGGATCCTGGTGACTGCGAGATGCAAAGCTAAATGTCAGACATATAATATTTATTAGAAACAGCAAAAGAAAAGGTTGCAGTCACCCTATGTAAAATTCTGAACTGAATGGAAAGCACTATGGCTCCCAGTGGCCAAAGTGTCAACAGTTACATACTGTAAAATTATAAATAGAATCCTTTAAAATACAAGAAAGACTCCATTTTCTCCAGCCAGAACCTGAGGCTATGAAGGAATTAAATTCCAAAGGTCCAAAGAGAATGAATAACTTCAGTCTTTTATTTGAGGATCCAGGTAAATGATGCAGAGTGAAGTACAGCAAAACGTCTGTAAGAGCAGCACTGAGATGCTTCCTGCTTCCCAAACTAGGAATATCAGATCTACATCCTCTTTCACTGTGTTCTGCACTAAAGGAAAATATAAAGGAGGGGAATCACAACTGTAAGTGAAAGTTAAGCAGCAACATGGGGTATATTTCATATTCCTGAACAACCCACGTAACCCTCACAAGAGGGTTACTACTGCAACACAACTGGATTATGGCAGTGCAAAATAACCCAACACTACACACTGTTACAAGTTCTCTAGGAGCATTTTGAAACCTTGTGAGAAAAGGTATTTTGTTCATTCCTAACAATGGTAAATCAGTGTCTGATTTAATGTTACAGAAATTTTGCAAATATTTTACTGCAAGTTATCCAGACCAGTAAAACTGATCCTTCCTTTTATTGTTTCCCATTCAGAGTCAAAATTGTTGTGGTGTCTGTTAAGATATTCCTAAGTCCAAATTTCACCTTGAAATGTCAGAGATGAAATTTTAAAAACTTTAAATCAAAGATCCTTATTGTTCAGTGAAAAACTACTTTGAATCCTGCATTTCTCTACCTTCTGTTCCTTAGAATAACTTACTCTGTGCAGTAATTGCTGCATATGTGAAACACAAATTTATCTCCCAAATGCACATACCTTCAATGATCTCAAAGAACAGTGATTCAAACAGATTCAAATATTCAGCAGCAGTAATACTACAGTGACTGGGTAAAAATCCTATAGAATTCTGCTAAAAGAAGAACTATGTGGAACAAAAACTGAATGCAAACAATCCTTCCCATGTGAAGCATGCAGAAAGCTATTAGCCATGGAGAGAAATTTGCAGTGCACTTAGCTTTATTTAGGAAGCTTACCAAAATAATTAGAACTACAAACTTTTCAACCCAGGTGGAATTCTTTCATTTAATGAGTTAAAGGAATGACAAATACCTTGATGTCTTGATGAATGCAGCTTTTAAGTACTGTCTAGTCCGTGCTCAAAGCCAGGACCCTCTTCTTGTGTGTGGTATCAAATTCCAAGTATCACACTGCCATCCCCACGGCAACAAATAGACCACCAAAATTTCAGGGAGCAAACAAACTACATACTCCTACTTGCCTCATTATGCACTGAGAAAGATAACTCTTTATTCCTACATTACAGTGGTGTTTTGACAAAGCTGATGTGAAACACAGCCTCTGCCATGTCCAAATGTTAAACAAATTCAAGATAACCCCTGAGATCAATCATCCCTTGTAGCAAGCACTGCTCCAGTTGGCAGTGGAGGTAGTGTGTCTGGGATCACTGAGCTGGGAGACAAATAGCTTCTAAGAGTGTTTTTAGCTATATTTGGAGCCTTAAATCAAGAGTCCAGAACAATCAGGAGACAAGCCTAACTGGTGAAGCCATAGCCCACAGGAGCAGGGCCATATGCCTGGGTCCTTTGTTTGGCCCTCCATAGTTACAGGCAGCATCTTTCTAGAGGCAGAACAACATTCATGTCAGAACTGCAGCTGAGGAGGAAATGTGAGGTGAAGTTACCCATACGTGTAATGCAGCAAAAGGTTTTTCCTCTAAAGAATGAATACTTATGCTAAATTTCATAAAAGATAATATAATGCTCATGAATGCTCTCAAGGCAGCTGCCATTTGTGCATCTGTTCTGTGCATCTCTCTCTCCATAGGAATGGATCAGAGCTTTAAATGAGTTCAATCCTGAGGATGCAGTAACAACTCAGGGTTCACTATACAACAAGCACGGGCACGTTTCTGACTGACCAGGTAACCTACCCTGCCAAGATGGAGCTGTATCCCAGCCTGAACACCACAACGATGCCTGAGTCCAGCAAATAGAGTAAAGCTCTTTTCTACAGCTCTAAATCCATTTATATTCTCATTTTATATTCTCATTTGTATTCTCACATGACTTATGTTGGTTTCAGTGGGTGGCAATTCTACTTCTCCGACAGCATTTTATAATAAGAAATCTATCCAAAGTAAAGAGGGAAATACATTCTGATTCCAACAGTGCACTCAGGATGGAAGTAGACTTTCAGCTGAAGACATACTTGTAGATGTATTTTATTAGTTTAATAGAGCATCAACAATAAAATACGTGGAATTTATCAATTAACTTACATGAGCATAAGACAAATATTCCGTACCTCATGACAGGCTGCAGTGGCTGCCTCACTTGCAGTGCTGTTGGATGCACTCCACCAGCTCTACACTAGCTCTTTTCAAGCAATTTTCATTTTTGTGACTGTAAATAGTTTTATTTTTGATTCCTATGTGAAAAGACTTTTAAGTGAGCAAAAGAAAAAACACGTCTGGATGTGCTTGCATTATATCTCTATTTTTATGGCTTTTCCTTGTAATGCCAAAGTACTACACATTTATTTGCTTTGACCTAATTAAGGAATACATGAAAACCTACTTTGTTAAAGTTCACTAGTGCCAGCCAGCCACTGCGGCAAATGACAAACACAAGGACTTACTGGGTTACTGCTGCACACTGAAATGTAATCAAAGGCTGAAATGCAAAAACATACAATAAAAATGCAATTGTCTTTGAAAAGGAATTTACTAGTAGTGAGGATTTATTCTATATTCCTCTAAATATGAGAAAAACATATTTACTTGAGAAGGTAATGAGCTAAGTTACATAAATTCTTATACAATGAGGTTACACTGCTAATGTACAAGCCTTGGGAAAGGTATCTTAGAGTACTGACAGTAGAGTAGAAATTGGCAGAAACAATGAAACTATAATACCAGGACCTAAACACAACACACCGACACCCAAATTTGGGTCAGCAGCAGCAATGGATGTCTAAGGGCATCAAGGAGAAAACTGCTGCTTTGTGGCTAGAAATCCATTCTGGAAAAGCCACTCTTCCTTTCCCTATCCTTTTTCACCATTTCTTGCTAGAAGACTAGCAAATAGAAAATATACTAGTGGCACTTTAACATCTTTCTGTATAATTCACAGGTGCCATAAAGCTCATGTCCAAAAAACAGATGCACCTGCATTTACCTGCATCTGTAAAACTGAAGCATGCATATGGTAAGCTGCTTACTTCCACACAAGTGAGCAGCTCTCTAAGCACCTTCTCTAAGTGTCCTGCACTGTGTCAACCCATGCCAAGCTCCACATTCCTCTTTAGTTCTGTCCCTTTGCTCTAAGCTCAAAGGACCATGGTAGGAGAGATTATGCTTGGTGACATGAGACACAGTGACTAGTACCAGAGAAAATGCTAAAAACACTGGAGAAGAGAAAAAAAAGATCTAAAAATTTTAGCTTGAAACAAACTTGAAGACAACCAATCCTAATAGAACCAACGTACACCTTAGCCCTAGCTATGCTTGTGCTGGAGACAAGCACAAATATCCCTTGTTAATGGCAAGAGAAGACTTCCTGCTGTGTGAGCAGGGTGCTGGTGGTGGCAAGGTGGGATGCTGAGCTGGAGTACTGCCCCTTGTACCTCATCTCTCTGCTTGGCCAGTGGAAAGAACACGCTCAAAAGACAAGGAGCATCCCAGAGCATGGGATGCCAGAGCCAGCACACAAGAAGCTGCAGTTTGCCACAAAGAACTGCCCTTACCAAAAATGAACTGCAAATACCCATATAGCAGCTACAGCTCTGGATGGGCTTTCATGGTTAAGCAGTCTCATGGTCAGCCCCCCACAGCTCCCCAGAGGAATGAGATTGGTACATTTCCCCATTGCAGCAGAAACACAGTTTTAAGAAACACAGCCTTAAGTTTGTTGCTCCTTCCCTTTCAAATACTTAATACTAAATACCACTTAATTATAAACAGTTCAAGTAAAACTTGGCCTACTATCTTCTGCTTCACTTGAAATTCTTTGTCAGAGGCATAAACCACACAAGATAGAACAGCCACCATATCTCGAGGAGTAGCTCTTGGCTTCCTAGCTCCAGCACAGAAACTAATGATAATATTGGCAAAGGCTACAAACCGGCTTTTGGGACTGTGACTACTTAAACTTAAAATGGGATTAGTGCCTCTCTTTTCTCATCTCCTTCTGTACATGTGGATTCATCAGTTCTGGGGCCCTTCCCTCCATCCAGCTGCTCCTGCTATTGATGACAGAGTGGAAGTCAGTTAAGAGCCGTGTCTCAGAAGTCCTTCACGAATCAGTGGGGTCTTCCCAGGGATATAACAGCATGATTGCTACAAAGCACCAGGGAGGTGCTCAGTGCTTTGCTTTCCCCAAAGGGCTTAGTCATACAGGATGGCAGGTAAGGAGAGCCCCAAGCCAGCCTCAGCTTGCTGAGTGTGCTGCTTTGCTAATTGGGTTTGATGAAGATGAAATAGATGCTCTCTCTCTTTTGGTCAGCAGCAAAGCTGTGGCCAACACATGGAAGCAGACACTGTGCATACAACCCTACAGGTCACCTTTCTCTCCAAAGACACCTCAGACATTCGTGCTGGAGGCTGTTTCTTTCACTGTTCTCATTTTTGCTGCTTTTCAAAGCAGCTCTAGGGATTGCTGACATGAGTCACTGCCCTTGCACAGCAGCAAGAGTAACTAAAAACCCTAGAGGAGGCTCCCCACCAGAGTGTCCATGCTGGGGTCCTGAGAAAGGATCCTGTCAAGATGCAGTCAGATTGTGTTGTCCATGCAAACGTGGCCTCAGAGGGGAGGCACCAGGTAAAATGATGCATTGTTGGGCATACAAGAGAAAATTCTGGTTACTTGGATGTTTTTAGGTATTAGTGTCTATGGAATTTTACTTCTGAGACAAGTGTGGTTGAGCTATGTTTTTATAACTTTTCCTTGTAATGTCAAAGTTCCACGCATTTATTTGGCTTGACTTTAATTAAGAAATATATGAAAACCTACTGGGGTCACTCTAATCTTGAGCTCCTAAGGAATTACAAAGAGAGATTCCTGCACTTCTGAAAATATTTAAATCTTACTTTGGATGCTGTCATCATAGCAAAATTAGAGTCTCTGAAAAGTATTATCCATTTTTTCATCTCTATTTCTCTTTGTACTGGCATTCACGTAGTAAATGCACAATGACATTATATCCTTGTCTTCAGCTGAAAATGAACAATCCACTCCACAGATATACAGCTGTCATTTTGTTCCTAGGATGCATGGCATATATTAAAAGGGCATTACAGACTTTCAGAGTTTTGAGTTTGATATATGTAAATATTTTAAAGGTTTACTGACAAGGGAACTTCATTCTGTGGACTATACTTCACTAAACTTATGTCAGAGAACATGATATTAACTTTCACTCATTTTGGCAGGCCATCTTCTAGTGATGCAACGAAGAAATTGGGTAAGCAATCCAGCAGCTTCCACTTTAATTTACAACAGGCCCTTTGATACTACACCAAACTGAGCACATCCCAGTTAAAAAATAGTGCATGGAAGTTCATTTCCCAGTTACTTTGGTGACTTACAGGAGTACCAAAGAGCTTGTTTCCCAGTTCTGCTCTGAAATACATGCATAGATAAATTTCAATAGAAACAATTTTGGGGAAGAAATTCAAAACCACATATGCATGATCTACTTTTAGATTTGTTAAAAATGTAAGTCCTCACTTATTAACCTTTATATGACAGCACATCTTGCTATTCTTCTCTGGCATAATAATCTTGTCAGCTGTGCAAATTTAAATACCTATCTTCAAGTGGCAGCTATATCAAAATTCACTAAATTCATCATCAAAAATAAAAGTCAGTAATTTCAGTCAATCTTTGCATTGTTCAAAGTCACACTGACCAATTACATGGCAAGGCTTTGTCCAGTGCTGATTAGAACTTTGTGCCTTCATTATGCAAAGTGGATCATACAACAGTCATCAGTCACTTCTGTCCTGCTTCCCAGTCCTCTCCTGAATGGTGTTAGACAATTACCCTCCTATCATGCTTGGCACTGTCTGACAGTGAAGCACAAGTTCCAGTAGGTAAAAATGATAAAACCATCATTGCCTGGACCAGATTTACAACTCTTTATACATCCCCATGAAGAACAAATCACTGTTAACCAGAAGTGGAGCTGCTGTTTCCAGTTTCATGGTGCTGCAGGACAGTAGCACACACACCTCTCCAGGGCTCAGGGTGGAGCAGTAGGAAGAGACTTTCCCCTCTCGAGTACTATCAGCACCATGGCAGTAACTTTAGAGACTGACATCACCATGAGAACAGCTCAGTTTTCATCAAGAGTTACACTCACCAAATCCAAACCTAAAATTGAAAGAAGCTTTATTATGTGCTATATGTACTTGAAAATCACTGTTTGGGAAACCAAGCCCACTGCAAAATACAGTCTAACTTTCAGAGAGATCTTTGGCAAAACATCAGTAAATTTGAGGTAGGACATAAGCCCATTAGTGGGCCAGTTTCACATACACACTTAGATTTTTAGGCTGTAAATGTCACACAGCTCATGCAGTCATTAGTCATCCCTGTGCACAATACATACATACAGAGCCAAAATGAATGTCGTTGCTGACTTATAGCAAAGAGCTCCTATGAACACCTATCTTGAACATAAATATTGATAAAAGTATCATTAATAATATGGGATAACACAGTAAATTGGTTTCAGTATATAAAAGAACCTCTCAAACTTTTTCCTATAGCTGGAGTAGAACCTCTGCTGACATTTAAATAAATTCAACTCTTGCTGGGTTTTTTTTTAATATCTTGGCAATTTCTCTTGAGTCTTTACTTAAAGAGTCCAGATAAGCAGAGACTGGATGCTGAAATTCTCAGAGAAAAGCAACTAACCTAAGGTTTCCAGCCCCAGGTTGAAGAAAGAAAAGGGCTGGAGGAGCTGATTAGGACCCAGAGGTAATTCCATGCCCAAATGCATGAATGCAGGTTCACTGGGTGGACTCCAGTCCTGCAACAGCTGATCCAAACTGAATCCATTCTCCTACGGTCTACTGCGGAAGAGGCCTGACAGTACCTTGTGGTTGCTTTTACAAGCTCAGAGCTAGAACGAGATGGAAGACCACACCAGAAACCTTCACATCCCACTTTATCTCCACAGCCAAATCTGCACTGGCCACTACTACCTCTGTCTGCCATACCATGTCCTCTCCCAGAGTTCTTGAGTATTTGCCGCACTTCAAATGACTCATCCACTTCTCCATCAGGAGAGAACATCTCCTTCTCTGTATCCCTTTGAGGAGGGCTAATAAACTGCCTGAGTCATCACTATTTTTCACATGTTCTGGTCTCAATGTTTCAATACTCCAATTTAGACAATATCCACTTGGAGGAGTTCTTTGCTCAGCAGCAGGAAAGAAAATAACTTGACTCCCTAATGAAAACCTCAAAAGCATCCCAGCTACTAAAGGGTAATGAGACATGGCCCTGATTGATTGCCTAATAACCTTTATCTAGATACTAATGAATGTAATAAATTGTGGGATTTATGGGCAGCCCCTGCTCAGAGACCATCTTTTAAAGCACATACTTGGAGAATGCTAAATTGTGACATGACTTCCAGCTTCAGTTTCACCAGGAGAAAAAAGGCCTGTGTAAAGTGTAGATTTGAACTGACAATCAATCAGCTGAGATGCTAAAGTGAAACGGTCTAGGAGAATAAATTAGTATTAAGTAAAATTTGCATATTATTGGGAAAAAAACCTGCAATTGTAAGTTCAGGCATACTTTGGAGGTCACAAGGGCCAACCTGAATAATAATATTTTATCATTATGGTTATTTATCACAATATTTAATAATTAATTAATATCTTGAGATCAAGTCCCAGACAGAAAATCTGGTTAGATTGTAACACTTGCCAAAAAAAACTCAAAACAACTTGGGATATTAAACCCCATCTCCAAAAGTTACAATTTCATATATCCATATTTACATATCTACCTCTCATACAAATCAATGTTCTGACTATAAGACCTTGACTAGATGTGTTTTCAATAACACTCAGACTTCTCAGGGTTTGGAAAGTAGGACACTCAGGCTCACTACTTTTTGTTTGCCATTTCAACTCTTACCCCTTATACTTCTGTTTTAAAGGAAGAAAAATGAATAAGAGATGGGGATAGAAGCAGGGTAAGACAGACTGGAGATTCCATTTGGATTGCCAGATCTCAGATTTGAGGGCAGAACATGCCTTGTGATTTTTGGTGTTACTTGGCATCTCAAAGTCTCTTTTGTTCTTCCATATCTTTTGGGCATGAACCTGTGGCCAGTTTCAAAGGGGTTTTTGTAGCTAGAGGGGTGCTGCTGGATCCAGGTGTTTCTCCAGGGCAGGTAGTAGAGGCAAATCTCAGTGTTGAACTGCACCTGACCATCACACACGTGCCAGGAACGTACAGAGAGTTCCCCTCCAGCTCAAGGACACTGGCCATGCCAGAGGAGCACCTGGCAGCTCCCCCAGGCAATGGGCTTTGCTCCAGTCTCATTAAGAAAACCAGTGGGCAGGATGAATCCAGCAGGATAGAACTGGGTCTAAAATGCTTGGGGGTAGACTGAGGGTAGCAGGGCATCTCTCTGTGAGGCAGAGCACAGCCCACAGCTCTTGACACGACACGCCAAGAGTGAGCATTAGCCCGTGATTGCTGTGAATAGATCCTCTGCACTGGGGGAACAGTTTTAACATTAGCTGCTTCCAAAAGAAATTGTATAACATTCAGGATGTTCATTGCAAAATCATTGCAAAATTTTTCCTCGCTCTTTATAAACCTAAGTCCTTAGGGCTCTCAGTAAACTGAAACATCTCATAAGAAGGGAAGAACAGCAACATCAATACAGCCTATTTACAACAGCACTTATGAATCATCAGTGCTTCATGCTCATTTTGATAGTGCAAATATTAACAAGCCTTTTACTTCTCTTTATGCTAGCATTGCTTGCTACCCAAAATCAATGTCAGTACAAATAACAGCGTTAAAGTTCCAAAATTGTCTCCACTTAAAGATTCCAATGCTGGCTTCCAACTTTCAGAAAGATTCAATATAAATTGGTAGTAACTTTGTGGCAATATTGATGCCCATGATTACAAATATTCATAAAAACACTAAGAGAAAGAGCTTTATTTTCCCAAAGAAAATTGTCTATCTTCTAGAATTCACCAATCTGTGCTACAGAGCATCTCGTTTTTATTCTTTGAGACGGAACATTTAACTCTTGCCAGGCAATGGTGTCTGCATGGCTACGCATTCCCTGTGTTGGGAAGAGCAGAGCTGCAGGGACTTTGTGTGGGGTGAACAAACGGCGCCTGCTCAGGACTGCAGGGAAAGCCGCAGTCGCTTCGTGGCCAGGGTTTATGAGCAGGGGGCAGCCACGCAGCCTCCTCGCAGAGCAGCTCCCCGTGTGCAGCTCCTGGACTTTCAGAAACACCTGTGCTCACACCCTGGTTTTAAAGAACCTAACCTACAGCTACTCCTCGGCTCAGATGCTGCCAGGGCAGATGCTCCAGGACAGGGCTCACAGGTGAGGCTGGCACTGGCAGAATGGGAGAAACCCCAAGGTGAGTGGGTGTCAGCAGAGTTACAAAGGAGACCTTGCTGAGGAAGGCAAAGCTCATTTATCACTTCTTTTAGCAAGCTGTCCCCAGAGGTTTAATTTTTTTCCAACTTCCATTTTTTTTTTTTTGAAACCTTGAATAGCAAATAATCTGCAAGCCCTGCAAAGTATGAAAATGTTTCCAGGAAGGAATCTCAGATACTAGTCAAAGTGAAAAAATACTATTAATATTATTTTTTAAAATCCTACAGTAACAACTACTTCCACAACAGGAAACCTCAGGATTTTGACAGGTTTATTTTCTGGAGGTATACATAAAGTACAAATTAAACAAATATAGAACTTACAAAAAATTTTTACTTGTAAAAATAGAGCTGAGGTTCAATTGTTAACACAGACACTGCCCTCTCAACTGTATCATTCCATCTCACTGTATCATTCCAAACGAAAATAACTATATTGTAATTTTCTCACTATACAGAGGAGGAAGAAATAAGAAACCCATTTTGTGTTTTATGGCATCTAAACACATGCTCCTCCTTCTAAACACAGAGCATAAACATAAATGTACCACACACTATGATTTCAATTCTATTGCAGCTCTGTCAAACAACAGAGCTTTAAAATAGTGACATAACTACCAGAATGTGCTCTAAATCACCACATAATCCTATCATAAATACTATCTGCTTCATCTTCACTCACCTTGTTTGTTAAGTTTGACCACTATACTTAAACCATATTCTACAATGTCACTGTCTAAGCTGAGGGCTTTGCCTTTCATTACTCTTTAAAAATTCACTGACCAGGAAATTAAAATTATAATAGAAAACATAAAGAGTTATCATATCAACTAATTAGATATTAAATCAACTGTTAGTAAGGGCACAGTAAATTTATTTTTATGTTGTTGCTAAATATCAGACAAACAGAGCCACTAAAAATCTCTGCATTGCCATTAATTAATGCTCTGGGAATGAGGAGAGATAAAGGAAGTTATCCTGATTTGTATATTAAACTAATGTTTGGTCTTTCTGCCTTCTAATACCTAAAATCATTGATATAAACTTAACAGCAACAACTAAGGATTAGGAAAGTGTTACTGTAACAAAGGAGCTACATGTGGGTGCCACCAGTTCAGCAACAGCATGTGCCCTGTATAAATAATAGGTTCTGAGCTAGATTCTTCAAAGGGAATGTAGGAAGATGTCTTCAAAGGGAGAGAGGGAAAATGAATTTGATGAATCATGTAAGTGGCAGCCTACATCTTGAGGGAACAGTTCTACTTACTGTGAGTGTGTTACATGCACAGTTTCATCAGGAAATGCTGGAGAAAAGAGCTTAGAAACAACCTCTTGATGGGCACAGCACCGGGGTGGTTTCAATTCAGGACCCATGAACTCTTCTGAACCAGCCTGGGAGGGGCACCAGTGGGACTGAGACTTCCCCAGCCTCAGCAAGGCCCCATCTCAGAGAAGGAAGTAAATACAGGGCTGCAGATGCACTTTATAAGGGTTATAATTTTGCCCCAAAGCTCCTGTTGATCCCAGGTGAAAATGCAGCAGATAGTCCTTTGTGTAATTTATGGAAACTCTTTGCAGCTTCTTTCCCACTCAAATCCATCAGACAGTTAAGCATTTTCATTTATGGACTAAAACTTACTGAATAATTCAGAGAACCAATGTCATGCAATAATTGTGAAAAATATGGTACTAGGCCAGTTAATAGAGATGCTGACTGGACACATGCTCATCTCTTTTTCCTCTTTCTTTCAAGGGAGGAAGAGGGTGGAAAAGAGCTGCAGTCTGCCATCCATCCCATAAGAACAATTCTTTCACCACCCAGGCTGGCTACCAGAGCCCACCATCTCCCTCTTTTTCAGCAGGCCCAGGCTTCCTTCAAGTGCCAGTGCAGGTGCACAGCCAGGTCCCACCTGGAGAAGGGAGCTAAAATTCACTCAGAGATCCTCCCCATTTAGGATTATTCAGTGGCTATTCACATTTAGAAAATTATTTGGAAGCTCAACAGCCACTGAGAGACAGATGCAAAACCATCACATCACTGACTGCATCACATGATCAGCAAATGACACAGAGTGAATCCCTGCTACAGATTGCAAAGCTGATCATTTACAAGCAACTCACAGGCTCAGTTGTAATTACATAGGCATTCACTGAATAATTTTAAATTAATGAACATGCTAAAAGCCCTTTCACAGACCATTCACGCACAAAAAAGGGCTTCAGAAGCCCCAGAAGAACTTTTGGGAAATAGGCTTTCACTGTGAATGTGGCTTATAAATTCTCATTGAAGCTTTGTTAAATTCAGAGAACGAAAAGTTTCTCAGCTAGATTTAAGTTGCACATTATGCTGGATCATCAGAGGGTCTGAATGAAGCTCCTGCTATTGGATTCAATAGAAGAAAACCCTGGTTAGACACATTCAGCATCTACCTCAGAAGTATGAGCCATCTTTAAGACAGAGTCTCAGCTCTAGGGGGAAAAGGGTTTACAACCACCTCTCTCCACAAAACCCTGCTTAAGCAGCAGCAACTATTTTAGAAAACTATGTTCCATTTTGCCCAAACACTGCAGCTGAAAATGAGTTGGGACAAAACCAATTACCAGTCAAGCCTAAATAGCATTTTAGGAGCAGCCTTTGGCCTTGCAGCCATCTTATATTCTTTGCTGAGGTAGAAAATTAAATTCATTAGATATATCACAACCTTTTTCCACTACCGAGCCCTTTCTTTCTGCTACCTGGCTGGAAGGCTCTGCCCCATGTGGTTAGATAAGCACCTCGTCAAAGAAATTTAATAATGTGTAGTTTCTGGAATTGATTATTGCCAAGCCTTACAAGTGTTCTGCTAAACAAGAAAAACTAAAGCTGTAGCTGGTGCCAAGACAGGAAATAGAAGCTCTGTCACTTTTATACTTCCTTCTATCCTCCAGCTATCCATAGAGAAGAATAATTTGAAGTCTTAAAAGAACTCTGAAACACTTTCAAAGCCCTCTCAGTTGTTTCCAGAGGCCACTTCTCTGAAGCAGAGTTAGGCAGGATTGGAAAGGATCTTCTAGGTAATTAATTTTCTGACAGCCAAGGAACAATAGAAGTGCATACAAATTCACAGATCACAAGGCTTCAGCAAGTAGTTTTTTGAAGAATCAGAAGACAGGAAATAGGATGGCCAACATTTTTAATCATGTCTTCATATCCATCTCATAAAATTTGCACACAGTAAATTTTAAGGTATTTAATTGCAGACAGTTCATGCCAGCCTGCACAACGCTCTGAAAGTTTGACAGATCATAGAGATTTTCCATGGGTAAAAGAGTGGCTGCTGAAACCACAAGTGCAGCAGCTTTAATTTTAAACCATACATTTTTTCCTTTAACCTGAACATCCCCTTTTAGTGGGAAAAAAAAAAAAAGAGCTTTATAATATAGCTGACCTATTTTTTATCAAACTGTAGTGGGATATCTATCCAGTCTATGATGATTTACATTTATTTGAACAAAAAACCAGAAGTTGAATGTGGACGGCCGGGGGAGAATACAGTGTCTTGTAATACAACAAGATAGAAGACAAACCTATTTTTCAAAAAACACAGATGGCAGTATTTAGGTTATACAAGGGGTATTTGGTGAACCTACACCTGAGTAAAACCAGCAACCTTAGCAAAATACAAATAAAAAATAAATATTTGTGTCATCATATGTTCAACTTTGTCACCTAAAACTGATTTAGCCAATACCTCTAAATTAATCACTTTGCCTTTCTTCACTTTCAATATACTTTCCACTTAAGAATATACTGCCCAAGGTTTCATAGGAATCACAAGCTGATCCACTGCTATCCCAGGTGTCTGTAGAGGGCTGAGAGAACTCCTGATTCACATTTAAGTATATTGCTAGATCAGGTCTAAGTTTACATCACAAAAAAATCCATGAGAACTGTAGTGTGAATCAGTGATAAGAAAAGTAAACGGAAAAAGAAATTACATTTATCATCACTTCTAAAAATAATGAAAAAACATCTCAGAAGACAGTGAGAAATTTAACTTCCTTTCCTCAATTTTCCGTTTAAGTTGTTAACCCATCCCAGCCTAGATGATGATATGCAAGCCCTAAAAAAAACTTAAGTATGGAATGTGACAGCACTGTTCCAACTGGGATAGAATTTCTCCCTGTGAGAGGCAAAGGAGGAGCAGCAGCACACCTGGCTGACCTGATTATGCAGATGTGGTGGCTGCTGCCTTCTGCCTGCTCCTGACACGGAGCAGGAACCTACCCAGGAACATTAACAAGGTGAGGGAAGAGGATCTCATCCATGTTTCCTTCAGAAATCTGCTTTGAGGCTCAGCAAGGATGTTTACAAGGAGTTATAAGACATACCTGTTAGAGAGCAGTTTAGCTACATCCACAAATAACCACTGACCTGCAGGCTGGAGAGCCAGGTTCTTTCACAATTCAATACCTTTGGATCCAAGCACTGTGTAACACAGACTGCTGCCCAGCAGTAACCTTTCAATATCACAGAAACAACAGAGAAAACATGCAATCATCTTTTCCACTGAAAATTCTTCTACAAGCTGTAATTTTGATAGGAAAAACTACACATTTTTGGAAGCCAGGAAGAAAGCAGAAGAAAACCTATTACATAGATCCCATGATAACTACTCTCCAGTCATTTGGTAAACACAAGAACACTTGTCATATTTTTCCTTTTCATTTTACTGATCTTAGAGTACATAGTAAAAGAAACACCTGGGAAAATGAATGGAAGTGTGATTGCACGTTCAGACACAGTTATGTTTTGTCATCCAGCAAAATCACTGATGAAAATTTACAGCAGGAGGTCAGGCAGTGACAGCTACTGCTGTTGGATGGGCAGAGCCACTGTTTCTGTAACACAGCAGAGACAGCTACACCTCTCAGACTAAAACTGACCACATCCTACAAATTCGCCATGCAATTTGGTAAATTTCATCTTCTTGACTTCATATCCCTTGAAAAGGTGCCCTGAATCCCCCTTCACACATTTCTCTGTACAAATTTACTGTGTACTCCCCATGCTCTTCACATCTTGGGGACAATTTGGTGGTGATGGTGAGAAAATGGCTTTATAACACATCTCATCCTTTGCATACAGATGGCACATGGGTTCAGTGATCAACTGATGTCTCAGTCCACACCCCTAAGTAAGGCCTTGATATGTCAAGAAAGAAAATTGGGGGAAAAAATCTTAGTATTTTTACCTTCATATGGCACACCTCATCTCAGGAACTGAACACAGTTAATCATACTAGCAAAATCCTATTCTAGAAATGCAGAAAGTAATCAAAGGAGGGAAGTAATTTTGCAAAGCTCATATCCAATTCTATCATGTCTCCCTGGATAAAATGGCAGTAACTGTGCAAAGTCTGAATTGAAATCCTAAGCTGTTTTTTGGAGCAAGTAATGACAACTGGCAAAACTGGGTGTGTTTTAACAGGAACACAAAGACAATAATTGAACAGCATCTAAATGTTCTTTAATCAAATCTGTACACATACATTATGTCTGTTCCTTCCTCCTCCTTTAATTTTTTACACCTATAAAGCAAGCCTTTACAAGTCTCTTTTTGCTTTGCATTAGCTGAATTTAATTGTAAGTGCTGAGAAGTCTTAGTCTCTCAGCTCATTAGTGAAATGCATCAAAAGAGTTAAGTAGACAACTCCCATTTTATCATTTTTTACCTTTAAGCTTATTTTAATGAACAGATTTTTTTTTTAGTAAATTCATAAATAACTTTCCTCATAATGAATTGACTCTCCATAAAATTTTAAGATGGATTTGAATTTTCCAGGAGAAGGATGATCTCCTTCATAATTAACTAATGTATCAAAAGCAATCATTTATAATATCTGTGGTCAATCAGAACTGTTACATGGCAGCACACTAAGGCATGAATAACAAGTACACGATGGAATCAAAACTGATAGAAGAGTCATAAATCTTTAGCTGGCATCCTGAAATTCACATTTGAAATGGGCAGATTTTATCAAAATGTGGTTTGTGGACAAGCTACAAGCTCGAAGTCAATGTCAAATCTGGAATATGTAGCTAGCCTTTCCTCTCTTCAGAGTAGCTGGAGAACTGAGCAGTGGCTCTCAGAGTATCCTTAGGCACCCATGTGGACAGAAAGGCACCAGGACCTAGTCCACTCCCATCAGCAGATTTTCTAAAATGTTACATGTCTCATGAGTGCCTCTGCAAATGGAAACATTGATTATAGAATATAGTAAAGAGATGGGTACTCTACAAATACCTATAAATAATAGCATTCTTATCCTCCTTATGCTGAACATCAACAGTTTGCATCTCCACTCTAAATATTGACTTCCTCTCATCTTAGCTCCTCTGTCTAGCCCCATTTGTTCCACCCCAGCAGCCTTTTTTACCCAGTCCAAAACCACTCTCAAAATAAGGCTGCTTGAGCACCGGTCACTTATTCTTATGAAAGTCCTAGCAACTCCCCTCAGTGTCTCCCAATCCTTCTGTGAATGGTTATGATCAGATTGTGTTAACCCTTGTTAACCATTGCAGCGTTTGCTCATTTTTTAACTTTAGTTCAAGGAAGTTTTGTTTAAACCTTTGGTCAGTGCTATAGAGGATGTTGGCCAGAAAGACCACATCTGCCTTTATGACTATTCAATATGAAGCACTGGGAGAAGCATAATAGTCATAAGAGGTGGGGTCACACCTAAGGAAAGGAAAAAAGGGTGACAGATATGGTCTCATGGTGAAATCAAATAACTTTTTAAGGCCCAACATCTCATGTGAGTTAGGTCTGAGCAAGCTCTATTGCACTAATTTTGTTTCTGTGACAGAAAAGGATTATAAATTAATACAAGTATTGTAAAAAAAGTCTCCACTATAATTCCTTATTGAATTTTCCTTCTAATATTTCTTTATCCCTGATCCAACCTGCCTACTTGTTCCTGGTTTTTTTAGTCTTGGCAGATAAAACCTTATTATTCACAGTCAATATTACTATTAATAAAACAGTGTGATAGTTTGTGTCTTTCTGGCATAAAGGTTTTCTCCAGGACCACATGGTGCTAGGCCTAACCTACAGCTCTAGAGGCAGGACAGAGATGCTCAGAGTTTTGCACACCATATGGAAAGAGCAAAAAATAACCAGGAAGCACACAAAGGGACTGGGAACAGTGCCAGCATTTAGAGAAAGCATTCCCTCAAGTTTGGGGCCTGCAGCAGCTGAAGGAGAAAGGATTTTTGGGTCAAGGCCTACTGTACTATACAGCAAGGGCTCATTTTGGCTCTCCTCGCCTTAGAGGTAAAATCTTGATTATCAGCTGCTACTTTGTGTTTAAAAAGCAATCGTTCCAGCTTGATTTCTACACAGGGACAGCTCACCCAACAAGAGGGTTAAATAAGACCTGTGATACAAGAATTCCACTTTATCAGTGTCAGAAGACTACCCTTAAGATTATAGCAAGGATTTACTCCTAATGAGAGCAACTTGTGTACATGGTACCATGCTGTACTTATGAAGCTCTTTTACAAATATCCTCAATGGTTCCAGGCTGGGAACACTCTAATAGAAATGTGTTCTACAATCCACATGCTAAATCATTCTTCTGAAGGTCATGTTTTTTCCACCTCATTGTGTTTGAGTCAGCTCCTGGTAGACAGCCATATTTCCTGAGATGCAATGCCGTAGAGAGCAAAATAAGGGGAACATTTTGGCCTACATGCAGAATATTTTTGCTTTCAGGGATTTAAATGCTCTAATAGCTACTTAGAGTCCTGCATAGGGCAAGAAATAATGAGGTTTGTAAGGAGTAGTCAAGTAAAGAAAAATAAAACCAGCCATATTTGTTGCATTAAGTAAGTTTTCTAGTTTTACCTAGAATTTTGGTGATGTTACGACTAGTTCAAGAAACACAACATTTTCAAGAGGTATATCTGATTTTTTAATTTCATCTTTATGAGCCTGCTGAGACACAAATAAGAAAGTATTTTAAATTCTTGCACTCAATACTCATTTCAGGACACAATACTTGAATATTCTGTGCTTCAATATCAAATATATGTCATCTTGGGTTTAAGAGACCAGATTTTCATTTACAATGTCTGTATTTTTCACTGTAGATCTTCATAATTATTTACCACTGTCTCCAGAAGCATATGACACTTCGTGTGGGAGACCAAAAAGACACACTGAAGCATTTTGGGGTTGGTTTTTTGTTGGGGTTTGTTTGCTTGGGCTTTTTTTCTCTTTTTTTGTTTTTTCATGTCTAAATACAAGAGTCTTACATTAAAATCAATTCAAAATCCCTGGTAATCAATAAATACTCCCTATTTATAATTCAATCAAATCATGCTGAACATATTCACAAATCACGCTGAATTAACTGACCCGTTTCAATCTAAATCCAGACAACTATTTTTTAAACTAAAAATATTATTTCTAGTAATTTCAAAAAGCAGCATTTCTTTTACTGTGTATCAAAATTAGGTGATATTTAAGGTCCTTTCCAACCCAAACCATTCTATAATTCTATAAAATTAAGCCTACATTAAATTCTAGTGGTTTTTTCTATTAGCAATTTTTTCTGTATTTTAATCATTTTGCAAGCCAAACTATCAGTTGCTCAAGCAGCTCAAGGTACACCTTATCCTACACAAACCCAAAAGAAAGATGTCATATTTCCCATGAGATAACGTCTCCTCCCAGAACCATAAGTACACGTGCATGTGAATGTGTGATCACTAAATCTAACACAATCTGATTTAATCAATTCAGACAGCACCTAATACCACTCACTTCCACTCTGCTGAGCAATTATTCAAATTGTACATTAGAAAACATGCTCCCAGAACCATGGAAATTTTGATTTGGCTGCGACCCCTGGAGGTCCACTCATCATGCCAGGAGTATCTGATAGACTGGCTCTCTTTAAATAAGATCTGAAAAATAATCAACTGCCTGTTGAAAAATGCTCAACTCCCATATGCCATGTAAAGTGGATCCTAAGCAATTGTACTAAAAGGCTAAATTTAGTCAAAATCTGCTTCTTTCCACAATGTACCTACTGCTCTATTTGTCAAACACATTTCTCTATGTATTTCCCTACATATTTTTTAAATCCCAGCAATTATTCCAGTCTTCGCAGTGCAACAAATAATTGTCACTTCATTAATTATCATACTACAGCTCCTTAAGCCTGCATGGAAGAGAGTTATCTGAGAAATCCACTCACACAGGCAAGAGGGGCTACGTGACCTGTCAGGCTCTCTCTAGGTCCCATCCTTACCCCACCAGCAAACTGGGGATCTCCACTGAGCAGCAGAATGCTCATTGCACCGAGGTGAGCCCCAGAGCCCAGCTGGCCTCGGTGCAAAGCAGAGACTGAGGACAGCTAAGGGAGGCTGCTACAAAAGCCTGCTAGAGAAACATCCCTGTGAATGCAAACCTCAGGAGAAGCATTTGTGTCGCTGCAGAAGCATGTTCTGAAGGCACTTACCCTCAGGACAATGTCTGTCTATTTTCCAGTGGTGAGTGAGGATGTCACTCAGCATCTAGTGGATTTCAGTGCCAGGATCCTGGCAGGTTTTGTGTCATTCTTATCATGGTGTTCCCTGCTCCGGGGAACCCACGGCACCTCAGGTAGGCCCTTCATGCACCTGGACACACACATCTCCCACTGACAGGGTAAGAGCACCACAGGCAAACCACATTTTGGGTAAAGACTACAACCTGTTATTGTACCAAATGTCCTACTTTTTCATTTCAATAATTGTCATAAGCATTTTAGAGAAAAGTGTCTCCTGAAATCCATAAACAAATGGCAAAATTTTGCACTTATCTCCAAAGTAATTTTAAAATTCTGTTGCTAAGCTCTTTAATTGTAATTGATTATGTCCAATTTTCCCTGAGAATTTAATCCTACGATTCTGCTCAGTTGCTCTATTTTGACTGACCTTGACTACATGAGATGCAATACTTATTGTTGAAATTGAACAAAATTGGTTCCCTCTTTTGAATGTTCTGAAAGATTAAGTGTGAAATTATGGATTGAATATCAGCCAGAGTAATACCAAGGTCACACAAGTTAAATCAGTTGCATCTGAGCACTCAGGATGAAATTGCACATTAAAGGCTTTTATCATGTTTTCTTTGATGCATGAAGCACTTGACTTTTCTGAAGAAGAGGGGAACAGCACAGGGGTAGCAACACAAGCTGCGTGAAGCTGTTAAGGCAACTCAATACCCACAAACTGCCAAACATTCATGCCATAGATTAAAAACTAGTTAAAGAAAGTTGACCCTTATTATGGCCAAACTGCTAGTTCTGATTTAAAAAAAAAAAAAAAAAAAAAAAAAAAAAAAAAAATCACTTAGTAACAGCCTAGGCAACAGCAGGAGCCAAAACCTGCATTCCTGAGGCACACTTTCATATGCAGGTAACGAAGGCACCTAAGGAATTAACACAGAGGAAACCACAACCTTCACTTTAACACAGACATACCCAAGCAACCTGGAAATTAATTCGTTGTGCCAGAGAAGCAACCTGATCACAGAGCTGAGGGGAGGCTGCTGCTTCACTCTGCCTTTTCAAGCCCTAAAGACAGAAGGTTCAGAACAGGGTGAGGCAGTGCACAATGTACAGAGCCCTTACACTGCCACACAACTTTTCTTGGATTTGGTCCTCCTGCATGTCAAGCTTTTTCCTACTACAACTGGCATCATATTGATCTGTTTCTCTGCATGTTGAGTAAATCAAGGCTAAGACCACCTGTGAATCCCTAACCAGTGCAGTGCACATCCTAAATCCTGTCCCTGTTTGTCCAGGTAACCCGTGTGTCTTTCAAGCCTCACTGACAAAAGCACAGAGGTACAAAATAAAGAATTCTCCAAGGCACCATCTTTTTCATTCACCTTCCCTGAACATTAAATCCTCACCACCTGCCTCCTTTGCAGGTTTCCTGCAGGCTGCTGTTGTGCTTTATTTTGGGGAACTTCTTGAGCAGGATTCTTGAGCAGTGGGCCCGGGAGGTTTCCTGGTTGCCATGACAGCGAGTTTACAAGCCACATCCATAGTCAGGGGCGCATATGCTGTCTTTGGAAAGAAACCTAACACAGCTGCACCTTGCCTTTTCTGTCCCCACAAAAAGAATTCGTTTCTAGTCCCACAGTGGGGTGAGGCTCCAAGGAAGGCAGGGCCACCCCTGCCATGCAGCTCTTGGGGGGTGGTGGTGGCTCCATGTCCCCCGAGCTTTCCCTCTACCTTCAGTAAGGCTTAGCTGAATCACCCTGTGTGACGCTCCAAATGAACAAATTCAAAATGCTAAACACTGGGACAGTACAACGCAGCACAGCACAGATGTGCTCTGATAGCAAATAAAGCTTCTGCATTATCAGGATCAATAAAATCAATACATGACTGATTTGTGCATCTCACTACCCTCAAGATTTATATTTTATGTATTTTATGCAGTTCAAAAATGTCCTACTAGGTTTTTTCTTCTTTTCTTCTTTCTCCCATTCAAACTGTAATGTAAATCTCTACGGCTACTAACCCTGATGCCAAAGAACATAAAGCTGGAAAACTCCTTGCTCTGAAATCAATAACATTTGGTAAGGAATCATAATCCTTCTTAAAGGCAATACAAATAGAGTGCAGCACTTTCAAATACTTCAGGTTTCTGCAGTTATTTAATCAGAGCCTTCTTACATTTAATTTCCACTACAGAATTTCTTGTACCACACAGTTCCATCAGTGTACATTCAGTCATTGGCAAACATAATTTCATTTTTGTAAATAGATTCTGTCTCATGTCCTTACAATTCTTCAACTGAAGCAATCCTATTCTGAAAATACAGCATGGGATATACTTTCAAAACTCAAAGACCACCAATATCTGCAGATGACAAGGAAATAAATGCCTGGACTTGCATATCACCCAGCTGATGTCTTAATATAACGGGCTGAAATTCTGATGGACACTGTCACTGGCAAGTACATAGGGTTTGCCACCAAAGTTCCTGAGTTCATCACTATTTTCATATATCTGTCCTCACAGCTAGCAATAAACTCTGGAGTCCTTAGGCCCCTCTTTACATCACTGCAACCTCATTGACTTAACTGAGCACCAACAAAAGAATTCAGCACAAAGTTTGGCTTTACAAAGTCCAGCTGTGCTTTCAGTGCCAGGTAACCCTCTAAAAGTAGAGCCAACAGTACCACTAAGATATATTAAATATATTAAGAGGGGGAAAAAATGCTGGTACATTTGCTTTGTAGACCAAAAGGAGTTTCCAGAATACAGATGATGTGCAGGAAGAATTTGTTCAAGATATTTGTCTGACAAACGCGCTACTTTCTCTTAACCCTGACAAAATACCATCAGAAACAGGATTATAAGCAACTCCTCCAAAACAAAGATTGTCTATTACAAATAGATGATATCCAGAAAGTGGACCAGGCTTTGTCTTTTTATTCATGAAAAAATACCAGTACAAAAAATATGGATTTCTAGGTAGATCGATTACTTAAAATACAAGTAAAGGGTACTATTAATAAGGGTTTATTATAGATCATCTATAGTGACATTAAAAAAAGTTTTAAAAATTAGTATAAAAAATTTGGTAATTTATATTTATTTATATATGCACACATACCTAGTTTTACTACTTGGGGTTTTCTGTATTTTTTTTAATTAAAACTACATATAATAATTTTTAAAAGGAATATTACTTCATTTTTTATAAACTCCCAGCAATACTTTCTTTATTGGCATGTTCCTGTGTTAGGTTTTATTAATTACTAGCATTTTCATTCTTGATGTCTTTAATTCAGCACGAGAAACATTTAATATCTGTAAAGACACTTTGACTCAAATTTATGTTAAGTGGTTTCTGTTTAATGATTGGTGGTTTTTACTTCATATCACTTATACTCTAATTAGATTTTTTCCCCTTTTGAATAGGATTTATGAATTCATCACAAGGATCAAGCCATGAAAACCACCTTAAGATATCGGTTAATTAATATACACAGGTTAATTACCATTATGGACAGGCAAGCAAGTATCAGAAAATTTTCTACCTTCATTATGCTTGCTGAGAATTCAACTCTGACAGGTCAATATGCTGGGCTCTCCTTCTCCCTAAACACTAGCTTTGAATTCTGGCAAAATTTGAACTCCAGAAGGAAAAAAGGATCTTTTTTTGCCAGGCTGTCCCACAGCAAAGAAACAAGAGACAGCAAAACTCCTGCTACAACTCACTGCCCTGTTTGTTCTACATCACTGCAGTGTTTTAAATAAGTGAACTTCCATTAAACAGGCTTACAATGAGTGTAACAGCTGAAATCAATGATATTAATGTCTGATTCTTATCAGGTAGCAGCCAGAGGGAAATTAACCTTGTAGCTGAGAAGTGCATGTAAATCTGATTTCCAAAACTTTACACTTGATGGACTACCTTGGGGGGAAAGTTAGGTGGGTAAATGTGCAGAGTTTCCATTGCAAATTTCCATTAACTTTAGCAGTACTGCACATAAAACATCTGCATAGAAATTAATCATGAATACAGATGTTGTAAATTAAACTCCCTTAGAGATTTTATTAGACAAACCAATGAATGATTTTCCCAGTATTCTTCAATAAAGCTCTGATTAGGAGTATATATCCCAAAAGATTTTCAATGAAATGCCAGACAATGCTAAAATAGGAATGCTAGTTTTTTGAAAACATGGTAAGTACAAATTTTTTTCAGTAAAATCTTTTGCTAACTTTGAAAACTCTTTACCATCCAATATATTTGAGATCAATCATGTTAGTGTGGATGACTAAAGAGAACTAGAAAGTAAGAAATCACTAAGATTAGTGAAACGTTCACCTTGTTTTATGGTCATTTGCTGAAAGGAACTACTGCAACTGTCCTTTACTGGTTCTCACATTTATAGGTGACCATGGTAGTTTTTCAGAGGAACTTCCCATAAAAGGAACATTCTTTTATGACAGAATCAATAAAAAGGCCTTTTTGTTCATAGCTAGAAAAAAGGATTTGGAGGATTTGGAAAACAGCAATTTTCCCTGACTGCCATTTTAAAATGGGAAGCTCTTAGAGGGGAAGTTGTTGCACCCAAAAAAGAAACAGACACCACAATGTCTTTTAGTCAATCTGCTAAAACTGGGCTGATGACTGTAACATGCTAGTACGTGTTCACATTCATTCCTGAGCACCATAAGTAAAGGAGAAAGTCAGAAGGAAGACCATAAGTCATTGTATAAACTCCATTTCATATGGAGACAAAAATGTAAACTCTTCATTCTGCTACCTGTAATTCTAATAAAGACTATAGTTCTTTTAATTTGAAAGGTCTTCAATGCTTCTTAGTACATTGCATTTTAATTTTTAACATTCAAAAAAAATTTGGTTTGGATTAAAAATATTCAAATTGGACTAGAAAATCTTGAAGGAAAATGTTCAAATTTATTCTCAGTTGTAAATAATTTTTACTAAGTTCCTTAAAAAATTAGATTTATCATGTCTTGGTATTGCTAAATCTGCACTGAACTCTTAGCTGAAAGAATTTCTCTTGGAAATAAGAAGCAAATATCAATCTATATTGATATTTGAGAAAACCAAGAACAAAAATTTCTACTCAACATTACCCACATTTTACCTTTAAATTCATAAAAAAATATTGAATGCTTTTTCTTTTAATTCAACTCAAAATTCTATTTTCATTATTTTGATGAATTTGTGGTCTCTACAACACAAGTGACCATCAGCCAAGTGACTTAAAACAGAAATCCAATTCACTACTTGTTGTCATTAGCTAAGAACCTGAGTATACACTAAAATGGTTGGATGAATAAAATATATTCTTAAATTCTCTGCTAACTCAAAGCTTTAAAAGTAAAATCCCAACTGAAATAACAGAGATTAACATTTTTTTTCTCTTGTCAGTACTGGACAGTTGGACCACAGGCACTGCTTCCTTGACATTTGGCATTTTAAACAAGAGCACACAGAGAATAATTTACTACCGCCTACCACAGGAAATAGTGGCAACTGCTTTTGCATTTCAAGGAAAACATTCCAACTTGAAAGACAACATTTGGAGGATTTTTGAATTCTTTTTGTAGCCGAGCAGGGGTTGCAGGGGTCGCCGCAAACGTCGCGCTGGCGTTCGGGGCCTTTATCACCGCGGGCGCCAGAGCACGAGGAGCAGGACGCGCCACAGCTCCGGAGCCCCGAGCGCTGGAACCGCTGTCACTGGGAGTGCAGATTTCCAGCAGCGCCCACTCTCACTGCGAGGAGGAGCCTGCACGCTCCATCACACTGACCTTTGGGAAAGCAAAGGCTTGGAAGGCTTATGGGAATAGTCCTGGGTCTGGTGTTTAACTCCTCTAAACACACTCTTGTTAAGACATAATGACTTTAGATAAATTCATGGTGAGACTCCCTGGTTTATAGTAGTGCTTGTTCATTTCCTTTGCCTCACTTTCATCTGTTTTCATTCAGTGCTCCATTCATCTGATACTGTTGTTTTGCTTTTTCTGCTGCCTTCTCTGATTTTTTGCTCTTTTTTAATGGTTTTCAGTAGCATAACCTTGAAGAGTATCTTCATTTTTAAGTTAATTAAAAATACTTTTCACACCCAGTAAGCAAGATGTGACTCCATACTATGTGTGCTTAATGGAAGAAATATGCTTTATATGCTTCATTAAGTTATTTGCAAAATTGCATTAGTGCCATTCCATTAGTGTACCTCTTTCAGCTACATCTGTGGCCTGCTTTTGACAAACAAATTACGAGTTTCATAAGTCTATTTTGCGTTAGTAATGATCTTCTAATATGTTGAAAAATATCTATCTTAATAGTAATGGAAAAAGAAGATAATAATGTATTTTTCAATATAACAGGAACAAAATTATCTGCTGTGGGGCAAAATAATTAAATAATAATTAGATTTCTTAAAACAAGCAATTACAGGTTATTTTGGATATTTCATTAAAATTACAATCTTACACAGTACAGGAACATTAACCTTGAAACAAGATGTCATAATGAAGTCAATATTGATTAGAAGAAGAGAAAGGAAAGTGTTTACTGCATCAAAATCTTTTAAGACACCTACAGAATTTTAAAACAACAAAAACGATGTTACATTGACTATGCGCTAAATTTTGAGAACATTTTGTCACTTTTTTAATCTGCACTGTAAAAATTCCTTTAGGAGAAGTAAAACATTCCTGACCCTGGGTGTGGGCATCAGTTAGAAGCTGGGATTTAACACAAAAGTGATTATTTTTTTACTTTTTATCCACTGTTTTATAGTGAGATCCTATTTTAAATCATACCGAGCTAGGTGTCTAAGTCACAGGATGCTATTTTCCAACTTCCAAGATTAATGATCATGTACTGTTTGTTTTCAACTAGCTGTTCACTTGAGATCAAGGTCTCATTATGTTAAGCATCATAAACACAAGAAGTTACAGCCCCTGGCCTGGAGAACTTGCAGCCAGGGATCTGGACTGTACTCATCTCTGCTGCACTGGTGCAGAAGCAACAATGCACAATACGTGCTTCAGAACTGTTATTAAACAGCCCACATGTGGCCACAACCTGCCAGAGCAAACAGGGAAAAGAGGATGAGGGCAGCTGGAAAAATCATTTAATGTTCATTTTGATACCTCTTTATCAACAGATGATGGGGTGATGATGATTTTGATATAGTAACAGATATCTATATTAATCATTGCTCTATCTAATATTGACTATTCCTGTCTTTCCTCTTGTCTGGTTGCTGACCTTCAAAATGAATTTGGGACCTCGTGTCAGGATTTAATTCAGTTATATTATGTGTGCTAAGATAGTGAGTAGATAGTAGCTGTCTCACTACACTAAGAAAAATAACCTGAAGAGGAAAAAAAGCATCTAAATTAATATTTATTAGAGTCATTCATAGTTGTTTAATAAATCTGTATGCCAAAACCCAAGTTTAGGAGCAGAGTATGCCATGTCAGTTTCCTGAGGGTCTTCTGATATTCAAGGAATGTATACTGAGTGGAAAACATACTACAGGGAAAAGTATCAATGACTGAGAAAACATGAACAATTACAGCATCAGTTGAAGGCAGCTGCCTCTAAACATGTTGATTTTACTCTAAAATGAAAGACTTGGCAGGATTCTGTCAATGACAAAAATACAACAAGCTGGATGGCTGGTTTAGAGCACTAAATAGCAAAGTAGGGCAATTAGGCACACCACAATTTAAACTGAATAGTAAATAGGTCAGGCTTGTTTCACAGCTTCTCTGGACACCTAAGGACTGCCCTTCAATGGACACGAAGCTGAGAAGCCTTTTAAGTTGATCAACTCAGAACTCTGACTCTTCACTTACTAAATCTTGTTGTCCATCATAGAAGAGCACATTATGTCTCACGTGGAGGAAGGAATATAAGTAGTGTTGTTCAGCTGAGCCCCTATATTTAAAATAATCTCATTCATTTTATCTCCCCATATGACAACTAGGACATCTGTATTTGGTATCAGAGGGTTTCCAGACTCTGAAGCAAATCAGGCTGATCTACAATTTTGCACCCCCACCATAAGGAGTGTCAGCTTTTGATTGTCTTACTTTGAGATATGTGGTACATATATGCATAATAAAAGCCAAGCAGTTTTTATGTGTCCCTGTAATACAAAACCTCCCTTTGCTCTACAATTCTTGCCATTATCTGACACCTGTTCTTCAGCTTTTGCTACAAGTGCTGCACCCCAAGTGCTGTGAGAGAATCCCCATTATAAAGGCATGAGTCCAGAATTACTGCCATTCCCTAGTTTTACTCCTTGAACACTTTGTAACCTTTCAGTAACTGACTTACTCTAGACCTATGGTCACTTACTTTAACTCATAAAATTAAATACCTACACCTCAAATGGCATATATAAAATGCCTCACTTATTTAGAGGTGTGAACCACATTTCTGATATATTCATGCAGCTTGGGCAGCTTTAAAGAGCTTCAGGTAAGGGCAGTGCCACTGAGAATTTCCTCATGTAAAGCCATATGTCAGGTTCATTAGTATATTTGCTTCTGCCATTTACAAGCACAACTGTAAATTGTACTCTTCCTGCCCTCACAGATTTTAGAGAATATTGACACAGGAGAGTGTCTGGCCCAGTAACAGCTCACAAAAGTCAAAGCTGCAAGACTCATAAACACCTGGGACAAATGAACCACAGGGAAAGAAAAGTGCCATTCAGGGAAGGCTGGAAATGACTATTAATAGCTACAGACTCGTGGCACTAGAAGAGCAGCACACATGGGTAGGCAACAGTGCCCTACATTCACAAAAAGGTTACAGAGAGCACCAGCAGGCAATGAATCACACAAATAGAAGAGCTGCTTCACAAATAAGTGGGTTTGGGTTTTTGCCTTTTTTTTTTTTCTACTTCTTTGTGATTAAAATGTCACTATTCTCTTCAACTACTGAACCCAAGAGTATTAAATGTTGCATCAGTAACACAGAAGCATAGAAATGTATAAAACTCAATATTTAAATAAGATACTGATTTACCGGCAGCATATAAACTTTCATTCTCCTCTTGAATCTTACAGACAGGAATCCTACAACTCCTCCATGAAATATGTTCATTTTTATAATAGAGGGTAAGATTTTATGTTTTAAAGAAGAATCATTACTCATCAAACTTGGGATGTGAACAAAAAGACACATGAAGGTGGGTGAAGAGGTGAGTCTGGGCAAGGCAGTGTGGGGGTGACACCTGAAAATAGATACTCTTCTCATTGCCTCTGTCTTCTGCAAGTCTGAACTATTCCTGATGTCGGCACCATAAAGGGCCCTCTGAAAAGCCTCCTAAGGACAGTAGGATCCGAAATGTGATTTTTTTTTTTTTCACTGTACTAAACCTTGAAGTAGAGTGGTTTTCAGTTTTGTGGATAGTTTCTTTCCTTCAAAGACGGAAGCAGACTTCAGTCAGAGGAGCAGGAATCACACCACTGTTAATGTACACCATATTTTAATGCTCTGGCTCCACTCAGGTACTAGAATAATTATGTGTATTTATAGAAGCACTTATAAGAACCAGAGATTTGGATTTTGGCATGTGAGCAAAGTAATTCAATAAGAAGTGTTAAGGCCAGAATTTCTTGACCTTTATATTTGTCAAAGTTGTTGGTTCAATAAAGGTCAAGATGTGTGACAAAATTCAAGCCTGTCTAAGCCAATTAATGACAAGTAACCAGACCATTAAAAATCTCATTTATGCTGAGCAGTCAAGTGGGTCATGTGAGGGCAGTCTGTACCTTAGACAGTCTATACACTTGGTTACAGGCTTGCTATAGGATAATAAAGGGCAGAAGGCAGCAGAATGAGGGAATACTTAAAATTTTAAGATTAATAGGATAATCTATCCAGCTTGCCCAGCAGAGAGAGAATCACAAATAAATAAATAAAATAGTAACACTTCCTTATTTAATTGGCAAATATTGGTACTTCACAAGAAAACTATGAGGAAAAAAAGGTGAACATTAAGAATTTGTGGGTATACTGTATTGATAAAATGCAGGGGAATAAACTCTTCAACACAGCTATATGCAGTTCACAAGCATAAGTGGTATGCACAAAGATACTAAAGAAATTGTTTGAAAGCACCAAACTGCTCAGGGATCTCTTTCAAAGAGAGAGAATTGAACAAATAAAGTACATGTTCTGGTTTTCTCCAGGATAGAGTTGACTTTCTTCTTAGTAGCTGGTATCATGCTGTGTTTTGAGTTTAGTATGAGAATAATGTTGGTAACTCACTGATGCTTTAGCTGCAGCTCAGTAGTGCTCACTCAGTCAAGGACTTCCCAGTGTCTCACGCTCTGCAGGGAGCAGGTACAGAGGGAGCCAGCAGAGAGCAAGGCCAGGACAGCTGACCCAAACTGGCCAAAGGATATTTGAAACCAAAGGACAGAAGAACAAGCATGTTTCTTTGTTTTAGACACCCTGGATTTTTCCATAGCAGCAAAATGGTTTCACTGGTTTAGATACCAGTTTCTCCTGCTAGTAGCAGCAATCTTCAGTTCATAAGAACATAATGTCTTGGGTTACAGCGTAAGATACAACCAAGAGTACGTATTCCATTACCACCTACATAAACCACTAAAATAGGTGGGGCAGTGTTCTTTGTCTTCTCCATGACTCAGCCCTGGTAACTCCCTCTGGGGAAGCAGCTACCACCCTGAGAGGACCTTCTTCACCAATGGACCATCAGGGTCTCACTGCATGACCCACAGAATTACAGCATCCCATTGTGAGAAGCCCCACTCTGAGGGGCCGAACCAAGTATTCCTGTTATAATCTGAGGTTTGCACCACCATGGGCAGCACCTACCACTGGATTCCCAGAGGACAAGAGCTAAATAACCACCACTGGAGAAGGATCAGATCTTTCTACAGGATCACCACTTCGACAGAACCACATCCATCACTCCAACAGGACTGCAGCCATCATTTAATCAGACTGCTACCACCACCCTGACCAACAGGGTGTCAGGTCCTATTCTGACTCTGTCAGTTTAAGCCATTTCTGTACCATTGCCTTTATTTTAATTTTCCCATTAAATTGTAGTTCTGACTTGGAATCCCCCACTGGTTTGCTTACAAACTAGTACACATAAGAAATTCTGCTTTGCTAGATAAGATGTGATGCTGGTGAAAGGAATATGTCCAAAAATAAAAGCCAGCTTGTACATATTTTCTGTTAAATAGGGGCATATAAACTATGGCTTTTATTTCAACTCGCACATAACTCTGTTAAAACCAGCACTAA
>VZSE01012186.1:3419323-3569736 GCA_013398275.1 Promerops cafer
TTTTTTTTTTTTTCACTGTACTAAACCTTGAAGTAGAGTGGTTTTCAGTTTTGTGGATAGTTTCTTTCCTTCAAAGACGGAAGCAGACTTCAGTCAGAGGAGCAGGAATCACACCACTGTTAATGTACACCATATTTTAATGCTCTGGCTCCACTCAGGTACTAGAATAATTATGTGTATTTATAGAAGCACTTATAAGAACCAGAGATTTGGATTTTGGCATGTGAGCAAAGTAATTCAATAAGAAGTGTTAAGGCCAGAATTTCTTGACCTTTATATTTGTCAAAGTTGTTGGTTCAATAAAGGTCAAGATGTGTGACAAAATTCAAGCCTGTCTAAGCCAATTAATGACAAGTAACCAGACCATTAAAAATCTCATTTATGCTGAGCAGTCAAGTGGGTCATGTGAGGGCAGTCTGTACCTTAGACAGTCTATACACTTGGTTACAGGCTTGCTATAGGATAATAAAGGGCAGAAGGCAGCAGAATGAGGGAATACTTAAAATTTTAAGATTAATAGGATAATCTATCCAGCTTGCCCAGCAGAGAGAGAATCACAAATAAATAAATAAAATAGTAACACTTCCTTATTTAATTGGCAAATATTGGTACTTCACAAGAAAACTATGAGGAAAAAAAGGTGAACATTAAGAATTTGTGGGTATACTGTATTGATAAAATGCAGGGGAATAAACTCTTCAACACAGCTATATGCAGTTCACAAGCATAAGTGGTATGCACAAAGATACTAAAGAAATTGTTTGAAAGCACCAAACTGCTCAGGGATCTCTTTCAAAGAGAGAGAATTGAACAAATAAAGTACATGTTCTGGTTTTCTCCAGGATAGAGTTGACTTTCTTCTTAGTAGCTGGTATCATGCTGTGTTTTGAGTTTAGTATGAGAATAATGTTGGTAACTCACTGATGCTTTAGCTGCAGCTCAGTAGTGCTCACTCAGTCAAGGACTTCCCAGTGTCTCACGCTCTGCAGGGAGCAGGTACAGAGGGAGCCAGCAGAGAGCAAGGCCAGGACAGCTGACCCAAACTGGCCAAAGGATATTTGAAACCAAAGGACAGAAGAACAAGCATGTTTCTTTGTTTTAGACACCCTGGATTTTTCCATAGCAGCAAAATGGTTTCACTGGTTTAGATACCAGTTTCTCCTGCTAGTAGCAGCAATCTTCAGTTCATAAGAACATAATGTCTTGGGTTACAGCGTAAGATACAACCAAGAGTACGTATTCCATTACCACCTACATAAACCACTAAAATAGGTGGGGCAGTGTTCTTTGTCTTCTCCATGACTCAGCCCTGGTAACTCCCTCTGGGGAAGCAGCTACCACCCTGAGAGGACCTTCTTCACCAATGGACCATCAAGGTCTCACTGCATGACCCACAGAATTACAGCATCCCATTGTGAGAAGCCCCACTCTGAGGGGCTGAACCAAGTATTCCTGTTATAATCTGAGGTTTGCACCACCATGGGCAGCACCTACCACTGGATTCCCAGAGGACAAGAGCTAAATAACCACCACTGGAGAAGGATCAGATCTTTCTACAGGATCACCACTTCGACAGAACCACATCCATCACTCCAACAGGACTGCAGCCATCATTTAATCAGACTGCTACCACCACCCTGACCAACAGGGTGTCAGGTCCTATTCTGACTCTGTCAGTTTAAGCCATTTCTGTACCATTGCCTTTATTTTAATTTTCCCATTAAATTGTAGTTCTGACTTGGAATCCCCCACTGGTTTGCTTACAAACTAGTACACATAAGAAATTCTGCTTTGCTAGATAAGATGTGATGCTGGTGAAAGGAATATGTCCAAAAATAAAAGCCAGCTTGTACATATTTTCTGTTAAATAGGGGCATATAAACTATGGCTTTTATTTCAACTCGCACATAACTCTGTTAAAACCAGCACTAAATATTGCAAAGTATCAGTTGTATTTTAGTAAGATTGTGTTCCAAATGGGTACAATAAAAATTCCTTCCACCACCACCTTTGCAGGTAAACTCCTGCACTGGGAGTCTCTCTGCAAAGAGGGAGAACATGTTTTGTCACACTCATAATCAAACAAAGCTGCCCTGGCAAGGACAGACTGACATTATATCCAGACTGCCTGCACAGACATCAAACACGGACTCAAACACAGGCAGGACAGAGCATCTGCCAGGGGGCTGAGCTGCAGAGCTGGGAGAACAGCTGAGACATGCCACAGGGCTATGGGAGGCTTTGGGGTGGAGGGCAGAGGATGGCTGGAGCCTGCAGAAACCTCAGCACAAGGAGCTGCAGCCCCAGGTCAGCCCCCACCCAAGCTCCACAGTAAAGCAGGAGAAAACCTCCTGTTGGGATAAAGAATGCACCTGCCCACAGCAGCACAGGCCTGGCAGCAAGGAAAGGCTCTGGAACAGAAAAGAGGCATCAGTGCTCTCTCACCCTCAAATGCCAAAAAAGGACATATTTCAGGCATTTTTTTCTCAAAGTTGCTTAAATTATCTGACAGTGCCCTTTCTTTTAATGGGTCATCATAACCTCCCTGAAGGCATTTCATTAGCTCAGTAAATTCCAGTTTGCAGTGCATTATTTTTAAAGCAGACTGACAGACACCTTCACAGTAGGGTAAGTAGCTTTCAAGTTTTATACAGCAAACAAGTTTTATGTTGGTAATTGAACACTCCTGATCACATCTGCAGCACTCCTGTGACCAGAGGCAGCAAGGCTGGCAGGGCTGTGCCCCAGCCACATGGAATTCCTACAAAGAATACTGGGTGCTGCATTGTCTTAGGCTTCTCATCCATTCATTTGCTACTTCTCACACACAGAAACTTAAGCACATATGACTGTGCCTAATGAGTAAACATAATAATACATAATTCAATATGCAATTCAAATGTATAATGCTCAGTGCACTGTAGAAGCAGCTACTGATGTTGGGGCCTGGGATATGTCACAGCCTCCAGCTCTGGCACTTTCTGGTAAAGCCTTGCAAACCAAAAAAGTCACCTCCACGTGAAGCAGATACCTCACACTTTCCTTCTTTCTTCTTGTCACCACATGTTTCCACATAGCTGTTTCAGCACTAAATCAGTGACTCCTCCCTTCCCAGTGTGTTCCCTTCAATGTAAAGCTTAGACCTGTTCCTTACCCACATCCCTGCAGCCTCTCCTCATCCCTGGCCAGCTCTTTCTGGCCCTCTTCTGTCCTGCTGACTCCTCTCATTCCTCTCCCCCTTCTCCTCTGCTTTCTCTCATTAATAAAATAAGGAATAATCTTCTTCATGTATTTTCCCACTTTGCTATAGCTGAATAAATGGGATTTTAATCCTTGAAAAAATTTGTATCTCAATATTCATGAGATTTGTAAACTAGTACCACACTTGCTATTTTGTGATGGATACAATAGTATTTTAACCTGCATTCCATCTGTGACAGTAAAGCAATTCCTCACTAAGGAAAATACAGCCACCAAAACATAAGAATTTGAAGTAATCATATGGAACTGTTCCTTTACAGCTGTTATTTTTCTGAGTGCTGCCAGACATGAGATACACCAAAACATGATATCTTTTCATAGCCTCCTGCCACACTTCAACTTTCCTCCCAATGAGATCCAGACCAGACAGTATGCATAAATACCACCAAGAGTAAGATGCAGCTCTGGAGTGAACTATTCTTCTACTTCAGTCTCTACCGGGAAAGCTGCAAGCAAATTATCAGCCTAAACTACTCACAGTGTTTGGGAGTTTGGGAGGGCAGAGAGCAGGCATTTATTTTGTTGATTGGTTGGTTGGTGGGTGTGGTTTCTTGGTAATAACACCTGGCAGCAATTACACTTGGAGGATCTGAAAGTTAATTCTACAAAATCTCAGGTCTGCTTTTTACAAGGCAGGGTTAGCCACATTCATCAACTTACTCATGACAATGAAAAACTGTTGGAAGTGAACATCTCAGAGTTAAAGAAAAATTAAAGGTTCTGAACATGTCCAAACTCCCCACACAACCCAACAGGTTCCTATGCACAAGATGGAAAATATGCTTCTAGGGATGAAACAAATAAATTTACAGTGTAGAAAAGCACCTGATAATTTCAAACTCTAAATAGCAGAGTTAAAATTCCATTTGGTTGGCATTTTTCTTCTAATCTGGAGAATCTTAGTGAAAATACAACCATGCAATTTTTTTTTTTTTAATCCAGAAGACACATTAAGTACTGGAGAATCTGCAACATGCAAATCAGAAACTCTGCAGAACACCAGTCTATTCATAAAGATGTGATTTGCACATTCTCAGCACTTAGCTTCCTTTGAATGGTATGACTAAGGAAACTGAAAACTCTCTATTAGTATTTCTGTAATGCAATTTAATACATGACTCCTCTCTGCTTTTACAGGGATTAGATAGCACAATCTCTTTTCACACTGCGTGGAGTTGCAGCTCCAGCTTCGCAAATAGATACAACCCTGAGCATCCCAAAATGGAAGGTAATAATGTATTTGTATTTCTTTCCAAGCTTAATTCTTTTACTCATCTAACTTCAGAATGATTGAGGAACAAACAAGCTGCGGGTAAGCTGGCAGGTTTTCAGTTTAGAAGTGCATTGCACTTTTTATATTCTTCACCTTACCTGGCATTTTATTTTGCTGACAGTTTCCTTTAACTGAATGCAACTTAATTATACTCAGCATTACCTGATCAGCAGGAGTTTGCTTCTTTGAAACTCTTTTTTTGTCCACTAAATGTATGAATTAAATCTGGCCCATAGCTACATTTACAATTTGCAATGCTTAATTTAACAGCCCATATTATATTATGTTCATACTCAAAAAGAAATGTAATCTCAAAATGATTCATAGATGCTCAGAGTTGCCAACATAATGAGCACTCAGAAGACTAACAAAAATTGATTGTGCCCTGGGAATTGCTGTACAACGTATAAACTGTCTGTACAGCCTGAGTCAGTGTGCAAACTCCATATTGTGGCACAGCTCACCCTTTCCATTCCTTTTTCTGAACCACTTTTCAAATGAGTTATGGGACAGGAACAGCTTTGGGTGTCTGTTGTAATAGACACACACCTGGGTCATCTCTCATCATAGGTAAATCTGTTTTCTACCTAAAATTTGAGTTCTGAGTGGGATGGCAACTAAAACAAAGACCACCTGGCCAAAGAATTCGTGAGCAGGGACAAGAGTAGAAGAGAATGCCACAGGAGCAAAGAAATAAAGCACTGTAAATCGAGCAGTCTCTTGGTACAAAGTTAAGCTGACCTGCATCAAAACCAGTCAGGCAACACTCCAGGTGCCTGAAGAAACACTGCACAAAAGAAAGGAATGCTCCCGACCTTTCAGGGGACTTTCCCCCAGACCGGATGCTCCTGAAGAGTGAGGAGATCGAGGCAGCTCAACACCCGCTATTGTCTCAAGCATTGCTGCTCACGGTGCCCCGAGAGCAGGCAGTAATTTGCTGTAGAATCGCTTTTTGACTAGCACTGCTTCAAAGCAGACAAGAGGTATTCCCAGAGCATGGATTTGACCAGACTGTCAAACAGAGGCTGGCATTCTACTAAAGCCATAGCCTGGGCTTGTCAGCTCTCCCAGAGTGGGGCTACAGGCTCACAAAAGGAGGTGGGAAGGGTCACAGAAGGAGGCAGGGAAATTCAGAGCCTGCCTCTGCCCTCTCCACAGGAACACTGCACTCAGCTGGGACATGGTGAACTGGTTTCTGTTCCACCTCCTGATGCCAAGTCAGACATGCCTGCCTGCCTTCTAGAAAACATCTTTAATTGGAAGGTGGGACCTAAAGAAGTCCTAAACTGTGTAGCCAGCCTTGTCATTTTGACCTTGATTTTATGCTTTGAATAATCTCCCCATCACCTTTATTATGTAAGCCCACCTTCCCACTGTGTGGCTGTAGCATATGATGGTGACATTTGCTTTCTGTTCCTTCTCTTAAAGCTGTTCTACTTTGTAGACCAGTTTTCAGAAAGAGAGAGAACAGCATGGGGCACAGGTCTGCAGGCCTAGAGCACTAAGCACAGAGGGCTGTACTTTCCACACCCTACAAGGCCACTTATCATACACTGAATTATATTTGGACAAAAAAACATTTTCTCACATCTTAGAATAGAGTCATAATTGGCTCTAGAACTTTACCACACCCTCCAGGTTCTTCCAGAGTATCAATTATAATAATAATAATGCCAGTAGTGGGTTCACAACTTCCAGCTCAGCCAAGCAGCATATACTTACAGCTTCCCAACACTGTTCTGAGGATTCCAGCTCCAGCATGCATCTATTCAGTTCCAGGCAGGATTGTGGTAGACAATTCCAGACTCTCTCTAATAATTAAATCAAGACATGGTATTTTGCTCTTCCTGAGTATGTCAGACTTACTGGGAGTAGTTGCATCCAGGCTGCATTAATATTCTCAATTTCTTGCTAATCTGCCTCAAAGGACACATACGCATAATACCAGTGACTTCAGCGTGCTCATATTAGAGCAGAGTTTAAGCATCTACTTTTGTGGGAAGGTTTTCTTAAATCAGGGCCATATCTTTTATGATAAACATAGATTGAAGTCCTACTTCTGATAATGCTTAAGTGCTGTCCTAAGCATGAAGATTTAACTGCACATGGAAGATTAACTAACACCTTAGAGTACTGCTGTGCTCAGAGGGAGCTTGTTTTCAGATATCATGTCCAGCAGTCCATACTCAGGAAGACAGCCACAGGTGTAAGAGAAATCAGCCACCCTTCCCACAAGCTGCCTGCCTGTACCATGTGCAGAAACTCAATAGCACCACATCTGCCACACTCTGAGTATAATTGCTACAAATTGAAAATAACAGCATTTCCTTTCTACATTGTTTCAGCCTCAATAGCTGCACAGACACCCGAGATTGAAATCAAGAGTTGTAGATGAGAAATTTAGATATAATTGAGCGTGAAGCATCTCATTTCAGACAAATTGTTTTGCTTTAATACATACAAGTGTACTGGTAAAAGATGCTTTGAATTGCAAAATCCAATCAATGAAAGAGTAAAAGAAATTAGTTACATTTTGCAAAACACATAGGAAAAATGTTTTCTATTGAAGTAAAAAGAACATTTCCTCTCTTATGAAGCAGGAGGTTTTTTTAGTAACTATTCTATAGTACATAAATCACGTTCAGGCTAAAAGTACATGTATTACAAGAAAGAATTTCAGTAGCCAGTAGAGCTCAAGAAGTTCTTACCTTTGCTGAATAGCTAGTTAGAGTACTCATTTATCATTCAAAAAGTCTCAGAAAAGGATAAAAAGGGAGGAAAACAAAAGAAACAATAAATACTTGTGGTGGTGAGAAAGCTGAATAAGCTATGTCCTCACTTGAATTTAGTAAGTCTGAAAATTTAATGCCAAGGGAAACAGAGTGAAAAGACCATCACAGGGAGGTTGTGCAGCATGGCTCAGGAGGTGCAGGCAGCCTCCTGGGAGCTCATAAGCAGCCACTGTGCAAAAAGGCAGTCATTTCACTGAGTTTTACCTCTGCCGTATTGGGACTGGCAGGATTTTGTGATAAGCTGATTAAATTAATGGACTGTTTTACCTGGGGCTCATTTCTTCTTGGACAACTATCCACTTAAACGAAGAGCTCTATAACTGTTTGTACAGTGGGGTTTTATAGAACTTACAGAAAGGCATATTCCTGTCCAACTTAGACAGCTGCTCTCCCTACAGTACAACATCCAGCCCAGAAGTGTTTAATGGTTTGAATCATCAGTGCCTTCACCTCCCCTTCTACCTTTTTTTCTATTAGAAACATTGCCCAGAGTATCTTTTGGGGAGTTTCCTGTGCAAGATGCTCGGTTTTGGTAGATAATAAAAATCAGTCAGCTCATAAAAGCACATCTTTGAGATGCTCTAATCTCTCTGCAAAAGTCTATGTAGAAGAAAGGGGTCAGAAGAAGCAGGAGAGAAGGAGTCAACATATGAAACATTGAAAAACTTCAGAGTCCTGGAGCAAGTAAATAAATAGAAATGAGCTGAAAAGCTGAGAAGCTCATGAGCAACTGCCCCATTCCCTTTTCTGATAAACTGTTCTGGTGGTGACACTGCAGGAGAGCACTGATCAAATCTGCAGGATTTGCAGGGCAGCCTGGCAAATTGTTCTCTGTAATGGAATCCATTACAAAAAATATGTGCTCCTAACCATAAAATTCTGTCTATAACCAACAATCTTATATAGAAAAAAAGTAGCAATGAGAATTTATTAACTAAAATAAGCAGCATACACACCTGCAAGCTGCTACAGCAACATAATCTATTGCATTGTAACTGAAGACTACACAACGAGTGCTTGTTATCTCAAGCCACGTAAGTACTACAAATTTGAGACCTAAACCAGCCATTTGTATGGTATCAACATATTAAACTCAGGGCTGCTTTTGGAAATCCTTATTATAGAAAGAGCGATTTATCTGGTGTGTAAGCAACAACTCAATATAATGGCAAGCATAAAGCTAACAGTATATTTTGCAAGATTCGCTGCATTCAAGACGTGATATAGTTTTTAAACATGCTTACCACATTGTGGCTCTAATGTAAAATTTAGACAATGACAGGTAATTTTGTGAATGCAAAAATCTTCTACACCCTCCCAGTTTTTCCATTTCTTTTTCCTTTTAAAAGACCAGATAACTTGTTAGCCAGTCACATCTCTAGGGAAAAAAGCTCTTGATTCATAAAACCTCCAGCAATAATTTGACACCATTTAGCAATTTCTGCTTATTGAAGCTGAATTAATTCACGAAGTACATGAATTACAACACTTGTTACTTGACCAGCAAATGTGCCCACACAATCACTATTGAGGTCAGTGAACAGACACTAACAGTGCCTACAAGTTATTCGTTTGCACAGAAAAATTTCCACCTCAGTTTCTTTAAGCCCCTGAGTGTAAGTATCTGAAATACAAGGAAATAAAAAACAAATGTAAAATAAAATTATCAAGGTACAGTCACCTTAACTTTTCAGAAGTGATGTCACAGCTAGTTTTGATTGAAAACAGAATTATTTTAGGTTGGTTAGTATTATTCAATATGGAAGTCTTATTACTTTTTAGATGCATAAATACCCATGACTGTCTTGGGTATGGACCAGGTGTTCGAGTGTCTCCCTCTAAACTATGAAATTCTTTTGTCTCCTTCTGTCTCCTCCTTAATAAATTTCTGATTCAGATTCACTATATCCATGGAAAAAAAATAATATTTTTGATTAAGGATGTTATCGTTCATATAACAATAGGATATGGCGAACAATAGCATCCCCTTAGTAAATGGCACTTGAGCACAAATTCCCCTTTATTGGTATACACTTCAAATTTTCTTCTGTTAAAAACTTAGCACTAGTGATTTAATACTGCTTTTGGTTACTTTAATTATTTGTTTAACTATAAAATAAACTTATTTTGCACTTGTGTCTGAGCCTAACCTTCCCCACACATTGCAAAACTGCAAATTCTCTGTCTTAGTTGTAGATAACTGTTACATCAATGAAAAAGGGCATTGTGAACTGAAAAGATTTTTGTTACTTTATAATAAGACTATTTTTCTGTCCATAGTATGTTGTCTTTACAGCTACAGATTAGCACCTACACACATCCACCCACATGCCAGGCTGAAAAGGGAACGAGGGAAAGAGAACAATGGATATTTTGGATATTTGCCAGCAATGGATATATTGCCACCTAAGAAGACGCCATGAGCAGAAGGCAGAGCAGGAAGCTCTCCTCCCAAGTGAGAGCTGAAGCAAGATCAGTCTGCTTCTTGAAGTACTGAGGCCTTTCACAGAAATGAAAAAACAACATCAGCACACATCCCGGGAAAATTCCAGACAAAACCTCCCCACAGCATGGCAATGTTTAACACATACTCAGTTGAAACAACTGCTACATCATGTCCCCGAGGCAACAAGAAGTCAGCAAAGATAAAACAATTCTTTTGTACACTGTATAGTTTTGCTGCGGGCTTGAGGATCCATCTGCCTAGAAGGTGTGTGAAAAATGAAAGGTGTTGTCTTAATTGTTATGAATGGTTTTGATCAAACAGTTATTGAACAAACACAGCTATTGTCCTACAACACTGACACACTAACTATTCTCTGTTTTTTAAAAGAAATTTAAAATACATATTTAAACCAAATGAGATGTAAAATTTCTCTGTTTTGTGCAAGCCCCCAATTTCATATTGAAATGCATTAATTTTGGGACACCAGGCACAAACTACCCTTTTCTTTAACAGCATCGGCAGCAAAAACAGGAGAAACATGCTCAAGTCTGGAGTGTTATAACTCAACAGCAGGCAATGTGCCTTGGGCTGATACTGTCAGGGGAGGTCATGGACTGGGAAGAATATTTTAAAAAATCAATCCTCTAGGCAAGTTCAAGAGTGTAAGGGGAGTAATGTAAGAGCTTTAAAGTCTCCTAGATCTATAATGTTTGTGTAGTGAAGTGAAAGGGCAGGAAGGTAGATTATTAGACACAGAAGGGGAGTTTTATTTGGTTACAAATTACCAAAATACTCTGTGTGAAAAGTATTGAGAATCTTAGCCAAGGAGTTCTAAAAAGCAAGGCAGCCGTCACTTGATTTTTGGAGAGAGTTTTTCAAACACTGAAGGGCAAGCAAGTCACCAGGTAAAGACAAAGCACAGCCATGACAACAGGCATTTAATAAACCTTACAATTGGATGGGGACTCAAAGGTGCCACAACCAGGCTCCCCCATTTTGTGCCCTACTACAAGGAGGTGTAGCAATACTGAGATTCTGCTGTCTCTCTAAAACCAGTTGTGCTGTCAGACACTGAGGGCCAAGAGGCTGGTACTCAAACATTCATTTCCCTTCCCTCACTGGAGCTGACCTATGCCACAGTTCCTTTTGTTTTGCATCCCTTTCTGCCTGGTTGTTGGCAGATGAGGATTCCCTGTATCTGGAAAGACTCATCCACCATGTTAACCCTAATAGCAACACCACTGATTTAAATCGTGTCCAGTACAGAATATGATGCCTTAAGGTTTTAGCCTTTATATTTTTCAAATCCTGTACTGCATTAGTGCATAATTCTAAACTCTATATAAAGTGTTAGTTAACTGTCTTCACATTTTGGTCAGACAAAACAATCCCTCTGGGCCTGAGATCCACAGACACCCTACAGCCTCAGGCTCCAAAATGTATAAACAAAAGTGAATTGGGGGGAGCAAACTTCAGGTAATGACTTCATTACCTGAAGCTGTAATTGGAGGATTAACCCCTGATATGTAAATGGACCAAACATATCTGTCCAAAAAACTCATGACCCTCTTCCATCTTGGGTGTAGCCTCTGAGACTTCTGACTGCCCAAGGTGTACCTTTTGAAGGCCTTTAATAAAAGTCTACTTTTATTCTCTTAACCTTGTCTAGCCTCTGTTCTACGTAGCCACTCCAAGGCATCAAATGTACTCCCAGTCCTTGTGTCATGCATCTCCATTTGGGGATATTTCTCCCTGTTTCTGACAGCTGGTGACAAAAAGGCCATTTAGAGCTACTGCAAAAGGCCAGGTGAGTATGGTGGGTTAATATACATATAAAATGTTAGATCAAAATCTTTGAGATTTATGACCAAAAAAAATGTCGGGGAGCCTTTACTGATCTCGATACAATGTCTGCTACCTTACTTGTTTTATTTATTTAAATAAAGCAACAACTAGAGGGCAAATGAAAGAGTTTCCAGTCTTTATAGTGGAAGGTTTCCCCTCCATCTTTAATTCATGGGTTTTTATCAGTATTGACTGTAACTTGAATCAATGCACTCCATCAGGTTACCAGGTGATCATACTCTCTAAAACATGCAGGTACAGTGGAGTAAGTCAAAACCAAGGGACAGTCTCAATACACTCCCACATTGTTTCTCAGATTTTTTGACCTTCTTCATCTTTTTAACCCCAAACAGATGCTTCTAATGTGCTCACTAAGTTGAAAGGCACGCAGCTCACCCGGACCACTTAATAAACCTCAGCAAAGCCCTATTGCTTTAGTGCTAAGAGATCCATACAGACTTCAAAGCATGTTTTTCTGAGCTTGTTTAATGACAAGCCCACAGTAATCAGCTGGCCACAACAGCTATTCTGCACTCCACCCTCTTCCTTTAGGTTGTGTTTTACCCTCAGTTTTGAGTTTGAAAATCCCCACCACACCAGGGAAGGGTTGTGGGAAAGCAATGAGTTCCACTTACAATATTAGAGGCAGATTGCATTCAGTGCAGCACACCTCAGCAAGTTTTTCAGACCTAGACATAGCCTCCTTTTGAGCAAAATGAGACCTTCAGCAAGAGCGGCAGGAGATTACGATCCTCTTCATCTAAGTTTTGTGCCAGCCTTAAATATTATAAAAGAAAGGTGGCTCTGAGTATTTCACTCATTTTTTACCATTATCCTTTTCTCCCCTTTCAGGAAAGGCTTTCAGTGTCTTGATTATGTTTCTGTGCTGAGTTCCTGGAAATGTTTAATCTAAAATGACAATTTGACTAAATACAGTGGCTGCCATTTTATGTAGCCACAGGAAAGGTGAAAAAGTCAGTCTGCTGCTTCACTTTGTTAAATGGATAATATAACTCAGAGAATAGACATATAACATTTTCTGTCCATCAGTCTATGCTTTCATTTTACACTTTCATCTGCTATCTAAATGGTAGTTGTTTACCAAGTCACCCTTATCTTTCTTCTTTGTGAAGCTTCACTGCAATAAATAAAATGCCTCATGTTTGCTATGCCTTCAGATCATTTTGATTTCAAACACACTCAAGATTTCATTTTGATTGCCCTTCCAAAAATTATATTTCATATTATGTCATAGTATCAATATGTTTCAATAGAGAATACTATTTCTGGGTTGGGGTTTTTTCCTGTTTGTTTCCCAAACAAAATTAAATATGTCTATCTTACAAAATTTTCAGGGCATTTCCACTGAATTAAAATTAAGCAGATGCAGAGGGTAGATCCAAAAGTAAATAGAAAGATGATCATAAACTATGTTGACTACCAATAACTTCCTATAAGAGAAACTATTGTATTGATTAATCCACTAGTGAGACAGGTCTTAAAAATATTATTTTCACTGTTCACTAAACCTCATACAATATTTAGATGAGCTCAGAACTTCAGCTGACAAGCACACTGATAGCAATGTGAGAAGTTTTAGTCTGATACCATGATTCTAGAAATAAAAATTAAGAAGTTCCTTTATCATAGTGTTAGAAATTAGCTCCTTTGCACAAAACTAGGAATATAATTTAGTTTTTTCCATTCACATGCAAATAACACTATTCCTAGTGCACAAAAGATAACCCAGAGAAGAAATTAAAACATTATAGAATCTAATAGCAGGGTTATTACATGTCAACCAAGTTTTGTGCTATGCTTTGTTTCAGGTTCTGTGTGACATGACAGCTGCTTCTATTCAGATGTTATTTTAAAGGAAACATTTTCTGTCATTTCAGCTGACTCATTCAAACTAGCAATACTCCATTTTAAAATACCATTGAGAAAATGCAAAGCATTTCTTCACTGGAGACAGCATTCACTGTTCTAATCTAATGCAAATGTTAGTTAGAATCAACAAGCTTGCACAAATGCCAAATCGCTTGTCCCCCTTTAGATAATTTCACACCTAACACAGCAACAGACAATTTGTCAGAAAACACATTAAAAAGCATTTTAAAATGTATCACTGTGTATTATCCCTATGGTAAATAACACAGTAGGTCCCAAATGGCTGTCCTAAACAAAGAAAAAACACAAAACCAATCCTGAAACACAACAAGGTCTGTGATACAAATTCAGCTGGGACTAATGTTACAAACCCTAATAGAGACAGCACTCTGACATGAATAAAAGCTTCTTTCCAGTATGGGAGAGCCAACAGGTTGTCAAAGACGTCTTTCAAAGTTAAAAATGTTAACTTAAGTAGTAAGACTACTTTTTCCAGCTACTCCTGGCTATGTCCCAGCCTATTTCACTACACAGAAGAGACATGTATGAACTGATAAAATTATTTATGTAAAAATGAGGAATTCACAGATGTCTGAGGGAAGGACACAGTGCCAAGATCACTTTGCCTTGTCAGAAGTTGCTCCAGCCATATCCCCAGACAGAGCAAACAGCACTGTGTCTGTGAGAAAAGGGCAGAAAAGCTTGTGGGCTCAGCAGTGCCAGAACTGGGGATGAGGCACTGAGGGATGAGCCATATGGTGATGAGGAAGTGGCAGCCATTTAGGTGACCATAGGATGATCATTTGTTTTGAGGGCAGTAATCAAAGCTAAAATAAAAAGAAAAAAGCAGGAAGGCTGGGAAAGCCCCTGGTGCTGCCAACTGGAACAGCTGATGCCATAAACCAGGTTGGTGATTATGCAGATAGAATCCTTTATAAATCTGTCCCAGCATATGGTGAACAGGAGAACAAAGATGGCCAAAACACTAGAGTTTCTATCAGTGCTCCTGGAGATATCCAAGAGCTATAAAGGAGTAGGACCAGACATGACTCTAAGACTGGTCAATGTTCCTTCAAGATGAGGATGATGAAGATCAAAACTGTTGCTCTCAGTGGGGTACTGTTTATAAGACAGCAAACAAAAAGGAAAAAAGAGAGGTGAAAAAAATAAAGCACACCAATACCAAACTGAAGATCTATATCCATGTTAAGATGTGAGCCTGGGCACTGCTGGGATTGTTTTCAGTGCTTCACAACCAGGAAGGCCCCTCTCAAGGCACTGGGGTTTGCACACCAATTTGACCCAGCTGAGACACATAAGCCAGAATTGCACACAGCAAATACTGACATAACAGTCCTGGCACCTGCTTTTGCATAAGCTTCAGTACACCTTTCATCTCAGCACCCCCTGAGCCTTTTATTTTTACATGGCAACTGCTCCTTGCCCTTTCATCCCTCCTGCCTACTTACAGGGATGTGACCCCAAGCTGTTAACCCTCAGTCCAGCTTTGTGCACTCCCCAGGCTCTCCTTCCACAAAGCCACCCATACATTATTCATCTTGAGGCTCAGGACAGGTGCTGCAGCAAGAATGGCAAAGTGAGCCCCCAATATACTTGGCATGTCCTGGCCAGTCCCAGTGTCAGCTCTTTCTCCACCTAGCAGCACAGATGCTGTGTGTCACACTGTGATCACATTAACTAAACCAGAACTTCCCAGCACATCAGCTGGTTACCAACCAGCACTTAGATGGCACTAAACTGAAGACACCCCTTGCAAAACCTCTCCTGAATGAAGTTTGCTTTGTTGGCTTCTACTTGTAATGTTTACTTTGTTTTATACTTTGCATTATTGTGCTTCCTAAAAGCATCAGGGTTTGTATTCTAGCCTTCCTAGAATAAACAAAAGCCAGTGTACCCAATGGGAACAAAAAATTTACTGTAAATTTGACTTACATATGCCTGAACTTTCTGCATAGAGCAGATCATCAGTATGCACAGCAGATGATACTGCAGGACACAAAAGCACACTCCCAAGGCTGTGTCAAATCCATCACTGGCTCTGCTAATTGATAAAAGAATGTTTGAGGCTGGAAGCCAGTTCAGGTTCATGTCACATACCCCTCCCAGACTGCATTGAAACATGATACTGGTGCTTGGAGGAGCAGCAGCACCGTTCTCCTCAAAGACCTGTTGCCATCTGTTGCCAAACTACATCAGAAGGGGATGACAAGAGTCTTTAGTCCATCACCCTCTCCTGTGCTAAGCGGAGAGACAGAAAGCAGCAGAGACATTCACATGCTGTCAAAAATTTCAGGAACAGATTAATTGAGGCTGGCAGAAAGGGATGTGCTGGTACAGACTGACTGGACTGGAATTACTCAATATTTGGCCAATTCAAGTATGTGCAATCTTCATAGAATGTTTTTGTAAGAACTTTTCGTTGAGTTTTAATTATCCCAAAGAGGTGAGATGGGTGAGGAAACAGGCAGAGAGGTAAAGCTACACACATCACCAGTAGCATGACCTGTGCAGACCCTAAAGCAGAACCCAGGACATGAGTTCTGTGCCCATTGCTCCAGGCTGGGACATAAGAGATTCTTCCTCAAGTGAGCTCAGCACTCTAACACATTTCACAAGGAAACACAAATCCATTAAGGACTATCCTTGAAGAGGAGAATGTCGCTATTTTATTCCACATACTTGTTCTATTTTCTTCCACATCAGTTGAATGTTTTTTGGTCATTTTTTCAGGTTTTAATAGAGCATAAAAGTTACAACTTGCCTCCAGTTTGAATTTTTTTTCTACTTTATTATAAATATTTATCAGGCAAAAAATAAAAAGTAGTAAAAATGAAAAGAGGTAGTATTAAAGTATAGGATAAATCATTATGTCAAAAATCTTGCCAAAAAAATCGTGTGTATAATTACTCCAGATGTCTGTTTTTCTTTTCTGACAGCAGAGTTGCTTGACAGGTCTACATTTATAACAGGCACGAATGAAAGTGAGAAACACAAAAGCAACTTCTGCAAGTGTTTATAACTTCAGATTATGGCTGGCCAAAAGCAGACACACTCACTGGAGTTTCAGTCACATGACACTGAAAACTGATTACCAGAGCCATTACCACACCAAACGGTGCCTGATTGAAAGCAAAAGCCAAAATGTAAAATCTTTATCCCATCTCATTAAATGGCTATTAAATAATAGAAATGCACCAGTAAGTGTTTCCGAATTACACTCACAAACAATAAAGAACAGAAGACAAGGCAGGAGATTTTTCTCCCAAGTGTATTACTGTAGCACAGAGATGGCTTTTAGAAAGGTGCTAAGGGGCAGCAGCAGGTCACTCCCAGAATTATGGGTTTATGCTATTTTTTACAGCTCCACTTTACATAGTTACTCTTCACACGTTGTCACTCCAGACAAGAGTGACAGAGTGCCCAGACACAGCTAACATCACACATGTACAGCCATAAAGCAAAAGGTCACCATCTGAATTGCTTCTGTCATTGCTAAAATGACCACCACCATCTCTGCCCCAGAGGCAGACTGGACGTGCTGGCAGACACTGCCCTCCCCCCGAAAGCACAAAATCCAGCAGATACTTAAGCAACAAATTAGGAGGGACCCTCTGGGTGTGCTGTGCTGGGAGGCCCATCCAGCTACAGCTCTGGCCTCTTTTCCCACATGAAGCTGCTCTGAAGCAGCCCAGTTCACACATCCCAGTCCAAGGCCACCTCCTCAGAGCCAGCTGCCCACCCCACCAGCAGCACCTCCCATGGGAGGGAAAAGGTGTACCAGCCACATTAGAAATGAGGCCAGCTAGGTAACAAAAAGGGGAAGGCAGTAGATTGCAGAGGGGGCAAAGAGGCTTCTGCATCAAAACCAGCCCAGGAACAGTAACATCAAGGCAGGAAAATCAGCAGCTTCAGCCATGAGAGTTTTCTTGCCAACACCTGTTCTCTGGAAGCCACTCAACATTGCGTGTCTGAGGCACCAAGCATTGTCCCCTATTCATTTATCCCAGGTGAATCAAACTTACTGAACATAGGGAAAATTCTCTCAGCTGAGAGAGTCCTTGGAGCAATGAAATAGAAATGCAGAACACTTGGGCCATGCTGCTATGGCATTCCCTGCTGCTGTAGGTGAACCTGCAGCAGAGCATTTCTGGGCTTTGCAGCGTGCCTGCCTGCTAAAGGCTTTGTTTTCAGCTTGTAGTGAATGGCTCTTGTTAAACAGTGAGATATTTCCCTTTGTATTTGTAGCAGAACTGATACAAAGGAATGCAAGAAACAATACAACACCACCAAAACAAGTGAGGAAGTAAGCAGATGTGCCTCAGCAGCACACAAGCTTCCTGGCCATTTATTGTTTTCATTTACATGATGTTTTCAGCTACAACTGAAAGCACAGAGAGCTTGAGTGTGTTGTTGCTTTGTAAATTAACCAAGGCCTATTTTCCTTTGTGTGATTTCTCTGGAATCAGTCCCTCACTTGCCACACCTCTAAAGACTGCCTTTGCTGAGCAAGAAGTATGAGGATTTTCCTTGAGCATTCATACAGGATTGAAGCACTTCTTGTCACAAACACCATTTGCAGTAACTGTTATGACACAAGGACTATCTGCAGAGGCTGACATGTCTCCATGCATTGCCTTCCACTCAACTTTATCCAGTGCCATAAAGCATTTCAGAATAGTAGGTTCATCACTGTCATCTTTCTGCAATAATTCTGGACCACCTCAGACCTGTTGGGCTCAGACTCCACAGAGGAATACCTGGCCTCTGAGAAACAGCAGTATCTGACACTCAGCAGACACTAAACAGATGCACATGTACAGTGCCATGAGGTGTTCTCATGAATTACTTCCCAGATACTTGGCTCATCTGTTTTCTCTACAGCTATGCAACCTAATTGCTTCATTTTTCTTATTGGCCCTGATTCAACAAGAGGCTAAAGCATGTCAGGACAGACAGGGCTTGAAGTCACATATGAGCTCATAAAACCCTGGCTGATGGTTCAGCCTCATCAGCTCTGCCTTCATGGTTGAGAGTGGTATGACGAGCTGGAAGCAACAGGGAGGGCTGCTGTTTGAAAAAATTAGTAATTAAGAAACCAAAAGACACTCTGAAATGTGCTCTGGATATAGATGTTTTCCACAGATTGTTGTTGCTGTCTTGTCTTGGAAGAAACATGTCACAAAATGAGCATTATTTCCTTCTTCACTGTGGCATAGCCATGATTTGATATTTGTATCAGCAAGCAGTGCAAATACTTCATAAAAGCCTTTAATAGTGTAATTCAGCTAACAGTGGCGACAGTAATCAGCAGCTTGCTTCAGACACTGAGCAATCTGACAGCTTTGCATCTCAATATTTTGCTAAAAGCAGGGGTTGGTGTAAAGGGGTGGATTCAAAGAGCAGCATGATTGAACAGGTGTGTACAGGAGACGATCACAATCTCTATGAAGTATTCATATCGTGCAAGAGAAAACAAATGGGAAAGAAAGGGAAGAAAAACGAGCATCTTCAAATGTTGTCCATATTAAATGAATATCAACTGTACCCACTTCAATGAATAAGTTCTGCCAGTAAGTAGATTTATGTATGTATGCTTTGAGATGGTACTGAATAATCTTCTCATTAACAAAAATAGCTCAAACATGACAGACTTAAATTCTGTTTTAGGTGCCACTAACTATATTTTGCATGTTTAGAAAATCATATAAACACATACATACTGGCTCTAACAGAGGAGCATATTTTAAAAAATAAAGTTAACAAAGTCAGGAGTAGCATTATTTATTCATTCATACTTTTAAAGGTGACATGCTGAACCGAGCAATAAGTTGTTTTTCACTTAGTTATACCTCCTGTATTTAGCAAGGCATAACCCTAAAACGTTTTCACAAAGTATCTCCTGTGTTTTCCTAACCTAAAGCTTCACCAGTTCTGTAACACCCCTTAACTGTAATTATACTTCCTCTGGAATTGCACCCTAAATAGAAATTGAACTATTCATGCTGCAAATTGAAACTCTTCAATGCGAAGCCATACAAATAACTTGCATTAGCATTAACCTCCTCCCAAAATTTGATAAGATCACTCCTGTTTCTCAGAAAGATCATACTAATTGCTGTTATTTTTACCAAGTCCAGGCAAACACATTCAAACTGACAAGTAAATGCTTGAATGACCCAGAAAAACTTCCCTGTAACCTTTACAATAAGTGGATGACCTCATGTGAAGACCCAGCAAGCCACAGCCAGAGGTGCTGTCTGTATTTGGGAGCCAAAGGAGTGAGAGCAGGCGACATTTCACTCGTTACAATCAGGGTTTGCACTTAGAGAACAACACAAAACCACTTTGGGGATTGTACAGCTAAAAAGGAAGAAACACACAAGAACAGTGTCCCAGGTTTTCTTTGGCCAAGGTACAGAGCACCCACAGGGCAATGATGCTAAGCTGCAATCCTGCTGCCTGGCTCCAGCCCTCTCTGAGCCCCTGACACGGGCTCACCCCTCACACGGAGCAGCCCCAGGAAGGGCTCCACCACCCCCTGCCCCAGCCTCTCTGACAGCTTGGCTTTATTAAAGGACACAGGTAATTACTGTTTCATCCCCACTGTTTGTCTCTTATCTTCTGGTCTCTTGTACCCTCCCTTCCACTTTTCTGCTAGCCTGTGCCACTGTAACTCATTAAACAACCCCTTGGGTTAGGCTCAGATCTTCCTCATCATCACAGCTACAACAGACACCTGTAGTAATAGTAGTAATAGGAAAAATACTAGATTCCCTTTTTCCCCTAGAAAATATGACTGTTGCATGTGAATTAATCATTATTTTCCTAAATACCGGTATCAGCAGCAGATTTTGCTGGTCAGATGCTCAACTTATTGCCATGGGTGTTCAGGCAGCAGGACATGCACAGACAGGACATGATCCTTCTGCATTTCCATGCCCATCGGAATTTCCACAGGGAAGACACACTGCCACCCCACTGCACATCTAAGCCAGAGTAAGGAGAATTCCCAATTCTTTCCTTGTTATGCCTAACATTATTGCTGATTATCTACTAAAGAAATCATCACTCAATAAAATGAAAACCTCTGATTTAAGTAGTGTAAGATTCTAATGCACTGTGTGCAAAATAAACAGGAAAACTCCTTTGCAGTAAGAAAAATCAGTGTATATTTTTAGAAGGACCAATCCTGCAAGAGAAAGGAGTGAGGCTGCAGGAATAAGCTCACAGTTTTCACCTCTAACTTCTACAATTTCATTATGGAAAACTTTGAGATATTTACTTGGTGTAAATGTGTTGTTTCTGTGAACCAGAAGGGCTACAATTAAATTATTTCAACGGAAAAATTGTATTAACATTTGTTCTTGAAATGCAGCATTATGATAACACGCTTTACACTGGAAACATTTCTGCAAACATTTTTTTTTTAAATAACAGTGCCAGTTCTCCTCCTCTTGAACAGGCTATTAATAACCTCAGGTAATTCATTACTAAGAGAGACAACTAATTAATTGTTGCAGGCCTAGTTACACACTATTATGTTTGTTAAAGGGACATGGTCATGATAACATTCACTACCAAATTCACATTATTCATCTCTAGAAAGTGGTAGATTTACAACAGAACCAACTTTAGCTTGAAAAAGAAAATTCAAAGAGACACCAATATGGCCTTATATCAAGGACATAATTTACTTCCTAAGCTAAAAGCAGAATTGTCATTCATGAAATGGCTGGAAATGCCTCTCCTTGGCCAAGGAAGAAGACACAGTAACTCTATAACTCCTCCTGAATATTTCTCAACCACAGAGCTCAATAGTTAGGGATTATTTCGTGTAATTATACATGTTCATGGTGTGCATCTTAAAACCCAGAAACTCTTCTGCCACACGTCCAGGTGTGGAACTAGGTCTCTCCTATTTTATAAGGGACTCACTTGTAGGGTCAGCAGGGCAAGGTGACTCCTGAAATCAGCCCCAGGCAGGCAAGTGAGGCAGCTGGCAGCTATATTGGCTGAAAAAAGGGAATTCATTTTGTCCTGCTTTGTGCGGGTGGTTTTGTTGTTTGAGGTAATAAACAGGGCCTTGACAAAAAGCCTGAAAAGTGATGTGAGCATGTTGTTTGATCCTTCCTGCCTGTTTCCCTAACAGTCTATGCAAATCATGGCCAGCCCCATCTGAAATCTCAAACACACAACTACCTGCCTGCCTTACTTATATTTATTAGCTAAAATAGCCATCTGCAAAAAGACAGATCTTAACAGTACTGCACATAAGCCTAGGACAGAGAAGTATGCAGTACTCATACAGACATTTTCAGGTTAGATTTGTGCTCTTTAATTAAGCAAAACACAAAGAAGGACAAGAAGAAAAGGCTGTAGCAAGCGTCTGCGGAATCAGCTCACGCTTTCCTGCCAGTTGTACAGCTGAATTTTAATAGCTCACCCTGCTATTCTCTCTGCTCCCGTTTCAAACCCACATTACAGACAAGTACAGTGTAAGGTTAGCATCTTCAAGAGTCCTTTGCAGCTTGTTTTTCAAGAAACAGCATCTGTGAATGTGATTGTTATCTGAATCCTTGTGTTACTCTACATCAGCTGTGAGACTGCTTATGCTAACTGGGAATAACAGAACATTTCCCTGCAGATTTCCCTGAGCCCCAACTCCACAGGCTGCCTATGGACACTTCACACCCAGTCTCCTTTGTGAGATATTTCATGCAAAGGCATGAGAGCAGCAAGAGAATCCTAAAAGTCATCTCCATAAACGCCTATGCAGCAACACTGGGAAACTTTGCTTGTTGAACACCATTTGGAAAGAGAAAAATATCTGAAACATCCTTAATTGGGCTGAAGTATTCACATGCTTAGAAATGGGAGGTATGAAAAGAGTAATTTTCACTCATAATGATGTTACATGACTTAAAATTTGAATGCAAGCCATGGGGAGAGAACATCTCTTAAATAAAAGGAACTTAGAGGGATCTCTGTCACAATTTCACGTAATCCAGTTGAGAAATGCAGAACATTTATATCACTGTTTACACCACTTTTTTTCCTTGCTCCTTGCAACAACCCTTCATATCTGGGTTCGCACAAAATTATAAAACACCCAGATAGCCACAGTTCTATTATCAGTGCTAAAAAACAGCATTGGGAGGAAGGTGAGCATCTTTGCAGAAGCTGCCTGGGTTCAAGTCACCCCACAGTGAGTATCAACTGAGATGAAATTTAAAGGGGGACAGATTGTTCCCACCTAATCATTAAGGACAGCTTCTCATCTAAATGGAGTGGACAAGTGCAGGTTGCTCCAAGGGCTGGAGAGCAGTCCCAGCCTCCTGGCTCCCTCCAGCACCGCAGGGAGCCTAAGACAGTGACCCAGTTTTTCAGACCTTTCCCCTCACTCTTCCCTGCCCAACTTCTGCTTCCAGCCTCAGGCTAAGGCAGGAAAATATGGTTTTCCCTGCTCTGCTGAGAAGCCTTGAACCAGCATGAGAAACCCTACAGAGTTTTTTCACCTTCAGTTACAGCTTCTGGGCTATTTACTCAGACTGCAAAATGCCCAAGCAATAGACACCCAAGGCTCCAGGACAGTAACTCAGTGGCTGGCTGGGCTAGGGATGGCCTGCACCAGCCTTTTGGGCTGCTAAACACACTCTTGGGAAAACCAAGTCCTTAGCAACAAAACTCTGTCCCAGCTACTACCACAGCACAAAGTAATCAAATACTCAGCGCATAAACTGGTTCTGAGACCCAGTGGGTGCCCAGACTCCCCTGCATGACCTGCATCTGGTCCTCACCTGTCCCCTGAGTACATGGGACAGAAATCAGCCACAGAGGCTGCAGAACAGAGATCACTGGGGACAAAACTGGCCACCTCAATTCACCCAACAATTTCTTTCATGGAAACCTTGTTTCAGTACCAGAACAGCTTTCTGCAATGTAATCCGAAGACACATTTTCAGCCAAAGTAATCATGTCTCAAGAACAAAAAGAACAATTATCATTGAAAAGTGATGGTTTATAACTGGGCTACAGCAGTTACTAGCCCCTTTTAATGGTGTATTATACCATCTTATTTTTGCTTTTTTTATTAAAAGAAATAATTTTCATTGCTTGTGTGTTTATGAAAGGATAAACAGGAAAGAATTATTCAACATTTTCAGAGCATCTCTGCATTGATAACATAGTGTTGTGAAGCAGCAAATAAAAAGTTGCAGCTAGGTGAATTCAGTCTTTTTTCTTTGCCCAGGTGTCAAACAGACAATATTATGCCTTTTTCTTCTCTTGGTTAATTATCATTGCCATCAACCCACTGGATGGGGGGGTAGTATAGATTTTACTGAAAGTGCCATTAGGCTATTTAATACATTTACTCTGTGACAAGTAATAATCTAAATTCACTTGAAGGCTTTTTTGTTTTTCACATAAGTTAATTCAGTTGTGACAACAAATATGTAAAAATGTTGCCAATGAGCATTAACTACGTCTCTGCTGTTTTGTATTTTACCAGGTTGTCAAGGAACAGATTTACAACAGAATGCAAAAAATGAACACTTCTGATGTCCAAACATGTTTAGATGGTTCTTTACCTGACACAAATAAGAAATGGTTCATAATTTGCATTTATAAGGCTCAGTTGGAGCAACGAAGACTTTATATGAATTTATATGCATCAAAAGCCCATTCTAGTATTTTGTGTGAGAAGCACTGTTTCATTACTGACAATTCCCTGGTTTTAATGGGTTCTATACTCTATAAAATGCATGTTCTGAATTTAATGGGAAAATGCACTACAGGATATGAATGTATCAACAGGAATACATCATTGTAAATTATTCTAAAATCAAACAGTACAACATTCTGGCTTTAGCCAGCAGCAGCAAACAGGAGCAAGGATCACCAGCAGCACACCTCAGTCAGCACCATGGCCCAGTGCCTGGGGGCTGCCTGGCCACCACGGGTCCCCAGACAGGGCAGCTCATTGCTGGCTGTGACACATCTCTGTGCCACTGGGAGAACGTCAGAGTGGGTTTAATTCTCTTCTTCATTAGACTTGTGTTGTTATACAGTTTTTCTGTGTCTGAACTCTACGGCTTGTCCTCTGTTTCCTTCCAATGGATGGTTTGCAATTTTATTACAATCCCACTCTTTGGAATAATCTACGTTAATTAGGAAATTAACACATTGCCAGTCCTCAAACTACTATGATGACACATGAACATAAAGACAACCAATTACTTCAGCTGAGTTTGTAGAAAATGAAAGTCAGTCAATGAAGTCTTAAAGTTCTGATCAAGTCACAGGTAACAATGTGTTTTTTAAAAGGATTCCACTTTTTTCTATATCACAAAATTATGATGATAATACATACCAAAAAAAATAAAATAAAAAACCCCCAGCATATTCAATTTTATATAACTGCCACATAAATTGCTTGTAAGGCAAGAATTAGATATTAGTATTTATTTTCATGAAATATCTACAACTGTTTGCAATATCTAATGAAAGGAAATACAACAGAGCAGAAAATCACTTTTTCTTTAGATTATTAAGTGTGCGAACACATTTATTGGCTTTTGAGGCAAAAATTAATGCACAGAGGGAAACACCAGCAGTTTGTTATTACAGGGATCTACTGAAAGGAACAGAGTTACATATGGGTTTTGTTCTGAAAACTGAGAGGCATACTGTACTAAAACAAGATGCTTACCTTGGGTAACATAAATTTACAATACAGAGCAGAGAGATGATTTAAAAGTTCTCCTCAGCAGATATTCTACTACAACACTGGTCCAACGCTTCCTTTAGCAGGCCAACAAAAACCAAAAACTGCAAAGTAAGCCTGAGTATTGAACGCTGAACATGCAGATGAGGTACTGAGAACTACACTGCAGAAATACAACAGTCTAACAGTGCTTAGAGACCCAAATTACAAACAACCTTTATTGCTCTCCCCCGCTTCATTCTACACAATAAATCACTGCAGTACATCCTAACATCTGTGACCAAGGTTCCTCAGAGAGCTCAGACAAGCATGACAAGGACAGATCTACCTGTACCAGTGAGAAAACAGCTACAGGTGCAGGTTGAGGTGTCCAAAAACAACTGATATATTACTCAAATATTTCTTCCTACCTTTAAAAAGTCTTAGAGAATTGCATCACTGTGAACTATTTCCTGAGTCAATTCTTTCCCAGATATTTTCTCAGTGTAAGGAAATGAGCTTAAGACAGCAGGTGGGTAGAAGGAGAACAGGGCAATATGACCCATAACGTGCTCTGCAAGAAAAGAAATCAAAGTGTTTCACATAACACATCACAGCAGTCCCTCTGAAGGTCTGATCTTCCCAGGTGCTAGAAAATCTCACTTCCCAAAACCTACAAGACAGAGAACACTAGTAATTCTACATGGAGCCCTTAGCATTTAAGGAGCTACAGGAAGGGGGAAAAAAATCCAGCTCTCCTAGACATGGCCTTCAAAGAGACAAAGTGGGAAAAGAGGGGCCATTCCTTATGTCAAACCTCAACACAGTAGAGCAATAAATTCAAGCATCTGGTGTAGGATGTGCCAAATGAGTGATAAAAAATTCCAGTGCAGGGAGCTCTGACCTGGCAGGGGGGTTGGATGGGATACAGAGTGAGCAGGAGCTGACTCAGAGAGTTCAAGCTTTGCCTTGTCTTGCAGGAAAGCAGGCATGGCTATCCCTATTTTAGTTGTGCAGAAAGAGAGGGAGCACATGGCTCCTAGAAGCAACAAGGTCTGGCACAGCAGCAATTGCAAGAGGAAAGAATAAAGCCACAAATCTCCTAGTGTGCAGCTTCAGTGAGAGGTTCCTGCTCACAGTAACCATTCTCCCTTATCCCACTGAACTGGGTTATTTGAAAAATGCTGCTTTTTACTTCTTTTCTCAATAGAAAATAACTCCATTTGCTCTACACATCACAACAAAACATTAACAGAACTTTAGCAATCACTAGAGAAAAGTGTTCTCCAAAATTAGCTCTGTATAAACCAAAAGTAACTCTTGTTATGCAGGAAGGAAGCCTAGATCTGGAAAAAAACAAATCTCTGCTCCCTAAGCATTTAAGGTTACTCCATTTTTCTTAAGGAACTGAAACATTTTTTCTCTAGGTTTTTCTTGAAAACCCTTATCCCTGCAAAGGAATGCCCATGGTAACTGCTTAAGCACAGCTCTGCAGTAAAACCTCACTGCCACCTTTCAGATTTTCATAACTTTCGAGCTCTGCAGCAAAGCTGCAGCACACGCAGGTACCTCTCATGGTTATGGGTCCCTCTGGAAATGGCCATGCCAGGAAAATGAAAGGAAAACAGACCAGGATTTATTACACAAACACATTATCTGCTTCCTTCACTGACCTCCCCTTCAGTGTGTGCTATTTTCCAGCCTCTGCAGCATCCAAAGCCCAAACATTGCAGGACCAGCCTCTCCTGCAAACAAAGGGAGACCAGATGGAGCAAGGCTACCCTACTGTGGTTTCTAGACAGACCTCTAGTGTTCCTGGCTGTGATGTATCACCTGAATGACCCCAACTGCTGGGACTGAGGAAGGGCAGCTCTGACCCCACCAGTGCCCATGACCTGTAGCCCTCAGCTTCCCTCTGGCTCCCACGCCCCAGCACCGAGTTCCTGCCATGGCAAGGGCAGGGAGGAGGGGAGCTTGAAGGTGAAAAAGGACATTGAGGTAGAGAGGGGATGAGGAAGGTATCACGAAGAAAGCAAAGTGAAACTACTTAAGCCAGAAATTTAACTTTCTAAGTGTTGAATTCAACTTGGTCTCAGTGTAGTCTCAAATCATGGTCCATTAAAAAAAAAAAACACTTAAACTCAGCTGATCTTTCCTGGTTACTCTCTCAGAAAATATTGTTTCAAATATAAATCAGTTTTTTCTACCTAGTAACCATCAAGGCACTTAATAACTAAACATTGCCTTTGCACTCTCTCTGACCCAACTTTTTAAGCCACCAAGAAGATATGCTATGTATGCAGCTCAGCATTTATGCAGCTTGACAGATGGACTTACAGCAGTTCTTACATCTCATTAGCAGAAAAACTGGGACTGTATCAGGGAGCTTTGAATGAAAACTGGAACTCAGTTCTTCTAGTCCCTTCTCTATCTCCTCCTGCTGTGAGGCCAAAAGCACATGTTGTGACAGAAAGCCCAGAACAAGAAAGGGACATGAAGGAAGATGAAAGGAGACCTGGCCCCTTTTGGCAGGATGCAGAGCTGGAGTGGGGGATTTTCCTCCACTTCCACTCAAGGCCAGACCTGACAATCACACACTTTCCAGGCTTGCTTGTCCTTCTCAATGACAGCCATCTCAAGGAACCTATGGGTGAGATGTCCCAAACTCTTCTAAGATAATTGGATATTCTAAGCTAACCAATTGTAGAAACCAGAAACTCTGCCACATCATCCTGCTGGTAAAACAGTCTATGTGAAGTCTTCATTAATATTCCTGTTTAGAGATTCCGTACCTTGGTTTGATACCAGCTCCCAAAAACACTGCATAGGTGCCTTGTATTTCTCAAAGCTGGTTCATACTCGAAGACTGAAATTCAGCTTTCAATTATTCTAGGTACAAAAGCACACACACACTTTTGGGCTTACACCTGCTCCACGGCTCTCCTTGGCTGCAGGCTTAGAGAAAAATAAGACAGAAAGAGCTCCCAGTATTTTGCCCAGTGTGTTCTGTGTGCTTCCTCGCAACATCTGAACTGCTGCACGTTTTATTGGCAAAGGCAGATGGTCAAACTGGAGACATGAAAAATCTCTCAAATGCAATTACCTGAGTGTCCCTGAGCCACTGGGAAAAATTGAAGTGAAATCTCTGATCAAATCAGGGAAACCTCTAAATTCAACCAACTGTAAACTGCTTACGCAGACTTCTGCAAAAAGAGACCAGTAAAACTTCCCAACATCATTCAAAGTCACAGTGATACCCTCAGGCCTCTTTCATCCTCCAACTATTCTTTAATGTGTTGAGCAGTTTTTCAGTTGTTCCATTTTCTTCTTGCCCTCATTGGGCTGCAAGAGGAAACTGAATCAGTTTCTTCTCAGCATGTACAGAATTTGTGAGAAGAGGGGGGTATGGGGGTGGTAAGGTAATCAGAGGACCAGATGTATTTCACCTCTTACCTCCCTAACAGATGGGCAGCTATTCTACTCACAGATCTATGTCTCAAAATAAAAATATGAGCCAAAGACCTGAGGGAAATGGGCTTGAGGTGTTGAGAGGGTTTTTCCATGTGTTTTTGGTGAGCTCAGGTAGAGGGAGAATAAACTTCTGTCCCCATGCATTCAACCACAGCATTGAATACAAATGCCCTGAAATAATATCAAAAGTAGATGCTAAAAAAAAAATCTTTTCTTACCCTGCACCAGTACAGGATTCCTCCCTGCCTGTCACAGAAATGTGGATCTCTCTGGGATGGACACTCTTTCAGGAGAGCCCACCACAGGCTATGCTGACAGCTCCATCCTGCCAGTTACTGACAAGTTAGAGTTTTTATCCATGTTTCCTCCCATTTCCTAGTCCTCAATGAGCATTCAGGGAGAAATAATCAGGATTCCCCTTTTTAGGAAATACAGATACCACAGAGGAACACTGTTTCCTGGCTGCCATAGTTGGAAAACAAGAGAAAGGATAAACTCAAAGTCCTTAGGCTGCAGGAATGGTCCTACCCACAAATTCAGCTCTCCATCTGCCAAACTGGCCTCAGGTCCAGCCAAATGGGCAAAGATACTAATTTACCACATTAAGCCTTAATCATGCCTGTCTCTTCCACCTCCATTTTGACTGTATAAAGACAGAAGTCAGGATCCTTACACTGGGCAATTATAAAGAACAGCACTTCAGTATATAAAAAACAAGTCCTTTTCCATCCAGTGTTACAAATTGCAGCAGGGCAGGAGATGTTGCCCAGGCAAGAGCACAGCTCCTACCAACAGTGCTGCTATTAGGCTGAAGGGAACAAATACTCCTCTTCTTTCAAAAAGATACAGGCCAAGGTCAAAGCTTGTGTCATCACAAACGCAAAACATGAGAAACCTACTCATTGCTTTCAGCAGGAGAACATTTTGCTGACATGCAGTTTTCTATTCATTTAGGACATTTCCATCTAAAATTAAAAGCCAGAGGGTACAGTCTGTGCTGACCTTCTTCTAACAATTAAATAGAACACAAAATCTTCAGGCTTCAGGGGGAAAATTGATGCCAATTTAGTCTTAGATAACACAGCATCAATGAGCCCAGTCAATAGTGCACACAAGACAGTCAGCAATTTAGGCATCTTGTTCCATTTCTTTTTTGGGGGTATGCATACTAGCAAAGGAAAAAATTGCTATAAGGATTAAAGCATAGTAGACAAAAGCTGATAATTGACTACAATTGCGGCTCAATATTACATTTCTAAAAAGATACTACCAGAGCAATTCAGAGCATTCTCTGAGATTCATTTCCTCCACCAAGATCTTGAAAAAGTATTCTTCTCTTTTGGTTAGCTGTTAATTGTACTGGAAACTTATTTATACTAAAGAATAGCCAATCCAGCACAAAAGGAGTTTATTGAATATTTTCATTTGAATAAAAAACATGGTTCTGTCTGGGAGCAGAGCTATGCTGGCTGCATCACATTATTCTCAAAGTCAAATTCAACACATCAGTTTTCCAAGACTGTAAAATATAAAGGGACAGAAATTGGAAGTACATTTAAGATCCTATAAAGCATGATTTATAAGGCAAATGCACATGATTACCCTGTATTAGAGGCATTTTATTTTATTATGTTTCAATTTCAGTAGATTTAGATTTTATTTTTCCTCTCCAGAAGGGGAAGTTCTGATTCATCACAATTTATGTGACTATTCTGACTGTTGCTTTATGGCTGCCTGACCCAGCTGTGTCCAGCCTGAGGGTCAGCTGAGTTCTAGAATTTGGCTTTTTCTCTTTTATGCAGAGGGTTCCCAGTGTCAAGAAAATTCAGTGTTTGACCACAGCAAGAGAATCTGAAACACCTCTCCCCTTACATCTAAATGACTTTTTGTTGGATGAGCTCTAGCTGACCAAATTTTCAAACCCTGGTTTGTCTTTTCTGAAAGCACTGGCCTCCACTAAATTTCTTTTAAACAAACTGAAAGTTATCATATCAGGACTTGAGCTACACTTTATTCTAAAATAAAACTTTCAAGCCAAGGCCTTTCATTGATCTGACCCCCTTTCCAGTCAGAAGAAGTGTTGGGTTGTGTTTCTGCAGTGGAGAAACACCATAAATGGATGGTAAAGCACAAGAGCAAAATATATTAAGCAGGAAGACAGACACGTTTTTAGCCTCAGACAATGCATCAGATCTATGATTATTTCATTATTGAAAGTTTTATTATCCAAGCAGGTTGTGGGGTTGTTTGGGGGTTTTTTGAGCTAGGAAGATGATTTATTAATCCTGTTACATGGTTCCCATCACAAACTGAAGAGCTATTGAGCCTGAGTCTGCTCCCACTCAGGCCTGGTATAAAACTGAGGTGAAGATGAAGAGAAATGGGCTTTCAAATTACATCAGTCACGTACTTGTCTCCAGTGGGAACATGGTAGCTCACCAACAGGCAAGGAGTTTAGGAGGCTACAAAGCAGAGGCAGTCTTTAAACACTTCAAAAATAAAGAGCAGCTCATGCAAATCCACATAGCTCCCAAAATCACCTCATGCCAATGGGAAATGTCACTAACTTTTTCTAAAAAGAAATGCATGTTGAATAGCCAAAGAAAATTGCAGACTGCAGTTAAAAGGAAAGTTTCTATTTCCCAGAACAGATGAATTAAATCATTTGCTGATATGAAAAAGAAGTGAAGCATAGAATTTCTCGACCGTCAGTTTAGGCACAGCCTGGTACTAGATATTGCCACAATTTTCGTGCCCTCCTTTGCCTAAGGAAGCATTTTTGTTGTTTTCTCCTGATCTCTGCCACAGGTGTCTCCAGCTGAATGGGCTCAAGCTTCTCCAAAGAGCCACTTTTTTTTTCTATTGACAGGAAGCATCTGCACTGAAATTTGCCCCACTGAAATATTTTCTCTGTTGTGACTACCCTATGTTTCCCTAGATGCTGCCTTTTTCCTGCTGCAACATTTCCCCACCCCTTCCATTTTAGCACACACCCTTCCCAACCTCAAAGTCCCACACAGCCACATTTCCTCCTATTCATTTCTTATTCATTCCTCTGCTCTACCATCTTTTCTTCCAGGTTATTTTCTCCATCTCGTAAAGCTGCCTGTTTTACATCTGTCAGCAGATAGGGCATGCCTGGTCTGAAGCTGTTCAGTTATTCTACTAGAATACCACCCAGACACCACCACAAGCTCCTTGACTCTCATGAACTGCAACTGCTGGAGCTAAAGTCATCATTCACTTTGTTAGATGTGTCCCATTTTTAAAATACTTCCAACTAAAATTTTGTTGCTCTTGCTTCTAATGTGCCTCCCACACCTACTTTGGGGGACCATTGTTATAACCCTTACATTTCCTAATTTTGCTCCTCCTCCCATTGTGAATAATTATTTCCTGCTTGATGGTCATACCTTTAAGATACTTGTCTGATTATATCAAAGACCCATCATTGTCATTTAGCTAACTCATATGTCAGAATCTTCTTCCTTCCTGGTGTGAACTCTATTCCCAAGTGAGTTTATTTCTGAGATGGTCACAGTCTAGGAATGAAAGCTACAGAAAGATTTTAATTGTAGGTTATGATAGTGCAACCACTAAAAAAACCTATGGCTACCCCTAGCAGTTAAAAATTATACAAGTCAAAAGGTTCATTTTTGGTCTTCAGAGCAAACCAGGTGTCTAGTTAACACCATGCAGCCCAAATTCATGACCCACAGAGAAAGAAATATTTCCACGCTCTCTGCCTGCTTCTCTCTAGAATTTCTGCTCATGTTTGTTGCCAAGCACCAATTGACTGCTGCTCTTTGCTGTTTCCGTGTTTGTCAGTGCCTCTTCAGTCAGGAAGCTTACAAAACATTTAAATGCATGTTAGTGTGTCAAAAATTTTACAGCAATAAATTAGATCATATACACAGAGCAAGAAGTCAAAACCCAGCCCTTATCCTTACCAACAGCTGTGGAGTCCCACTTCGCAGGAGATGCTACAATGACACAACCTGGAGTCCGGATTGCAACTTGACGGATTTGTCACCGACACCTTGTGCAATCACAGGCAAGACCAAGAGACTTGTTGCAAATTAGATTCCTAGTTATATAAAAAAGATAAAAGGACTTCCCTCTTTCACAAGAGTTTAGAGATTATTACTACCTTGATGATTACAAGGTGCTCAAAAACTATGGCAGTGGGCCAATACAAAACCTGAAAATAGTGATACCATACAGGGTAATGCATAACATATTCATTTTGAAAATGTGACCTTTTGTCATCAATCGTTCTTAAGCTAGAAAGGGCAGACCAGGAGTTTGCAATTTACAAGCTTGAAAATTGCAAATTGGAAAGAATTCACTTCTGCCCTCTACTGTGACATAACCAAGTATGAGTGACAAGAAGACGTGTTCCAATTTTATTTTCCTTTGAAAGCCATTTGCACAAACTCCTGTGCTCTACAATTCTTACAGTGAATCATTCTGAGGTAGAGGACAAGCTCTCAATAGTGATATGAAGATGATGAGTAGACATGCATTTCGATCAAACACATTCTTCAAATATGGCATTTTGTAACAAAGCAATTGTTTAGTGATTTTCCAAGTTAATGAGCCAAAACAGAATAATTAATGTCAATGGTAGATGATGAACCCTTAGAGGGAGTAGGAAACTAGTTGCCATTAACACACAGTATTGCATATAATGATTCTAATTTTAAAAAGCTCCTGTAAAGAAACTGCATGACCACAAGGAATTACTTGCATTCTCTATATAGCAAGAAACAATCGGAGACGAGACCTTTGTTTCAGTGTATTTGATTTGTGACAGAATTAATGTTGTGGAATTGATGCTCAGTTCCAGATACTTCTTTGTTTGATTTTCAAACTCACAAGCGTTACTGCTTGTCAGGTTATGATTGAATACAATGTGTCTGACAATGCAGGTTTAAATACCGTGGAAATATCAAATAGCCCTCCAACAATATTTTGTCTTTTAACAACTAGGATCCTATAGAACAATGCATATTTGCTCATAAACAATGGCAAATATTGTCTTGCCATGGACTCTACCCTAATTAGTGTGACCTAAACTTAGTCATAAATCACACTTTAGTGTATAAACTGAGCTTTATTCAAAAGACATACTTTAACACCATCAAAGCTAAAATTCATGTGTGGAGCTACAAGGCCCACTTGCTCTCCCCCACCCTTCCCTGCTCCACTGTCTATCCCACATTATGTCTTCCTAAACCAGTTCCTTTCTCAGTACTCCTATCAAGTGTTCAACATAGAGCCTGTTATGCACTCACAGACACATTGTTCTATGGTGAAATTCTACCTTCCTTTGGTCTGAATGGAGATAAAATGGAAACATTCTCCATGCTGCCAGCTAGGTATGGAAATTCCCACAGATGTAGATGCTGCCTGTTTTCCTGACACAGTAAGTCATTCTTCATTACCAGGCTGCACACAGCACTGTGCAGAGATACCCAAGAGAGCTTTCAAAAGCCACACTAGGTCCTAGGAGCCACAGGTCAGCTCAGCATAGTGTCAAGTCAGGTACCATAAATACAACTGTGTTCCTTCCTGTACCATTGCTGGCACAAGGGGCACATATTCATTCATGGGGACCAAACATACCAGCCATTGTCAACACAGCAAATTTCACTCAGCAGACATAGAGACCCTGTGGTGAAAAATACACAAGGTAACTAAAATCCAGCTTTGTTCCTGGGGACGTCAGAGAGAACCAGCAAAGACAGGACTTCCCAACCATTCTGTGACTTTGTTTCCAAAGTACAGGGACAAGTTTCACGCTTGTTCTTGGAAGGTTCAGAATATATGTGTTTGCTCAGTTACTGGCATCAGGCAGAGAGTCAAAGTTCACATGCACACTAAGTGGTACATCAGGCTATATTTAATAATCCAAAGTGCTCATGTGTCTAACATGCATGTTTCTGGAAAAAAAAAAAAAAACAGCAGCTGTTTGACTGTAATTAGTTGTAGGACTTTCAATAAATTGAAGATTAAGTGCAAGGGCAGACAGAACAAATCTTCTGTAGGTCATTAGCAAGATCAAACACAAAACTGTCAGCATTTATGCACTCAAGGTTTGCAGGGGAAAATAACAGACTTTAGCAAATGGCAGCATTATCATTGCTAAGGTCACTTCCAAGAAAGGACATCCTCACACAAACCCAGGGCATTTCCCAGGCAAATGCTACCCAGACCAGGTTTGTACAGTTGCATTAAGACAGATGTTCACTGCTCCTCCACCTCCTTTTTGCTCTTCACACCCAGGTTACAGGACAGGATGAACAGGTCTCCCAACCTTTGCTGCAGAAAATTCCTAGGAGAGCCCAACTGGTACAAGACAGCAAATTTCAACTTGCACCCCCAGATGTCCCAGGGCCACACAGACTGGACACAAAACTCATGTTTTTCATCCTTCTCTCAGTCATGCTACATGGAACCCAACAGAAGCTCCCGCAAGTCCACAGAGGACACAGAGCCTGAATTCACAGTGCCAGGACCTGGATCCTCAACAAGGGCACAGTCCCAATGTGCCAAGCAAGGGCAGCAGAGCAGGGCTGTGATGGCCACAGGGATCACCAGAGGCAGGTCAGCAGGGCAAGCCAAGAAGTTAAGTCAGCAAGACAAGGTCAGGACCAGCAAGGTACCTGACAGGGCACAGGCACACCAACAGCACAGCTCAGACCAGAGCCAAAGGCAAGGTGTTTGAGCTGACAAACACCTCCTGATCCCCTTCATCTGATTCTAATTTTGTGGATTCATTGATCCCCCCATCTTTGTATCCTGCCAATATCTTGACACACCCACACTGAAGGCATTCTCATTTGAGATTCTTAACCTTTCCAAAGAACAAATACCCTCCTGATATATTCATGTTGCATTCAACTCATTAATCTCCGTACTTGCCAAGGGCACTCAGAATTGAGCAATAGCACCAGAAATATCCATCCTTTTGTCATGAACCACCCCCTGGGATCAGTATAAACACCCACTCACAGCAAGAGGCCAAACCAGTGTTCACAGAAAACAGACTTGTGCACTCCCAACACACTTACTTCTAACCTTTCTCTCAGACAGACAACAGGGAAATTGGCGTAAGAGATGCCCTTTGTATATTTCTATGCATTTTGGGGGAAACCGACCTGTTTTCCTGTCTCCATTCATCTCCTCCTGCTCTTTTAAGGTTATAGAGGGAATTAATCTTTCTTCAGTGGGAACTGTAGAAGTGTCTTATTTTTATGCTATCGATCATTGCAATGTCTGTGTGGGACACCTAATGTAATAATTCATTCACGGAAAGTATGAAGACTGTCAGTCAGGGAAGTCTCTAAATGTTATGATAGGAGCCTTGCCCCACAAAAGTAAGAAGAAAACAGTAAAAAAGGAGAAGCAAGGAGGAAAATTAAGCATTTTCAAATATTTGCCCTCTTTGCTTCCTAAAGAACAGCTAAAGGCCAGGAGAAGGGAAGCAACAAATTACATGCAGGAGTAACCATGCTAACAAAGATGGCTCTTTCTGCAGCTGATTTCAGCAGACAGGGTACTGGTCTGGGATTCAAATGGCAGATAACTACAGATCTCCCTGATGTTCTCAATCAAGTCCCTTTATCTCAATTCCTCTTCTCATCCTTGCCTGCTCTTTCCTTTCAAAATGAAAGCTTTCAAAAAAAACCAACAACAAAAAAAAGCTTTGAGAGTAAAGACTTGCTCATTCCTCTTCACGTAACTGCATCTTCAGCTGAAGTAGTAGCTTCAACATGTTACCAGAACATATGTACTCAAAACATATGATAGTGGAGAAAATTATAATTGGAGCTACTGTGGCTACTAGAAGGTCTGTTCAGTTATAACAGGAATTCCAGCATCCCTCATCTCCCACTGTCTCCATGAAGAGCTCGAGAGAAGGGCTGCCTGCCAAAAGGCAGGCACCTCTCCTCTTCCTTGAAAAATCCAATTACTCACATCCTATGTGAGGTGTCATCTCCATAACACCTGGGGAAACACTTCTGGAAGGAAGATGCTGTGCAGGCAGAGCTGCTGCTAAGGCAAAATTGAGAGCAGACACTACACTGCTCTCACTGCTGTGGTGACACCTAAGGCACCTCTGCTTGTAGGTACACACGCAGCCTAGGAAAGCAGCCCCAGTACCATAGAAGATGGTATGGCTTTAGTTTAAGACTGGCTTCTATACTTTTGTTGTCAATAAATGAAAAAAAAAAAAAAAAACAGACTGTAAAAGCAAATAGGGACTTAGAGCTTGTTTGAGGCATTTTTAAAATTTTTTTTCTTCTATGTCCTAGGTTCAAGAATAGCCTAAGTTCTTTAAAACTGTTTCAAGACTGATTAAAGCTGACAAGAAACTTCAGGTAGAGGAAATCATCCTAAACTCAGAAGTTAGTCAAAGGCTGTGTACATTGTATTTAAAATCAATAATCCTGCAGGATTTGCAGCCTAAACTCCTTCCTCCTCTCTCACAGCAAGAAAATCACATTTGGGAGAATGCTGTCTAGATCTATCCAGCATAACCAATAACAGCAGAACCCTGAGACACCTCCAGCTTTAGCAGATGCTTACAAACAGAGAACACACCATAGCCACTGACACCAAGCAGTCACCAGTGCTGGTGGGGCTGGCTGTCCTACTGAAGGCCAAGTTCACTCCAAGAGCAGCTCACGTACCTCAAACCACACCTACAGAGCCATTCTTCTGCTTTCTTGGTCTCTTGGAAATTTGCCATCTTCTCCACCACTTTTGACCAAAAGAGGCATTTGAGAATCTCAGATGTAGCCCTGGATGATACAAGGTGAACCTTGAGGCTTCCTTGTCAAAAAATCTGTACTTCTTCATTCAGGGGATACATCTCCAGCTGGGTTACTTCTGCTGAGTCAGGATGCAATACTATTCTTGCTAAGACTTGCTAAGATAGACTAATGTCTGTCTCATTGTTCCTTTCTTTGACAAACAAATGTTTTTAAAATGATCTATTTGTTCAACACATTTAGTTTTGCATTCAGAAGAATGCAAAAAATAGAAAAGGTTCTGCGGATTTCCATGACATTACCACCTCACAGTAGAAGTCTATGGGATATGAAAATCCATATAGTTTCCATTTCTTACTAGAGTAGTAAGTAAATTAAGATGTTTTTATATCTAAAATGATACAAAAGTAACCCAAACAAACGTAGAAGAGTTTCTGGTGGTTTTACCTCTTATTTGACTAACTTGCTTCTAGCAGTTTCTGACCAAAGCCTTTATCAGTTTTCACAAAAACAAAAATAAAGGTGAAGGATAGGACAGTCCCATCAACTGACATTTGCACTCACACGTAGATATATTTAATTTCCAACTTCGGAAATTAATGACAGCATCTATTAAATTCACCTGATCAGGAAAACACAGTTAAGCGGAGTAAAACTAGCATATTGTAAAATATTTTACAACTAAACCTATTTCAAGCTGGGATGAATTCAGGATCAAAATAGAAAGTGAAGTGCCAACACAGAGCTGGACACTAGATCAAAGGCTCTCTGCCTCCAGACCCATTTAAGATATATTTGCATTGCTACCAACAGGAAGATCATTTACTTGTCATTACTGTCACCAGGTCATGAAAGAAATCATTATCTTAACCGTAACACATACTATTTAGTAGGAGTCCTTGTGTGTATCTCACAATAATTCATGCTTAAATTTATGGGAGGCATAAAATTCCTGTGGCAGAGTGTCTGTAAGGGAACTAATGTATCTTGTATGACAGTTATTGACAGCAGAAAGGACTCTTAACTTGCGATACTTCTTTGTTAATTGGTACCTTTGGTTTCAAAGAAGACACATTAAATAAATGTTTTTCACTAATTTCCCTTTGTTTGAAATCTACAGTGAAGTTGACAGTGACATCATTTGGACTTTATCCTCAGCTTTCTATAACAGGTTCCTTTAATCCGCACTGGGTAGATTATAATGGACCTTTAGAAAAGATCACTCACAAAGTAGCATCTCCAAGCTTCCATAGTCATTCAAAAATCAAATTTCAGCAGGTGCTCACTGTGAGTTGAAGGTGGCTTCTTCTCTACATCAACATACAGGAACATGAAGCTAGAGCAGGAATAAACAATGTGACAGTAAGAACATTGCCTTAGCAGAGGAGCCTGTGAGAACAAACAAATACAGAACCACTGCTGTGACTCATATAGTGTCAGTCCAAGGGGAAAGGAGAGAGTAATATTTTTCTCAACTAGATTTGTGCAAGTCTTTTTACTCGCAAATGCCAACTTTCATAAATGGAGCTCCTGAATGATGTGTTACAGAGACTGCTGTAATATTCTGCCTGCCTGCATGTATCTATTCAATGGTGCTCCCTGCATCTAAAAAAGAAACAAACCACCCCAGCCAGCAACTATTTGGCCAATGGGTATAAAGTAGTTCTTTGAAAGCCATGAGTTTTCCAAGGAAGAGGACTTCCTTGTGCTGAAATCACTCCTCTGCACAGGCACAGAGATGCCATTGAAAGATGTGGTGAGAGCAACAGCCCCAACTGACAAAGTTACAGCAGGAAAAACTGAAAAATAAAAAAACCCAAGCCTTAAAAATGGATGTGGGCTCTAGACCTTTCTTCACCTACTTTAACACAAAAGAAAAATTGAAGTGTGAAATAGAGACACCAGACATCATAGGCTTAGATCCTATTCTGGACAAGGACTTATAGCCTTGTTCCCCCCAGGCAGCTCCTTGAGGACTGGCGTGTTCTTTCCCTTGCTGTGGGGTAAAAGGCTCCCAATACCTCAGGGGGGAGCAGGCAGATGACATCTCACATGGGAAGTTTTAAAACTGGCAACACAAAATGAAAAAGATGACCTAATAAAGCTTCACCCTCTGAGCTGGGTCTCAGAGGGACTGAGGCAGATGTTAGAGACCACACATTGTATCTGAGAAAGGACAAATGTAAAATAAGATAGTCTGGCATTTCTGCTGAAGATCAGAACAGTACACTGTTCCAAGCACAGAAAGAGCTCTTACATTTTTAGGAAACATACCATTAGATCACTATAATATACATTATTATGCACTGCCTGCTATGAAAGGGCAAAGAATATTTGATTTGGCATAAAACTGGGACAGTGGAGAGATATAAAACTTGAAATTGCACAAACCCCATCACTCTGAGTTAAACCAGCAAAACACTTTGAAGCAACAAAGCCACTGTGAGTTGATGCTGTACCCACACACCTGTGGCACTTCTCAAATGGCTGCAACTTCAGAGAAGCTGGATTTATTGTGCTATAAGCCATACAGTACTAAAGGCTTATATAATGCATTGATATCCAAGATTTGCACTTAACCAATCAACTCTTGGAGGCTTTGGATTAACGTTTAACTAAACTGAAAGAAGTAATATCCCCAGGCCACCTTCTGCTCATATACTGGTAGCCACATGTTATTCATACCTGTCCCTTCATCACAGTCACAGCTGAGATACTTTTTGCTATCTTTGCATGATCGACACCATGTATCAGAACTCTTCCCTTCCTTTAACTCACAAATGCTCTACAAACAAGTCGTGGCTTTCAAGAGCTCCCTCATTACACATGCAACTCTGATAGCCTTTTGTGCAAATTAAAAGAAAAAAACTTTTCAAAAGGACTAAGTCACTTCTAGTGGGAATACCTCAGAAATCTACACAAATATCCATGCTGCTTTTGTCTTCTGTGTCTTGTTCTTGTGAATAAGAATTAGCTGAACCAGATGTTCATAAGTGATTAAAATGGTAGGCAAGAGCAGCAAATGAAATCAGCAGGTTTTACAGGAATATTTGCAAATACTTTATTGCTATATTCACTCAACTCCAGTCTGAGCTTCTTTGGCTCTCCTTCTTTCTTCCACCAGCTACTTATTCTCTTGATAGCTTTTAACAAATTTGTTGAAGTTTCATTCCTGCTGCAAGTGTCTATTTCTCTTAGTATTAAATATGGTTCTGTGTTAACTGCATATTCAACATTTCCAAAGAAAATTCCTTTACATTTTAATCTTAATGTATATCTTAAGCACCCTTTACCTTCTGTAGCCAAGTACTAGAAGTTCTGTCAGCCAGTTTTCATTCTCTTTTCCCCCAGTATATATTTTCAAACAAAATTATCTTCAGAAATGGGGGTTACAACATTGTGAAAAACATTAGCCAAGATGGAGCCACAATACTTTCATCTCTGTATGAACCATCCAACAGAAGAAAACAAGGACACTGATTAGGCTTTTTGTGATGGGAAGCAGGGTGAAGGTTCTGCAGGTTACATCTAATGAGGATACAATTTCACAGTAGGCCTATTCTTTCCTGAGCACCTGGGTAATGTCAGTCAGGTGCTCAGCTGAGGGGATTGTGTGAACTTTACAACATAATAACTCAACAAAACAACATAGGGTAGTGACTATGTAATGCTGCACTGCAGTATAGGCAGTGTCCCCAAATTCACTGGTTTATTTTTGTGTGATAAAAGACTCTTGCTTCTGTCCCTGAGGAAAAATGACTCACTGGCTTCTTAGCTTCCTGCAGAGAAGTTTGCATTCTGCTCTGCTGCACACCCTCTGTTACTACTTTGTTTTCTTTAGGCTTTAGCTGTTGTCCAATCTAAGCCTTCAGGAATAACATAAGACAGCAGCTTTTTTGTTATCCTTGAGCTTTTTACATCCCAAATCAAGGTGGACTTTGTTTGTTTCTAAGAAAACCACGACAGCCTAGTATCTCATCCCAGTCACAGCAGAAGGAAAAAAGCATAGTAACACTTGTGCAACTCTAGTGGCTTTTAGGATACCAGATATGGTGCAACATTTTGGGGAGAAACTTATACAAGAAGGGAGTGACAGAGAAAAGGAAAAATGCCTGAAATAAGGCTGGCAGCCTGGTCATTTATAACAGCATTTTCTACAATAGCAGACTCCAAAGAAGAGCAGAAGAATGGGAAGACACAGGAAGGAGTGAGGGGAAAAAAACAATGTTTTATTCCTAACACAGACCCCCCAGTCATTAATGGAGTATTTTCAAGCAGAATCCTCCTGGCAGCCTGTGGTTTAACCCTACCTGGTAATTCAGCCCCACACAGAGACTCTCTCCCCTCCCAGCAGGGAGAGAAAAAGAAGAGAAAACATAAGAAAGTTTGTTGAGATAAAGACAGTTTAAGAAGTAAAAGATGAACAGACAAGCAAAGCAGAAAAAGGAATTCACTCCCCACTTCCCCAGGGCAGGCAGGGCTCCATCACACGTAACGGTGTCTTGAGAAGACAAACACCATCACTCCAAATGCCCCCCCATTCCTCCTTGTCCCCCGGATTTCTGTGCTGAGGATGAGGCCGTGTGGTCTGGGATGTCCCTCGGGTCAGTTGAGGTCCGCTGTCCCGGCTGTGTCCCCTCCCAGCTCCTTGTGCACCCCCAGACTCTCGCTGTCGGGGTGGGCTGAGGAGCAGAGAAGGCCTTGGCTCAGGGTAAACCCTGCTCAGCAGTAACAAAAACATCTCTGAGTTATCAGCACTGCTTCCAGCACAAATCCGAACCACAGCCCCATACCAGCTATTGTGAAGAAAACTAGCTTCATCCAGAATCAGCACACAGCCTATTTCCAATAAGAGTGACCACAGGAGTGGTCTTAGATGTTTGCAAGGTGCTCAAGTTCAAATGACTTCACATGTCGAGGGCTCCTGAGTATTGTTTATTTTTTAAAGACAATTTTCTAAAGGTTTTGTTTGCAGCTTAAGGTTAAGAAACACTGAAAACTAATGATTTGCAACCAAAATGAAATACATGTCTCCTATTGATTTTGTTTTATTTACTTGGAAACAATATTGATTCCCAAGAGATACATCTAAACACGAAGGCTGAGGCCCAAAGAATTTCCATACCATTGATTAATAGATGCTATCTGTCACTTTCACTTTTAATGAGACATTTTCTCTTCCATGAGATACTGTATTCTATCGAAAGGTCAAATGTGCATTCTGTACAAGAGAGAAATAGCTCACAAATAGCCACAACACCAGAACAGCTGATTTCTTTGCTTCTTTAATTAAATCAGGAATAATTGTTTTCCTTACTATCCCCAAAAGTTGTTTTTTTTTTTTATTAATATGCTTTGTTCTTTTGATAGTCAGCTCTGTTAGCATTTAACCTATGCTTTAGTTGGAATTAGTTTAGAACTAAGACTTCTTTTGCCTTGTGGGTTTTATAGTGCATAATAAAAGACTGATTCATGACCAGGTCAGTGCATTACAAATAATAACAAACCTCATTAAAGAAATCCCCATTACTCTTTGAGGCATCTTTCCTTTGGGCCAAATGCCATTATCTGTGCAATGGTCTTAAACAAAACCAGCAAAACTAGAAGTGACAGTCTATACACAGACATTCATAAAGGAAGATGATTTGCAACGATATCCACCAGCCCACTGGGAAACACATATCACTAGGAATTCAGTGAGTGATACAAGTGCTTATTATGCATTCAGCTTGGTAAATTATGAGAAAATTTCTTCCAGGCCTCAGAGAGAACAGCTTTTAATAAATCCTTACGGATTACCAATCCTTCCAGTAGTACTTGGCAGCACGCAGACAGAATACACAAGTTATAACAGGAAGGCTGAAAAATAGGGAATTTGCATCCAGAAGTTCAGGGTGACTGGGTAGCAGGGCCCAGACATTATCAGCTGGATGCAAACTCAAAGACAGGAGCTGCAGAGCCTTATAACTACTGAAAGGAGAACCAACCTGAAACAATAATTCAGATTGGGATAGTCCTTGGGAGGGCTGTACCCCAAGCACCTGCTGCCTTCTGGCCCTTCAAGGAGCACCTCCAAGAAGGTCCTGTCTCAAACTCCCCTGAGCCATCCCTTTGGGTGGCTGATTTTACATTCTCCCCACCCCCATTTCTCAGCAGATGCTCTACCGTGTGTCCAGGGATGGCTCTTCCTGGAGCACTCCCACAAAAAGAAATGATCCCAGTAAACACCAGCTCTGCTGCACAGCAGGGCACTTGGCATCTGCCTAAGCATTTATGCATGCATAAGTGCCCCAATTTATGAGCAGGGCAATTTGATGCTCTGGAGATGAGCAAATCCTGACTGGAAACTGGTGAACTAATTGACCACCTTTTACCAATTCAAGGGATTTTCCCACACCTCAGTGATTAAGAGAAGCTGGTTTTATTTAAAATATTTCAGTCTAATACACATTTTTCTTCATAATTAGCAATTTCAATATTTTATCAAAGCATTCAACAGCTAAAGTTACTAGACTTCTGATGCTAAGTAACAAATTAAATGTTATCATGCCATAAATCAGTCCTGAGAGAATAAGTATATGTTTTCTAAATAGGATATTAGGTCAACTATTAGCAAAAAAAAAAAAAGTGTGAGAGTGACATGAACAATTGTATCTTGGCTGGAAAGACAAAAAATACAAGGCATTTCTTTAATTGTGTCTTGGCAGTTCCATTCACACTGATATAATCAGGTTGCATCAGCAATTGGATCATGATCTCCCTTTAGAGGCTTATGATCTGCCTCAAAACAGGCTTTCTAGCACCAGTACTTGGTATTTGAGGTGCATATTACCAGCCTTCCTGTTTGTGCAGTGAGAAGAAACACTGAACATTCAAAATCCCAGGCTCCCCCTGCTATAACATGAATGCAGCTTTTTTTTTCTCCTGTGCAGTTCTTTTACAGCACTACAAATGCAGGGAAAGAGCTGGGAAGAGAAAATCATTGACTGGAGCAGCAGCAGCCAAACCATCGGCCAACCCCAGCTCGCTCCCACAGCCACAGGGAAGCAGGGCTCCACCACATCAGCTGAGCACCAGTTTGGAGCTCTGGTCCCAGCTGTGTGCAGGTGAGCACTTTACTAACAGGAGCCCAAAAAATCCAATTACTCCCAAACTCTTAGGATGGGAATGATTACATACTTTTATAACGGTTATTATGGGTTTAGGGTAACTGTTAATCTAAATAAGGTACCACAGATCAAAACAATTGGGTTTCCAGGCATGGTGTTAAAAATAAATGCTTTAATGAAATTCTGCTTGAAAGCAGTTTACCTTTGAAAGCTCATTCTTAAAGTTCTCCCTTAATTCATCCACCTGCCCACATATCCCATGGTTTCTGCTGCCAACTCCTATAGTCTCAAGGGCTAGATCCACCAAAATACAGGGCAAGTTACAAGATACTCACAAAAGTTGACAAATCCCTGCTTCCAAACAAAAAGGAAAAAGCTTTCCCTGCTATGTACTGACACATCAGACAATTTGTCTTTGAAGAACAAGATGTTAATGACCAAAATGCTATTATCAGATTAAGTGACTGATATCAACCAAATAAAAACCATCATGTGCTATTAGAAAGTTAATCAAAGCTGAAGTTCCATCTCCGTATTGCAGAAACATGCAATGAAGGGAACCACCTGGAACCTGGGAACTATCAGAATTATTCCAGGCATATTTATCTGGATGAAAAACTGAATAAACAGCTTATTTTACAAAGAAATTAGATGTTCTTACACACTCTTTCAAGATACAAATACTCAAAACGTATCCTTTAAAAGCACATACTCTAGGAGCAAAAATTTATAGAAAAGAAAACCTGTTCCAGTGCCATTTTAGATAAAGGGTCCTTAGCACTGCTGAAAAAACACCAATGGTATGAACTTTAATTTTCTCACAAATCAAAAAACTCATGCAAAACTTCTAAGCCATTTAAATTGCTGCTGTGTGGAATTGTTTCCATGGATTAATCCAGATTTATACAGGACACAGGCTGGTTAAGCAAGCTTAACACACGGACATTTCAGCATTCATATGTCAAGTACACAGTTTTTAGATTTTTCTTCTTCACTTAAAAAGAGACAAGAGGGGGCACAGAGATATTTTTCTATTCATATCATTAGGTTTGTCCCAGTTGGCAGGGCTTTTCTTATATCCAGAGGTCATCAGGAAGCTAGGATACCTGAAGAGAGACACAGATGCATATGTGACCTTAATTCCAGAGTTTTAAGTTAAGCTAAGTGCTTAAGATGTTACCAACCTGCATTTTACTTCAGTCTCCATTGCTAACCAGGCAGCTTCTCTAAAAGAATCAGATTAGGTATGCTTACATATTGTAGTTCTGCTACCTACCACACAGCTTGTATTTCGGCAAAAATAAGAAATACAGAAAGGACAAGAAATATTAGGTATCTACAGAGGTGATTATCAAACAGTCCCTAGCCCTGATGTTACCTGGCACTCAGTCATTAACTGCTGAGGGACAGCCTGCTGTCCTACCAACCTTGTCTTTTTGCAGTAAGAAGCTTCAGTTTCAACCATTTAAAATTTCAGCAGAATGAAGATAGGAGAATAGACAGTTTCCAGTTACCATCCCTCTAGTATGGGTGCTATTACCAAAAAGAAGAAAAAATGAATGCTGAAAAGACAGCTGTAATTTCACTTTTAAAAGGGTGAGATATTTATATCAGTCTTTATCTTCATGTCTGGAAAAACACATCTGCCATCAGATGGTACAAATGGCTTTCATTTGCTTAAGGGATATTGTTTGAAGTTAGACCTCCTCTTCCTCTCCCCATATTAATTATTCTGTGTATAGCTGTAAATATAAGAGTTTCCAAAGGAAAGCCTTGTAAGTGCTTGTTTATGCTTTTGCTTTTCTGTGGAAGCTGGTCATTATCAAAACACACGCAGACATTAAATGTGATGCTTATCTCAAAAGGGTTTGCCAAGTGTCTTATATATGCTTATATCAGGTTTGTTTGTTGCATTTTTTTAGAGTGTGCATCATAGCAAACTAAACTTTATACATTTTACCAACATTTACAGCATATTTCTCTTAGCTTTCAATGTGCTTTTCAAAGCCAAATTGGTCTGTTTTAAAGACTTGGGAAGACACACAGAACAGCTACTGAACTGAAGCCAAGAATGTTTCAATGCTTTTAATTTCTATTGTGATTCAATCAGGAACTTATAAAAATCAGGGGAGCAAGGATAGACAGTACTGGAGATCTGGGTTACACCCAGCCATGGGCATGAAGTGGGCATAAAGAGGTGAGGGAGAGGTGGCCAGGGCTGTCCCAGTAACCTCCTTTAGCAGGGTCATCCTCCCCTGGAGAATGCCACAGGAGATGCCAGCTATTGCAGCCTAGAGACAGCTGTGAACCACCCTCAGAAAATGAGATGCAGAGAGAGCAAAGGTAAGGTCTTCCTCTTCTAATAACCTGCCTTGTTATTTTAACACTTTTTTTAACCTTTTTTCAACCTTTTTTCCACTAGAATTTGGGGTTTGCAAGCATTGCCTGTATATTTGTTGGTGTACCCCAGGCCACCTTGGATCGTCAAACCAAGGTACAGGAACCTGCTGACAGTAACCAGCTCAGAAATTGTCCTCAGCACCCAAAGATGAGAGAGTGCACTCTGTAAGCCTCACAAATTCATCTAAGAGCTGTAAGGCACTATCTGAGAGGTGGAACTGTATTTAGGGGCTGGTGCCAGCAAGGCAAACACCTACGCAGGGGAAGATGGACGCTTGGGCCAGGAGGTCCCTGCAAAGCCTTGCACGAGCACCATGCAGGCTGCTCTGCCCACAGAAAAGCCAGAGCAAAGAAATCAGATGCAGCAGAAACCACTTAACCCTTCCTGGCAGGAAAGCATTCAGGTCCAGCTTGTTGGGAGTGCAACAAGCACCTGGAGAGAGAGCATTGCATAATTACCAGCTCTCCTTGCTTCCAGAAAAGGCCTCCTCTGTGAGAATGAGCTGTGCTCTGACACTGAGAACAGCTCCCATCTAAAGAAATAGGCCTGTCCAAGGTTATCCATAATGCTGCTTCTCTGCTAACAGAGGAAAAACCTCTGAAAGAAGAGGTGTTTGGATATAAGCTCTGCCTTGAAGTGTTCTGCAGTGCCCATAGCTGTAATGCAAGCCTGAACACATCAGTAGTTTCTCACTGACTTTGATGGTATCTGGGCTTGGTCTTTGATGGGAAGAAAAACACAGCCATCAGGTTTTTAAAAGACCTCCAGTAAATACAGCTATTGTTACATTACAGGACAAGTAAACAAAATCATTACAGGTAATTCATCTATCTCCAAGGGAGCTTCCCTTTAAGAACTACAGATCTGTGACAGAAAAAGAACATTATTCTCCATTTTATTCCAGATCTTGGGAGAAGGAAACATGCCAGAAAAAGACTATTTATTTCCACTGGAAAAATGAAAGAATGACTCATCAGATGGCTGCTCTGAATAAAAAGTTCATGTTCACAGTAAAGGGGGAAAATCCTACCCTGGGCTTAGGTGTTACATGATGAGAAAAGAGATTTACAGATATCCTTAATAAACTGATGAGATATATCAGAGAAATATGAAATCCTAGTCAAAGATTTAAGTAAAAACATATTTGAGAAAGGAATTCATGTTGTTTAAGGACATTTGCTTGACTTTTAAATGCTTTCACACTTCTTAATACCCAAAAAACCCATGACTCTTGTCAAGATAAAACCTCCAAAGTTTCCTTTTATAGAAGAGCCACGTCCTTGATGTGCTCAGCACTGTGAAGCCATTTGAACACAGCACTCATTTCCACCTGCAGGAAGCAGAGCTCTACAGACTCTAAACAGCAATGGATTCCACAGAAGTGAGGTATGAGAGAGAAGACACATAAATATTGCTAGAACAACATCTCATCATTTTTATCTTCCTAAACAGCACTCTGACATGATGGATGTGCTGCTGACACCCAGTGTTATATTGGTTGCCACTTTTAAAGATCATGTTTTAAATCTAAGGTGCAGATACATCTACATTGTAGGCACTAATAAATAAAGGGCTTTTTGACAGCTATGGAAAGGGAGACGTTAGACACATACTGCCAAGTTAAATTAAACTCAAAATTCAGGGCTCATAACAAGTTGTAGGAAAAGCTAAGACAATCAGAAAGCTTCCAAGACATTATTTCTTTCATTTTAATGAAATCAGTGAACAAGCACTTCTCTCAACATGCAAGTCCTGGATCTCTAGTCTACCAAGAACATCACTAAAAGTGGTGCTGCAGTAACAAGCCAGTGTTTTATATAGAGCTGGTATTGAAGCTCTAGCTGGGTGAAGTTAAGCTATAAAAATGCAATTTCACACAATTATCTACCACCGTTAGAACCTTCCTGAATTCCTTGCAGGATGTGACTTCCCAGTACCATCTGATTAACCTACCTCTTTAATCTCCCTTCACTGCAGCAAGGGAGACTTGGTGACAGCAGCACTTGCTGCCTCTGCCCTCCCCTTTGGTGTCTCCACCTTCCCTGACACACAGCAAGCGTGGGCAGAGTCACACACTGCAGGAGCTGCAGCTGCCACCATCAGATTGCCAGGGCCCCATCTGTCCCCACCTGTCCCTGCTGGAATAGTGACATGTTGGGGCTGAAAATGGGAATGAAGGCATGTCTGCTGGAGCCCAAAGGCTCCCTGCACCACAAGTCCATTCACCAGACCAGTACAGGGCAGCACCCCTGGACTGCACCATGCCTCACTCCTCACGTGGGGCTTTGTACCCTGAGACTGACTGCAGCAAACAAGGACTGAGCACCACCATCATGACATGAGCCACAGGTCCAGTTGTAAACTGCAATTAGTTATTCTGGGGCCTCATAGCTAACACAGCATTACCCACAGATACTAATATGATTCATGCTCTCTGGGATCTCATCCTATTCCTCCAAGTACACAAATTTCTACTTTACAGACAGCAATATCACCTTTCAAACACCATCTTCCAAAAAAAAAAAAAAAGTAGTTATACAAATATGCCTGTTACTCTCTTTCAGCAGTGCCAATCCTTGACTTTGCAGCACAAGAGGATGTTGAAAATCCAGCCAAGCGTCAAGAGTTATGGAGCTGCTTGTAATTTGTGTTTAACAGAAGCTGCAGCAGCACAACATGACAGATGGACCCCAACGGAACAAAGGAAGTGCAGGTTCTGCTCCTACATCTGCTGCTGGCCCATTAGGTGACCTTGAGCTAGTCCAGAAACTTCAGCATCATGTGTACAAAGCTAAGCCCATGCACCTGATCTCCCTCAAGGTGTGCTTTGAGCTCCACCCATGAACAGCTCTGTGCAAGAGCACAGGAGTATCTCATTATTACTGCACAGGTACACTAGCCCACTTCTACAGGGATCAGTTTACAACAGAGGCAGAGAAAAACAGCTCAGGCCAGCCCTAGTGAAGGGACACTTTCAGAACAGTTACAGAGGAAATGCCATGTCTCTGAGCCCAGGAGCCCAGAGCACTGGGCAGGGTTTGAAAGGACTCAGAGGAACTCCAGCACAGGCTCTATAAGAACAACAATGGCAGTGTCATGAGATGACCAGGATTTGATTTTCTGGGTTTTGTACACTATTATTACTATTATTATTACTACTGTTTTGGGGTGGTTTGTTTCATTTTGATTTTCACTGATTTAACTCATACTTCATTTCTGGCAAACACACCACACTTCTGTTTGAAAGAAAATGTTGGACAAACACTCATGTATGAAAGAAACTTCATTAAAACCAGTGGGTTCTTCAAGACAAAGCATATCTAGAACAGTAAATCAGTGATTCATTTTAAGAGCCTCTGTTCCACTATCCTGAACTAGGAAAAGCCAAGACCTCTGACCCACAGAATACATCCTCAAAGGTCAGCAGCCTTTGAGATGGCTGATCCAAGGGATGACAATCTACTTTTCCCCCCTCTCTTTCTGGGACTAGTACAAGCTGTTTAAGAATACTTTTCAAAATAGCCTTTGCAAGGCTCTGAAGGGTGCCCTTACACTAAACCATTAAAAACCATTTGGGGCATCAAACTGAGGTCTGAAGAGCAATTAGGAACTGGAAAGTTTCTCAAAAAGACAACATGAGATAGTCAAAATCCCAATAATGTCAAAGGAACAGTCATAAGGCATGAAAATAAACAGAAACAGATATTTCAGAAGAAAGAACANTGTTCCTTTGACATTGGGATTTTGACTGGCATAAGGCATGAAAATAAACAGAAACAGATATTTCAGAAGAAAGAACAGCCAAAACATTTTTTTCTGTAACTTGTAGCACAAGAAGGATAACAATAAAGTGGATAATAAAGAGAAGAGCAATTTTTCCATATTACAGCAAACCATATTTTTGACATTCATGTCAGATGAAGAAAATCTGTACAGACAAATTATTAATGTTTTAACAGAATATAAATACACCCCCCCCCTTTCATTTTTCATTTTAAAATAAATACCCTTATTTCCTTAGGATTAGACACTGTCACCAAAAGCACTGCAGCAGGGAGACCAGACTGCACAGTTCCTCTCATGATCAACCTTTCCAGGTCCAACCAATGCCTACAGATGTTAGAAAACCTACAAATACAGAGGTAAAAAGCCAGCAGCAGCCAACAGTCTCCTATTTCAGTCCTTTTAAGTGACTTAAGATCAGCCATACACAAGAAAATCTGTTATTCCCCCATGAGCCAATTCCTGCCTGATTAACTCATACCTGCAACTCCAGCAGCTCTCCTGAGGGCACAGGGCTGAAACACAGCTCAGGGCTGCAAAGGGAAGTTCCCATTTGTACAGAGAAAAACTCTCATTTTCAGCTAATGCCAGCACAGCTCCTGCTAGTGCCAGGGGGATTTCCTCCCCTCCAGGGAGCTCCAGGGTCCTGCACATCACAGCTAAGGGAACAACAGAGGCTGCTGCTTTTCTGTGGGGGGCTTTGTCTTCCCCACTTCCAGTTTCCACGGGCAGCTCGTGTTACCCAGCACACTGACAGAGGTGCCAATTCGCTGGAAGGGGAGAGGTGAGCCACACCTTCCCAAGGATTTTTATAACCTTCATACACTGCTGGTATCTAGTCAGATAGTTTTTCCAGCTATTTTTACAATCAGTAATGAAAGGGTCACATTGCTGCTGCTTTTCAAGTGCGTAAATCCACTTAGTTCCACAAATAATTGAGACAAAAGCATGCACAACATTTTTATTTTTTCCTAAATTGTATCCAGTTCAGAGTAAGAAAGAGATTACACAAACCATTGTTAAAGGTTTTTCTGTCATTGTACTCAAGCACCAAATAATAGTACTTTCGACTTTGAAAAATTCAATCCATTACTCTGAAAATTTCCGGACATCTGATACAATAGTTCCTGCTCTTGCTTGCTACATGCCCAAAATCCTTTACTTGGGAGTCCAATTACCAGTCTCTCACCAGTCAGATGAATACAAAAAGTAGCTGTAGCTCCCAAAATAAAGATAATTTTGAACCCTGTAAAAACAGCTTATTTGAGATGCTGTCTTGCTGGTCTGGTCAGCTGATTGAGGAATCCAGAAGTCCCTGAAACACTAGTGCACAGAAACCTTGGAAAGCTTTCTCCCCTATCACCAGTTAAAGAATTACACTGTACCTGGTCCTATAGTCTTCCTGTACCCAAGGTGGGGAAGCAAGCCTTGAGGACTGGCATTGGAACAGGCTGCCCAGGGAAGTGGCAGAATCACCATCCCTGGGGATATTTAAAGCATGTGTGGGTGTGGCACTGGGGATATGGTTTAGTGGTGAATGTGGCACTGCTGGGTTAACAGCTGGACTCAACCATCTTAGACATCTTTTCCAACCTGAATAATTTTATGACCAGTCTGACCAAAACCTTTCTAAGAGAAGTCCAAGAGAGCAGCTAAGAGGTGCCTCTACCCAGCTAAGATTTCACAACACTGGCCAAGGCCAGGTCCTGCCATTTGCCACACACACACACACACACAGGCTCCACCTGCCCTTGAAAACAGAGCTAAGGAGCAAAGCATTCCCCAGGACTCTTCTTCACTTGGAGGTACAGGAAAGGCTTAAAGAAAGCCTAACTACAACTTCGCATATTTCCCTAGTATTAGAAATACATACTTTGAAAATTGCATAGGCATAAGAAAAGTGTAGTGGGCTGGAGAAGTCACACCCCTGTGAGCATCTCAGCTCAGTTACAAATCCTGCACAACACTCCCCAGTCCAGGGGCTTAGGGAGACACACACTGCTGCAGGCTGGCTGGGACAGGGTGCCTGTTCCCTCCACTGCCACAGTCTGTTGTAAATATTCCCTTGTAAGCACGGGCCAAGGGGGGATGCTACCCCAGACAGCACCTTGGTCTCACCAGGATATTTCTTTTGGCTCTACACTCCCTTCAGCCCTAGAAAAGGGGTTCAAAGCAAGGTTTTGCAAAACAGAATAGCAACAACCACAGCACCCTCTTTGAATATGTGAAAAAACTTGCTTGTTTATGGAAAGCTACATCCTCGGTTTCACCTTTGACAGGAATCAGAATCCAGGGTGGGAGATCATTTTTGGAGGGAAGTGCTCCCACACCACATTCTCTCCATGCATTCTCCTCCAGGTGTCCATGCACCTGCACGGGCAGCCTGGAGGGTCGGCCTCCCACACAACCCTGACAGTGCAACAGGGGCTTTGCACAGAAGAAGTGAGCTTCAGAAAAAAGCACTACTAAAGCTCCCTGACAAAGAACTACAGCATGCTTGAAAACAGGACTCCTGCTTGCCTCTAAGTCCATTTGTGGATTTTTTATAAAACATTGGAAAAAAAAAACTGTTGAGAACTTTTTGTATTAAAACCTGCTCAGCAGATATCAATTTAATTTGATGTTGTAACCAACTGCTTTTACAAACTGTAGGAAGAGACAAGTGTGAAAATTACAGTTATTTATATTCAGGCAAACAGCTGACAAGACTGCACAACAGCCCAGTAGCACAACAGCAACGGCTCAGAGTGAAACAAATTAGCCTGGCATTTATAATTTAAAATAAATTTTCTCCTTCCTGGAATGCATCAATTTTCATCTCTTCCTCCATACCACACATTAACACAGTATCTTTAATTGCTTTTATGCAACAAACTATTCATATATTAAATGCAGAAAAATATTTAAATTAGTTGTTTTATCTACAGAGGCTTTTCTTTGACATACATGCTGTAATTGAAATTTTGAATGATATATGCTACAATAAATTAAAGGTAAGGAAGCTTGAAGTTGCCTTTGACAGGTAAATTGGGGGAGGTTGTTTCTTTTTCATTATTTTTAGAGTCTAGGTAGTCTAACTCACTTAGACCTCACTCTGCATTTCGAATAATGTCATGTTATTCCCTTACCAAATTGTTTTCGTGCTGCATGATGAAATATTTGCAATGTGGTAAAATGCTGCTAACTTGTGGTCTCTGTTATTTTCCTTCAAGTTCAAGTTCCTGAGAGATTCTCAAGTTCCAATTTGTTTTATGAATCATTTCAGCTTTGGTGGCTTCAGAAAAAGGAGTTAACCATTACACAGTCCAAAACTGAAAACAATCTTAAAATTTTGAGTGCTCCCTTAAAACATAAGCCAGCATTGTTACTTTAATGTTACTTGGATCCCTTAATATTGCATTTGCACACTTTGAAGTGTTAAGATTTCCTTTGACAGAAAATTATTTTTTTATATGTAGTATTTGTATGGGGGATAACTAATATCCCTCACTGAGAATTTTTTGCTCTTAAATGTTTACCAGCATGTCAGCCTTAACTCCATGTCACCACAGGGGTTTTATGTAACTGTGAGCAAAAACAGTCCTCTGTTCTGATTTTTTTTCTAGCAGGATTATTTTGATGAGGGTATTTGTTACTGGATTTTGTAACCATCTAGACTGGATTTCTTTTTTTTGTTGTCAATACTGTGTTTTCCAACTACAAAACATGGGGGGGATTTTTTTTTTTTACATAGATGACTAGGAAACCAGGCATCAGCTGGAAAGGTAACACATCTTCAAGTTCAGAGCACTAATGAGTCCCAAATGTCCTGCAACACCATTGTGCTTGTTAGTCTTACTATTAAACAGTCTTGCTGGAAAGCCTGAATATTTGCTTCCAATTACCAAGAGCATATGAAAAATACACTCATATCCTTTTCACTGTCTTCCAAGACACTGTTTCTCCACCAGCATCCCACACACATGCTGAAGGATGGGGCAGACCTGAGGCAGAACCCTGCTCATTGACCAGTCCAGAGCATGACAAAACATCACACATCTCACCCCTTGAAATCTGAAGGTTTGTAGGAAAGCTGGTGTTAATCATCTGCAGATGACCTGACTCAGCTGCCCTTGTCCTGTCAGGAGAGGCTCAGACAGCTGAGCTCATTCAGCCTAGAAAGCAGCTGCTTCAGAGGGCCCCATGTGTCCCCCACCCTCACACTGAGGTGGTTAAAGGCATGGAGCCAGGTCCTTCCAGCACTATGTGCCTTTAGCAATACCTGTGGTTGCATCATTGATTACCTCCATAAAAATAATCAACTTCATGAGACTGTACCAACTGAGTATTCAGCTGAAAACTGTCCTTATAAATACCCCAGATAAGCAGACGTGGCACAGTCCCTGCCTAAAGTGTACAAGGGACAAAAACAGGGACAACAGTATTTGACTGCAGGCAGTTTAGAGGCAGAGAAACAAGATGCCTTCAAGCTCACAGCAGTGATTAACCAGGCTTAAGCATCACCAAGACTGCTGACATCTTCCCTGGTCACTTCAGCACCCCCTTTCCTCAGTGGAGCACAGCCAGGAGATATTCCTACTAAACAGTATAGACCAGGCCACATTACTGGGCAAGAGAGAGGAAAGAGAAAATGTGTGCTGCTCTGTGCCATTTCATCTTAGTGCTAGAGAGTGGCCATCACCAACTTTATTCACCATTACACCTCCTTTGCTGACTACCCTGGACCAAGGTTATCCACCAGCTCATCCAGCCTTTAAGTTCTGAGCACTCTTCCTTCTCTACCCTGTTATCACAATTTTTTCTGCAGTGATTAGAGGAAGAATTATTGAAAGAGACCTATAAATTAATTCAGTGAGCACCTAAGATAGTAACACAATAATATTTACTTTCCTGCCTACAATAAAGTTGTATTGCTTGCTGCTAATCTTCTGCAAACCTTGCTCACCATCATCCAGTTAAATGCAAATCTTGGCTAACTTTTGCTTATAAAGAATTTGCATTTACAAGAACTTAGCTATCATTCATACAGTGAAGTCTACATCACGATTTGCATGCAAGGCTCATAGGAACAGCATAACCTAGCTCTCGATGTCATTTTATCTCTTGAATCCAGCCTTCAACCTAACTCATGTTAGATGAAAACAAATCTTAAAATATTCCATCCAGTGCCAGCACAGCATCTTTAAACAGCACCACATTTCTATCACACCTTATTTCTCTTTTCATTTAAGGTAGTACTGTCAGTAATCATTCAGAATTTTCCTTTATTCCATCATTTTCAAAAAAAACCCAAAACCAAACAACCAACCACCAGCAAATTAAACAGAAACAGGAGTTGCCAGAAAAGAAGCAAAGCAGCAAGTTTGCCAAATAAATCATTATGTACTTAATCAAATGAAAACTACTTAGCTAATTCTGAGAGAACCTCCATTTTATGCATGCTGGGTCACATTATAGCAAATTAAAACCTCTATATGGCAATATTAATGCCATTACACCTATGTGAAAGATGAAGAGAGCAGTGGCTATATAAATTAGAGATGGGTAAAGTAAAAACTTGTACAGAACTCTTCAAAATGCATCTAAAGTCACAGTAAAGAGAAAAATGTCTTGGTGTTTCCAGTGTTCAATCCAAATAGTCTGAAAGCAGCACCAGCGACTGGTTTCACACAGAGGTGGGCCTAGATGGCAAGCTTCCAGTTTGAATGTGGGTGTGCTTGAATTCATAGCTTTGGCTTATGTTAATAAGCATTTTAACACTTAGACCTCCTGTCAGAAAAGGAAAAAGAAAATAACAGGCTGAGCTATTGCAGGAGAAACAGGAACAAAGAAAGAAAGAAAGAACAGCAAAACAAAACCAATCTCAAAGAATTTTAGGGATTGGTTCAGCTGAGCTCCAAGCAGGGATAATAGTTCTTGCTATCCTCACACAGACTGCCTTCCTGGAGAGCTTAATGATGTCTTTACTAATTTGAAAAAGATCACAACTGAACTTTGAACACTAAGGGGGCAGCATCTTCATGAGTTGCCAGTTACCCAGAAGAAAAACAGAAGGTGGAATTTTTCTTTTTACATTTTGCAACAATAAATTAAAGGCTTAAAGTATTGAAAAGTGTTCCCCACACAAAACTGTATATCAAGGTAGAGAGGGGAGGGAAAAAAAGAAGGAATTTATATTAACATCCAAACTCAGATGAGGATTGATGGCACCTTTGATTCTAGCAAGGATTAGGAAAGGCAGTCATATTCTGTTAAGAATGGCCTTAAACTGACTTTCTGTGCAGGCAAATGACAGCAGCACAAGTAGTCAGAAACAAAGTGTCACAGTTTGATTAATATGCAAACCTTTAGATCTTCTTTATCTTACATTCAAGGTTTCAGTTCACTCTGGGGTGGTTTCTATTAATTTATCTCCATTTGAAGTAAAACCAAATCATTTTTCATACACTGACATCTCTTTGCCTTTGAAAATTTTACCTGATTCAGCAAGAGGTACAAACAAACATGAGTCCCATACATACATTCAAAAAGTGCATTTCTGCTCAGTTCATTTCTGAATGCCCAGTGTTTCTTGCAGAAACTTGCAGAGTTCTGGTGCTCTATCCTGCTAATTATGGACTACTGTGTCACAGAAAGAAACAGACGAGCATCACACTGACAAGAAAGATTCATATGTGCAGGGATGAAGATATTATTCCTTCTTTAGGAAGCCATATCCACTACTGAAGTCCATCAACTTATTAAAGCTCTCAATCCTCAACCAAGTTTTTCTCCAGAATAAATTTGGACAAATGCATGTTTGTCAATCTCACAGTTCACAGCAATACCTGCCCAGTCACTCCCACAGCTCTTCCCTCTTCTGAGAGCATCTCTTTTTTGTTCCTTAGACAACTTCTGCATCCATTGTACTGGAACCTCCTTGCTAAGGCCTTGATAACCTGCAGTTTTGTCTCAGGCCCCCCTCCCTCCCTCCCCCAGTAACTCTATCCATGATCTGCAACCACCTAGAAAACCATGTTATATGGCAACATATAGTCATTAAGCAATATCCGAAACTTCAGGTTCACCAACAGTGAGTTTCCAACTTGTTTGTATATTTTATTCTTAATTTTTAATTGGTGTTAAGCATCTAGCACTGGTAGTATCCTTTAAAATCTCAGGATCATTCATCTTTCTCCTCCTCTCCCCTTGCTCTCTTCTAATATTCTTTTATGTGCATCTGATGGCATTAACTGTACTCATCCAGCACAGGACATCAAGGAAAAAATATTTGACTTATATTCCACATCACTGACAATCTTCAGTCCAAGAGTTAGGCTAAGCCTTTAACAAAAGGCTACAAACACAGCACAAGATAAATAGCCATTTCTTATAAGCCTCTTTTCCCTGCAAGATCCCTATCATCATTCTCCACCAGCAATAAATTTCTGTGAGAATTAAACATCTCTCACACTACCCCATTGATCAGTATAACAGGAAGATGCTGCTAAGTTCTGCCTCAAGGGAGAGTGCTGTATTTCCAAGGTCCCGTTATCACCAGGAACTGGAAAAACCCTACGTTTCCAAGCAAGAGTAAACTTTCAGAAGAGCCACTGTGCCTCAGAGCCATATTATTTTACACTACATCAAAAGCAGCAATAGTTGATCTTCTTTTCTCTCAGTGCCTTTTTCTCCCCTTCCTATTACCTTGTGCACTTCCCTATATTAAACATTATCAGACAGTTAATAGCCCAAGAAAGGCTTTTACCCCCCAAACACCAGAAAATCCAGACATGCTCTCTCAGCCTGGCAACCTCTCCATTTTAGTACACTGAATTCAATAACTGACTTATCAGATCAGAGACCTCAGGGGTTTGTTCATCATCATCCTAAAAATCCCATCTCTCTTCTCAAAGGTCAGGGGGAGGTGCCCTGCATGGGAATTTCTGCCACCCAGATTTCAGCTCACTTTTTGCCATTTTACACTACGAAGAAATCTTGGCAAATCCTTTCTGACAATGACTGGATTTTCTTTGGGTTTTAATTTCATTTTGGAGAACAGTTGTAGTCAGATACCCTCATTTCAAAGACTAGTGCAGATAATTAAAGAAAGGGCTCATTTACTCCTAAGTAGCTTGCAGAAAACTTTCTTCTCAATATGTGGCCTTCCTCTCCTTCCTCTCCTTTCTTCCATAATCACTCTTTGTAATTTGTTATATGTGCCTAATTAAACGTGGGATGAAACAGATCTTAGGTCTCAAATTTCAGTTTATCTTGGTATTTGTACAAGATGTTCTCATTTTATAAATTAACTGACCTAAAACACGAAGATTATAAATCTTCTGCTAGTTAGTACAGCCTAATATAACTACTGCAGTATTCACTGTATTATAAGAGTATTTTCATTTCATAGCCATACTTCTAACATATGCTGGAGTGGGAAAAAAATAAAAGACATGTTTGCCTCCCAAGCCACCAGGTAAGCATAAGGTTAAAAGGCTTAGAGTGAAAAAAAACTGCTAGCAAAATAAGATGAGAAACAGCATATCCATGGCCAACTGCTTTGCCTGTTAAATATATTCTGCAGGGTGAAGAAAAGGCAAGGGAAAAAAAGAATTTTCCTGTTGTCTCTTCCATACAACTTCCCTGTATTGGTTATCAGACACAGAAAAGCTTCATATATGAAGACCTGTTTTTCCAAATTTTTCAACATTTCATTTTGAAATGAAGGGAAGGGGGAACAAAAGATATTTAGTAACAGCAGATTATTTGAAACAAGGCTCTCTTTAGGAGCACATTGGCCTATAAAAGACAAGGAAGGGATTGGGGCTGCTTCCCTCAAGCCTCCACATCTGGCAGCCAAGGAGCAGAGGATGGGCTGTTAAAACACCCAAGGAATTAGGTGATATTTCATAAATTGGTCTGTTAGACTTTGGCACCTACACTTGGTCCAAAAGGAAAAGACAAATCCAAGTTTGTCTTTTTTAGGATCTTCGGCTCTAGTTTCTGAATTGAAAACTCAGGCCTAAGTGGGCTGTGCCTGCAGCACCAGCCTTGAAGTTTCTCTCTCTTCTTCAGCCTGAAGAAAGCATCAGCCACCCTCATGAGGTGATCCATCGGTCTGGTGTCACCACAGACCCTGAGGAATGGAGAGGCTGGAGAAACCAAGCCAGACACAAAAGGGAAATAGACAAGTCTAGAGACATTCCCCCACGCTGATGAGCTGACTGGCTTTGGAACAGCAGTGATTTCTCACTGGCTGTCCCTGAAGACCCTCAGAGATCCTGTGGTCTGGTGCCTGATTAGAAAGGGGGGAACCCCCTCCATCCTGCAGCATAAATGTCAGGGCTGCAACTCCTATCCACTTACTCATACACTATTGTTTCATCAGATTCAAGGTTATTTCATCAGGACAAAAGCATGCTCTGGCTGCTAGATTAAGTAACCCAGAGCTTTGCTGCACTTGCTGATAAATCCATAAGAAGTCTGTGCTGGGGAGTGGGAGCAGAGAGCAGGTAAAACATCCCTGGATCATCACCTATCCAACAACACCCTGGAGTATGCAAGGAGTGGGAGCACTAACTCAGGGAAACACAATGTCTCAAATACATTAGCTATAAAGGGTATACAGCAGGGAGGCAAATCAAATTAGAAATAGCTTTTTCCTCAAATTTCAGCCAAAACACTTGAAATTGTTTCGAAAGATGATTTCCGTTCAGATTTGCTTCACATTGAGATTTGCTTTTGAATTTTTCATACTGTGAAATACCTGGAGTTTCTAACACTGGAGTTAGCGATTACAGACTTCCTGGCAACACATGCCAATATAAACAAACGATGACTGGGGAACCAACAAACCACACCTACTTTTGAATAATATGTGAAATACTATATTTTTATATTTTAAGTCAGTGCTGAAGGTCTCACAGGCTGCAATAATGGGTCAAAGACTTGCAAGCACAATCCAGTGAAAGTTGTAATTGCTTTATAATTTAATAATATATTACAACATTGAAGACTACTCAGAAGCTTTAACAAATACACAAAGTAATTATCTACTTATCTATTAGAGACATAAGAATTATTACAGTTATTCCCTGAAGTTTTCCCTACCTTACAATTTTCTTCCAAGTGCTGTTCAGAGAGATAATTTTTATGCTTAAAATTCCATCTGATTTGGGATAGGTTCCTGGGGGACAAGAATGAATGTAATATGACCTTCTATAAGGGAAGAATATATTCAGAAATGCTATTAATCCTGCATCTTTCTGGCCTTATTTTACTCCTTTTTACTTATCAAGGCAGGAGGCAGCACTGTCCATCCAGCCCCACAAGGACGTTGACATTTCATTCACTTTCTCCCCCACTGAAATGCAGCAGCTGAAAAGTAATTAAACTATAGGCAAGTCTTGAGATTTTGTCTAAGAAAAGAAAAGGGGCAGGGGGGAGAAAAATATTGCTGTGCATTCGTGTTCTAACCTTGCATTATCTCCTGCATTAGCAGAAAGGAAATCCTGTTTGAACCATGAACTTACCAGCTTTTAACAGGCAGACACAGGTTATCAGACTACATTAACAATATTATTTTGGAGATGAGTTTACATAACAGAACTACTGCTGCCAAAACTAGCAGAGGAGCTGGTGAACACTGTTGATTAAACAGATTTTCAGCAGGATCTTTTCCCTGTAGCAGGATCTTTTCCCTGTTTGTAGCTGCCAAAAATCATTTCTGCTCTCTAGTCTTACTTCTTTTGAACCCATTTGATGTAGAGACTTAAAATGACCATTTTATTTATTACCCTCATGCCCTGACAGCACAGACTGAGCTGAGCTGGGACAACAGCAGTGTTGCATGGAAATCAGGACTCTCTAGGGGAGAAAAAGAAGTGATCAATTCTGGTTTTTTTCTTTCTATGATAATCTGTGAAGACAGACAAGATATCTTTATGACTGAAATCTAATTTTCCCCTCTAAAAGTAATGTCAAGCATTTCATCTAGCAAGAAAAACCATATGCCTGTTAACAGATCTTGTAAATCCTGGTTCAAAGGAAGAATTCATCAAGTAATTGCCCCAACATAGCTGCACTAAAAGGCCAAACTGTCCTACTCAAAGGAAGAAAAAAAGAAAACCCCAAACTTTTGACTAGATGCTTTGCCATTCAGATTCTGCTTCTGTCTGTACTTTTTCTCTTATTGTTCCACCTACAGTTGTCAGTATAAATCTGCAGTAGCTCTAGCAGGAAGCTACAGCTAATAAAGCAATTCAGTTACAAAGAGTATCAGGAGTCCCTCTAAAACTTTATCTTTCAGGTCTGCTTCAAAATTCAGTTGCTGTGCAGAACATATTCCTGTATTGGTTCCCAAACAAGAAGAAGCAGCTTGTTGCTATGGTCGTGCAAGAGGAAGGATAAATACAATAATCCTGTCAGTCTAAAGAAACATGACCCAAGGTTCTCTCAGACCATGGTGTTTCAACAGATCAGATCTTCACAGCTGCCACAGGAAATGCAGACCAGCAAGAACCAAGAAGCACCTGAATAGAAGAAATTACACCTGTACTGTCATTCCTCTGATGTTTAAATCAAATTAATTTAAGCATTTTCATATCTTAAACTAAGATGTTGAAATTCTTAGTAATTAAAAGATGCATTCAATCAACTATTTCCTGTCTGCAAGGAGAGATAAACATATTTAGATTCTGCTATCCTGAAGGTACAGTGAACACTGATGACAGGCACCATTCTCCAGACTTGTTACCTGCTCCCAGAATGCTGGTGCTCAGACCCCACAGCAGGAATCCCAAATGAGTTGTCACTAATCCCAGTCAAAATGCACAGAGGACAATGGAAACTTCTGGAGAATAGGGACAGAACATGGAAAAACATGGGGAAGAAACCTGAGCATGAAAGGATACACTCTGGCTTCTTACAGTAGGAATACTTGTTTTTTCAAAACAAGGTGTCAGCCAAAGAGGCATTGTTTTGCTCCTAAGCCCTGATTTTCACAGGCCACCTGGCTGAGGAGAACAAACTACATGGGCAGAGCTGGGATGCAAAGCTGATGTGGTGCCACTATTTCTCTTTGTATATTTTAAACATGTTTGCTTAGGCAAGATTTAGTTCTTGATTTCTGGCTTCTGAAACACAGTACATCAATGGGAGACAAGAGATCAGTATTAAAAATAGAAACCCCAGTAATACTCAAAATCAACAGCAGTCTTATTCCTTCATAAGAGCTACTGTTAGGTTTCACAACCTTTGACAATTTCACATCTTCATTGGTCTTTAGACATGTTCTTTCTGCTTTATTAACTGGGAAAGAGTCCAGAAGTACATTTTGTTGGGCACATTAAAAACCAAGCTATTAAAAGTATTAATTCAAAATTATCTAATTATGCAACCTTGTGGAAATGGTGTAAAATTTGGGAGTGCAAAACACGTAAGGGAAAAATGATCATCCAGGTTCATTTGATGTAAAACCATTTCTTACTTCTCCAGAATAAATTTATCATTCCAGTAATTTAATTTATTAGGGCAACACCTCTACTTGTAGAGTTGGGTTTTTTTCCAAAAAAAAACACAGGAAACATTCAGCATAAAAAAAAATTTAGATTTCACTGGTAATGGCAACCCATAGCCTGAATCTATAATGACTTTATTAATTATACATTGTTCTCAATGCATAATTATGCAAAGTGTAACAAATTTGGTCTGATTTAGTTTTCCCTTATGTAGCAAGAGTACATCCATATTTAATAAGACCACTGTAACAAAAGTGAAAGTCTAAACACACTGCACTGTCCACAGTTATGAAGACAGTAAATTAGAGCTCCAGCATGGGTCCTTTGAGAAAATGCAACAATTAAAAACTGTACCCAAAAATTACATTTTTTTAGTGGAGAAATAAAAATACTAAACACCACGCTCCAACAATTTTGCTACAAAACCAGTGATATTTTCAACTTTACATCAATGACATTTATTATATACTAGCTTTCAGGTAAAACACTAAAAACATAATATTGTTTCAATCTGCCTGCAATAGGCCGTTCACTTTTTAAAGTATTCTACCCAATGCTTCCAAGCATTCTTTCTAAAGGCATTTCAGCTCCCTTCTCCCTGGCATTTTAAACCACATCCAGATTTCTCCAGAACCTCTTTATTCAGGCTCTCAATTTGTCAGTTGTATAGCTTTAGTCACTGTTTTAGATAGAAAATCTAGAAGACTGAGCCTGAGATCACAAAGCTCTCTAGGAAGGAAGCCCAGGAGCACAGCAAGATGTTTGTGTAGGAAACATGCAAGGAAGTCACATCACAAACACACCAGAAGCTGCAACAAGCTTAGATCTGAGGTGATGGGAAAAGAGAGGACTGCAACATGACCAAAACAGAAAAAGGGCACAACAATGCAATAAATGTCCAAAATAAGACTTGTTTCTCCCTCTAATGCTCAAATATAAAAACCCTCAGACTTCTGTCTCCAAAAACTAACTGCAGTTTGTGAGAAGAGTTCCTTAGCCACATTAACCTTACCAGGCCTACTTCTGAAGCAGTGTCACCGTCCCATGCATCAAAAAAGTAAACCTATTTTTTAAAAATTTAAAAAAATAAGAAAAATCACACCATAGAGATAATAAAAAGGTACACATCCTGCTACAGCAGATGCACCATCAGGAAGTTGGAAAAGCTTTGTTTTAATATCAAAACTTTGACTGAATTTTCCTAAGGACAATAAAAGGATAGTTTTAGAAGTGCAAAACTTTTGCAGCTCTCCCTCCAAAAGGAACTCAAAAGCCTGAAATACTCTATTAAGCCTAATACAGCCCTATACTTCTTAAAGCTTTTCTAACATCTCAGAAACCAGTTTTGAGAAAGTTCATAGCAGTTCTTCTTTTCCATGATATCCAGTTTCCACAGATTTCCATTTTGAAAAAGCCCCAGAATAGGAGCAGAACACAGAGGGACTCTGGTGGCTGATTTCTACTGGGCTCACTGAGCAACAGCAGAGGTGGTCTAAGCTCCCACATGCAATATTCCTGTAAGACTTGGCTTTTTCTGGATCCCTTCCACCTTTTCTATATCTTCATGAAAGCAAGTCTAGCAATAACAGACTCATGAGAATATAAATCTGTGCATTTGATTAAAGTCAGCCTGAGTACGTCAAAACAAATCCAGAAATAACTCAGTCAGCTTCTGGTAAATGACGCTCTGAAGCCATATTCCACCCATGCTTTTCTCTGCAACTTCCCAAACTAAAATTTTATTCCTCTACTGCATGAAAAGTAAAATCTGCTGTAGATTTTCTTCTCTTAAGATATTTCTCATTTTAAGCACTGCTGAGTGCATGAAATTTGGCACATGAAATATCAGAGTGCAAAACAGTCTTCAAGGCCCTCAGCATAAAAATCAAATCTAATATTTATAGCTAAAAAAAAAAATAGCTGGAGATGATGCATAAGGAAAACTCAGAAGAAACCTGAAAGCATCAAAAATACTAAATTAAAACCATTTATCTAAAGCAGAAGATAAGTTGAAGGAGTTTACAAAAGGAGGGAAAGCCGACAGTGATGAATATAGCAATTTGGAAACTGAGAAAGACAGAAAAGCATGAGGAGGAGAAGTTATGGAGAAGGGAAGCAGGGAGGACTAATAAAATGAGAGACTTCAGAGGGAGGAAAGGAAACTCTGGGTAGTTCTGTATGCATCAAATTGCCTTCCATGGAAGTAAAACAGAAATGAGAAACCTCATCCCTTTTCTGATTTTAGTGACCTCACTACAGGTGAAATGATAAAACAGGCGGCAAAATATTAAGCTGAAGTCTCTGCTCTAAAACACTCAAACCACTGCATAAATAGCTTATCTCCCTCACAGAATTTTCAGTTCCATTATCTAAAGGCAGTAGACAGATTTACACTTCTGACACTAAGGAAGGCAACAATCTGGATTGTTTAGGAATGTCACAGGCCTCCATGGACTGTAAGGTTGCAGCAGAGTTGGAGACGCCTTTCGCCTGTTTTCTCCTACTGCAGCATTTGACATACAGCATGTAAGACTTTGTGGTCTTTGTATAAACATCCTCATTATTTTAATAGACATAGAAGCCATTTAATGATCTGCTTGCAGTGGCTTAGCAGACATTTAAGAAGAATGGACATTTCTGTGAAATTCTCTGAATTCAATGTCTGCTCCATAGCTGCCTGTGACTGCAGCAGAATACATTCAACAACCCGTGTGTTCCCTGGCTATCCTGTGCTTTCAGTCATTTCTTTCCTGCTGCAAGGTAGCAAGGTACAAAAAATGTAGACCTAAGACAACAAAGAAACAAGATGCACACAGCACATGTTGAAGAATTTCTTCATAGCCGAAGGTTCTTATTATCTCAGGAAGTTTCACAAAATCAGAAATTAATTGCTTAACAATGGCAATCACTGATAGAACAGATGTTAATGTTCATTACCATATTAAAAAACTGGCTAGACGGTTAAACAAGCCTGAAGGCATATGAACATTACCCCACAAAAGTAATTTTAATTCAACTAAAATGTTCTTGAGTACTTGTGTTGCATCTTTGGATTGCTGACAGCTGAGTCCAGCCTCCAGCCCATCTACTCAATATACCTTTTCCTCATGATGTATAGATGAGTTGGCTATTTATCCCAAGATTCCTTGGAAAATGGCAAAAGCAAGGCACTGCTGGAAGTATTTAACTTTGCAAGTGGCTGAAGGATATCAAAGTGCTTTGCAAATTATTCTATTCAAGTTTCTAGAGCTACAACTCTGTTTTTTGACAAACCTTGAATAGCACATTGAATTTGTTTCCTCATCCAACAGCTTCTCTGTACAGCTTATCCTGCACACTTCCTACAAAAGCTACCCTTCCACCTTCTTTCATGCTGGCCCATACACACCACGTGTTCTAGCTGAGTGTGAAAATAGAACGTTTTCATGCCACCAAACTGACCAAGGACACCTTCAAAAAAGCAAAGACAAGTGCAATCCAAACAGGCTGCCAATCCAAACCAGTGATGCTCTGGCCCCACGGTTTCTCCAGCTGCTGGAGAAATCAGACACAGCCTCAGCTGGAAATACGAGAAGCAAGGTGTACAATTGTAAGATAATACCTCATTTTTCTGCCACTCTATATTTGTAAACTAACTTTTTTCACCTCCCTCCTTAGCTTTTTGGGGGGGATTTGCTGGGGGGAGGGTTGGGGTAGGTTTTTTTTGTTTCTGTACCTCCTATATTCTGCTCTATTCACTTTTGCTCTATTCACATTTCCTTCCTCTCTTATACACTGATTCTTCTCATGCTTTTCAATATTAACAGCAATGACCTGAAAAAACAAGTGGCTAACAATTTACTTCTAGTTATATCATCTCAGTAAAAAAATTTTTGGGCCAGGCCAGATAACAGAAGCGCTTGGGAAGCAGCACCGTGGGATAAGCCCCCTCAGTCCTGGTCCCAGTGGACAAAGGCCCCTTTGCCACTGCCATGAACAAGTCACCATGACAGAAACTTTAGAAGGTTTTGAGACTTAGCAGGGAATTCAATCCAACTATTACACTCCTACATAAAACATGGGAACAATCAGGAGAATTTTAACCCATCCATCTTCTTACAGCCAAGCACAGATGGGAAGCCCCTCTGTATATAAAGTGAAAAGATCAGCATATGAAACTTATGAAAATGTTTTCCTTCCTTTTGTACCAAGGGAATTTATATAATAAACTTGGACTTCAAGCACATTCCAGACTCACCAGGCACTTCGACCACATGCTGCTTCCTGCAAGCTCTGCTGGCTGGGGCAAAACATGTTCTCTCCCTTCCAGCCAAGTTAATGCTGCATTTTGGATCCTTGGCAGAGCAAAGAGTTGACACAGTGTCAACATGAAGACGCCAATTAGCACATTTTACCATGACAGCCACTACATCTTCCAAAGAACCTAGGGATGTTTTAACATCTTTTCTGGGAATTGAGTTGTTAGCAAACCCTGTGGGGTTCACGTTCCTCTCAAGAGGAGCTAAATACTCCTCCACACCTGAGATGCAAAAGGGTGGAATCAAAAATGGGTCACAAAGCTATTTTAATGCTGAGGTGGAACAAAAACTAGAAATTAGCAAAGAGCAAATTAAGTCCTTGTTGGAAATCAAATCATTAATGAAGAAACACACAGAGTTTGCTGCTGTCATTTCTCTTTTTGGAGGATTTGCAACATTCTTGATGCAACCTAGTTGTGACTGACAGACACCTACTCATGATTTGCACCTTTACGAGGAGGAAGAATAGCAACAATCCAGCAAAAAGCAGAGCAGCGTGTTACTCCTTCCAACAGACATTCCACCAGGGACATTGCAAAGGATGATCTTAAAGTAGACTGTCACCAATCATTTGAGCAACTTGTTTCCTAGTTCACCAAGGTTTATAAACCGCTAGGTCTAGAATGGAAGACAGTATCTGGGAAAAGACAGGTATCACTTACATCTTCATGATAAAGGTACAGCATGGGGCTGAATGGCTTAGGGGAAAATAAAACAGAAATTTTCCTGCAGAGTTTTCTTAAAATCATTGAAAACATTCTGGCTTGGGGCCTCCAGGCCAAGACAAACTGAAAGGCAAGCACCTTTTGTCTGCTTTGAACCTGAGGCAACTCCACCAGGAGCTCCTGTGTACAGCTACAGACATGCAGAACCTGTCCAGCTCACAGGGATTCCTGCAGTCTTGTGCTTTCCTTGGAGTAGTGCAAAAATTCTTTCTGATGCTTCAAGCATACAATAAAAGGGAAGTACAATGATGAGATGTTATCATCTAACCAATCAGCAAATGGACTTTTCCATACTGCCTCCTGTAAACTCATCTTCCAGTGTTCAGTAGGACGTAGAGAAACATCTCGAGAATCTTACAGGCAGTAAGAACTAGCAGCTATTGTTAAGCATCTATTAAATCCTATATGTTTTCCTATAAGGGTTATACTTTTGAGCTGAGTGGCTTGAATTTAATTTCATCAGTCAGCCTGAGGCCAAGGGAGTGCGGGAGTGATCTATTATGTGTCTTGAAGTCATTATAAGAACTGTTACCAATTTTTGAGGCAGTTTTATTTAATGGCATCCATCACAGCCCTGCATCCCCTCAGCACAGCCCTCTCTCAGGCAGGATAACCAAGCCTTCAGACTCCAAAGGGCACTGGGAACATGTGCCCTGCAGCAGCACCTCAAAGGTCAAGGTTTAAAATTAGGTTTTGCTGTTTGACTACATATGAGCAATTTTGGACTAACAGCTGTCCCATCTCTTATTCGCTCTGAGTGGTAAGTCATACTGTGAAAGCCCTGCAAGGCACACCTGTTTCAGGTTTTACTGCTAACACACTCAGGCATTCTCCTTGAGCCGGCACAAGAATATTATTTACATTACAGTTAGGAAGTAGACAGATGCTGCATTTTGATTGGTTTCATGTATTGTATTTCTAGGATTCAGAACTTGCACTCAGCCAAGTGGCTGAATACCCCTGAGACTTGTTACTAAGTACAGAGTGATCTAGACAAATGCTGCTGCTCTAATAATTTGTACTCCCCAAAGGCATCAGCCATGCAACCGCAGAGCAACAGTTTCAAGGTAGATTTAAAAGACTTTTCATGCTTATCAATTTGCATATTGGAAACAGCAATACTCTTCCTTACAGTTAACAAATGAGATGCTCAATTTACTGCTGATGTTTTTACAGGTTGGCATTTGCAATTCACCACATTCAAATCAAAATGTAGAGGATGGCCTTATGACGTTCAGCAGAGAGGTTTCCAGCACTATATATATCAGCAGTAATATCTTTCCACCCTAAATAACCACTGTCACTTGCAACAGGAGGCTCAATTCTGACTTCATCCATATGCGTGGGAGTTTATGCATGAGCTCCTGATTATGCCTAGATTTTTCACTTCAAGCATAGAATGTGTGCACCTCCATATCATCAGATAGTGGCAGTCCTTGTAATTATCTTGTCTCCCTCGATTTTTCTTAGGCTTTCCGAAGATTACTCTCCCCCTCAGAAATTATTACACCCAAGAAAATTATATTCTTTAAATACAATGAGGCAATGCTAATATCAAGGACAAGGAAGGGAAAGGGGTTGAGCTTTTATCCTTTTCATTCAGGAAAGCTGAATGAAATTATTTGAATTGTAATCCTGGAATGGGGAAAAAGCAGTCTCAAGTTTTAAATTCTACAAATCTCCAAAGCACTGTTTTTTCCACAGACTTCTTAAGCTTATCTTTAAGATTTCAAATTTCTTCACTGAATGAAAATTTATCTGTGTCTTCCAAAAAACATGATTCCTGGGCTAAATAAGCACCTGTGTAATACCCACTCAATGCATTCAAATACCCAGTGAGATAATTCATGCTTCTCCCCTTTGCCATTTGCATTTAAATAGCCTGGCATTTTGCTGGGAAGAAAATTTCGTTTAAAAGGCTATAACCTGTATTAGTTATACTTTTGTGAACAGAAAATTAGAATTACTAAAATAATTATACAAAAGCTCTTGAGAAGCCAAGAGACACCAACAACAAAGGCCAAAGCTGAGCTAATGCAAAGTTCTTTGACTCCCTAAGATCTACTCAGTATTATCTGCAACTTTGGAAGTGATGTTATTCCCCTGTAAGTCCAGTAGCTGTATTAAACTGATAACACATGTCTATATATCTTAGGGAAAAGCAATAAACCCTGCTGTGAAACACTATTTCCGTAGTATCTTGGAGGAAAGATAACTTTTTCCACAAACTCATTTTTCATTTCCACAGCATTGTCTTCTCTTTCAAACAGGATATAACATGATTCCACAGACAACTTCAAAAATGAGTGTTTATCCAAGCCCACCTTTTACACAAAAGCTGCCCACCTCAAGAAATTCATAAAAACAGAAATGCATTATATTTCCCCAGAAAGTGAGACAACACTGAGATCAGCAGAGCTGAACTATTTCAAGTTATTTTCAAGGCAGAAAAATCACCTCCCATGGGTTAAAAGTAGTCTAGCTGAGAAATAGCATTTTTACAAATAGTCACTTTTATTCTCACTTTTCCCTTAGAAAAATAAATAATTTGAAATGCTAACTGCATCATAAGACCTTAGGAATGGTGATTTCCCACTTTTTCCTATAGCAGTTGTCTTTCCACCATGGCTCAAACACAGCTTTCTTACTATATTTTCCCTACCTTCTCTAGAAATATTTAGAAAAAGCTATATAAATAGGTTGTAATGGTGCAAAGACAAAAGCAGCAGCTTCCACAGTGCAGGGAACTCTTCAGTGCAGATGAGATCCTCCAGCCCTCTTCATGCTATGAGCATCACTGACATCCACAAGGACAACTGCTTACAGTACTTTTACAACTTCCTTTTCATTTAATTTCCCATTGAAGATGTTTTTGAAGTATTAACACTACTGTAATGAGATAATATGTTATTATAATCCTATTGAAACAGAACAACTCAGAAATTATTGCTGTCAGCAGTATAATTGCAGAGGTAACACTACTCCTCAGCTGCTGGGGTGGGAGGGAAGCAGAGCCCCACAGCCCATCCAGACTTCTGCTCCAGCACAGAGAGGGACACACCAGATGTGGTTTGGGCTCCAACAAAAGCAATAAATAAGGTCTCCTCTAGCCCAGTAATAATCACCTGCTCAGCACTTGGAGTCTTCACCAAAAGCAGGGTCTGTGGTGCTGCCTGCACAGGGGGCACATGTCCTTGGATTTGCTGCAGACCTGTCTGGAGGCTGGGGAGGCTGGGGCAGGTCTATGTCCCACAGACTGAAAATCAGAGCAACCCCACACAGTCACCATGAGGAAAAGGAAGAAGAGGAGGGAGTTCAAAGAAATTTCCAGAGTGAAGATACTAAGGTCCCAGGTTAATCACTTAGTTCTAATAAAGGGAGAGACTAGGGGAACTGCATAAAGCCAAGACTTAAACAAGGGATTCCTGAGTGTAAGGAGTGTCTGAGCTAAGTCTCTGCTGTGACTGGTTTAAGCAAGGGATTTGAATGTAGGCCTGGCACAATCCAGTAAGCAATATAATCCAGTTATCAGTGCCTGACAGGGACAGGACTCCTTTGGAGCTGTGCTACTTTTACAAATAAATGTTTACTGCTGGCAAGATACAAAGATAAGTCGTGACTTAGAGCCAGTTTATGACAGACTACAAGGTTCAGTGTCCTTCCCACAAAGTTTTAATTTACTTACATGAAGAAGAGCTGGAGCCACAGAGGTTGAGACCAAACCCTTAGAGAGTCCTAGAGCACAGCCTTCCTTTCTTTTTACCAAGGGTCTTAATCAAAAAGGTATCACAAAAAAGCCTAATAAAAAAACATATCTAGAGGAAAAATTGATAGCAAGCTCACAACCTTCAAAAAATGCAAAGAGATAGCTAATTTACAGAGGGATAAAATAAAGCAGAGTTCCCAAAATCCCCCCAGATTTTTAAGAAGCTGGATATCTTAAAATGATTATAATTCTGAAAATTACTGTTAAAATTTAAAACATTTAGATACTGTTTTCTCTGAAGGTACTGCTGAAATAGAGTCCTGAGATTCATAGCATGACATACTATGAAAATATACACATTTGCAAGCTAGTCTATACTCAAAACCTGGGTCAACCACAGATAGAACCAATACTCCTATTTTACAGTACCTGAAATAGTTTTATTACTGTATCCTAGAGTTTTGTGTTAGTCCACTTTCAAGGGCACACTGAAACTCAGATGGTTGCTTTTCTCTTTTAAAATTGCAACACTTAGGCCAAACAGGAAGAGCTCTTAACACTGGAGATAAAAACTGATGTATGTTTTTCAGCCCATTTTCCAGATCCCCTATAGGTACAGTTTAGGTCAGCTTCTTTTACCCAGACCCAAAAACCTTGGCTGAGTACTGTCCTCAGCCAGGTGCCACCAGCCATGTGCATGTCCAGCCTGGATGCAGGCACAGGTAACAGGGTGGTCTGTCCTACATAAACATTGAACAAGCAGGGAAGGACTATCATGGCTATAAATGGTACAGCCCTGTTGCAACAAGAAGCACCACAACATTCAACATTGACATTAGGGGACAAAGTGGTCCTTGTTGCACTTGGGGAGATTGAATCATTTTTCTGCCTTGGAGAAAAAAATTCATCGCCTCAAATCTCTTTACCCAGACAGAGATTTATGTTCTGCAGGCTTCAGATATACTGTATACATTCATTCATGTAATCTTCATTTCAGGAAGTTGACCCTTTTACAAATCCTGTGACTGGAACAGAAGTCCTCACATATAAATTATAATAAGAGAAATAATACTTTGGAGAAAAAGCACTAATGTACATGGAAGAGCCTGTGACCAAACCCAGTAACCTGAAGTCTTTACGTGCTATTGGTTCTAGCAGTCTCAAGAGATAAAGGCACGGGGAATTTGTGTAACATCCCAGAATATCTCTCACTTCTAATGGCTTCACTACCCACGTTTTCAGCAGCTCTTTGCTCCTCTTCAACCAGCCTGCACTGTAGGCAGCACTGTGCCTCTACCAAGATGAGCTTTCCTGCTGCCTGCCTGAGTCCCCAGTTTTATTTTTTCCAAGTGAAATGGAGATGCAGAAAAGGTTTTTTCCATCTCTGTTTTAATACACTTCCTTTGCCAAGACCTTTCTTGCAGTCCAGAAAGTGAATGCAATAGAGTTACAAGACAGGAAATAATGTGTGTAAACGTCACCCGACACAGGCCAGGAACCTTCCAGCTCAGAGCAACTGATTTCTAGCTCTTGCCATATTCAAGTACTAAGCCTGCCTTAAAATTACTTATTTTCATACTACCTGCACTGGCAACCAACTGTTCCAAATGACAGCTTATCAGAGATGCATATTTTACCCTCTAGGTTGACTTTGCTTATAAACAAACCAAAAATCTCAACCTGTTGTATGAAGATAAACCTTATGCCTAAGCATCATGGAATAGTTTGGATTGCAAGGGACCTTTAAAGATCATCTAGTCCTACCCCCTGTAACCAGCAGGTACATTTTCAACTAGATCAGGTTGCTCAGAGTCCCATCCAGCCTGACCTTGAATGTTTCCAGGAGTGAGGCACCTGCAACCTCCCTAGGCAACCTGTGGCAGCATTTCACCAACCTTATCATAAAAATTTCTTCTTTATTTCCAGTCTGAATCTAACCTCTTTTAGTATAAAACAATAAACCATTGTCTTATTGCTACAAGCCCCACCTTTCTTATAAATCTACTTTAAAACTGCTACAAGGTCTCCCCCAAGCCTTCTCTTCGCCAGGCTGGACAGCCCCAGCTCTGAGTCTTCACAGGAAAGGTGTTCCATCCTTTGATTATGGCCTTCCTCTGGACCCACTCCAACAGGATAACACAATCAATTTCATTTTAAAGCATACCTTTATCTCTATCAACTAAAAAAAATTAAAATATATGCTGTAGAATGAAAAATAAGAACAACCTATCCAAAAAAAAAGAGAATTTGACATGACAAAAGAGAAATACTTATAAATGTCAGCCAAGAGGTCATGCTAACAGCTTTGAGACAAGTTTGAAGTAGTCATTAAAAAGGTATGAGGGAGGACACAGGTGGTTCCACAGTCTTGCATGCAAAGCCATCTCTGTAAAGCTTTGGCAATCCCTCCCTTTGCCAGAAACTAAGGGTGCAAGCAAATCCTGCAGGTATATATAAGACAGCATTTATCCAAGGTTTCTGCAATGGTGACTAGCACTAGGAAAGTTAGCTCTGAGAAACCATCCATGAAACACTGCTGTTCTTGCATGACTAACCCTAGCACCCCTTCCTTCCAGAGGGCAGAGCAAGACAACCTAATAAACATCCCCTGCAGCAGTGATTAACCTTAATCCTAACCCAAGACAGAAACTTTTCACAGAGGGCAAGGGAAAGTGCAATTATCATGGTTCAACACTGGCCAAATGCCAGGCACCCACGAAAGCTGTTCGCTCACCTTCTCACTCTCAGATGGGCAGAGGAGAGGGAATAAAAAAGTTAACAACGGGCTCATGAGTTGAGGTTCAGGACTGGGAAAAAACACGATAAGGGCAAAACAGGTTCAAATGTACAAGTATAAAGTAAATTCATTATTAACAGAGTCGGAGGAGGATAATGAGACGTAAAATAAGCCTTTAAAACACCTTTTTCCCCCCAGCCCCTCCCTCTTTCCCACCAACTGCACAGGGAGATGGCGTGTGGGGGTTTTGGTCAGTTTGTCATCTGAGATCTTCTATTTGCACAGGGAGAGGAGTCTTTCCTCTGCTATGCCGTGGGGTCCCTCCCATAGGCAAACAGTCCTCCCAAAACTGCTGCAGCGTGGGTCACTCGTCCATGGGTGCAGTCCTCTAAGGGCAGGCTGCTCTAGTTCAGAAGCAGGGGCCCTCTCTCTCCATCTCTGGGAGCAGGGGCCCTCTCTCGCTGTTTGGGTCTCTCAGTGGATCACAGCTTTCTCTGGCATCCACCCGCTCTGGTGTGAGCACTTCTCTCACGGGCTGTGGGTGGATCTCTGCATCCNGGCTGCTAGTGAACCGCTGCATCCCCCATGGACTTCATGAATTACAGGGGGACAGTTTGTTTCACCATGCTCTTCACCACAGCCTGCAAAGGATTCTCAGCTCCAACTCTTTAAGCACTTCCTCCCACCCTCCTTTTTTTATTCTGTTGACCTTGGTGCTGCCATGTTGTTTTCCCTCACACATCCTCACTTCCTCTCTTCTCTGACGAGAAGGAAAACTGCTGCCTGTAGGTACCAATGCCAACAAGTTCCACCAATTCAAAGGTTTTTGTAAGATCCTGCAGCACCAAGAGGTTGATCTCTGTTAGGATCAGTGTCGGGGAGTCACTCGCCATGTTTCCACTGCTGGCAGGCGGCCCCGCTGCCATTGTGTGGGCAGTGGCGGCCGCCGCGGCGCTGGCGCCGTTTAAGGCCTCTCTTGGTGCAGGGCACCGGGAAGGAGAAGCTGCCGCCGCCGCTGCCCTTCTGCCCGCAGCGGGGCTGGCTGGGGCGGCCGTGCAGGCCAGGCTCGCTGCAGGCCGCACTGAGATGGCGGCGGCTGCGGCGGCACGTGGCCGCGGGCTGTGCTGGGATGGCCCCGGCGACGGCACCTCACCACCCCTGGGAGAAAACTGCCTGTGCACTGTTTTGATTTTCTCCTTAAATATGTCACCATGGAGGCGTTACCACCCTCTCTAATTGGCCCAAAGCGTGTCCATCTTCAGAGCCATCAGAGATTGGCCCTGTCGGACATGGTGGAAGCTTCCAGCAGCTCCTCACAGAAGCCACCTCTGTGGCCCCCGGCCACTACCAAAAACCAGGCCATGCCAAGGCAACACAGTAATTTAGCAAAACATCCTAGCCAATCCAAGACCATGGCTGAATATGTCAAATGGGTAAAATACACCCCACTTAAAAAGCGCAGTGGTGTGTGGTGATGACAAAAAATAAAATCTCCAATAGTCTTACAGGTAAAATACTCCACTGAAAAACCTGGCTACCAACTCAACAGCCTCTGCTAGAAATACGTGATGGTCATAACATTCAGAATGGACAGATTCACACTGAAAAGAAGAAAAAAGCGCACAGCTCATTCACGTCTGCTTGAAAAACACACAACACAACATCCAGCTGTTTAAATTCAACACCATATTCCTTTTGCTGCCTGATGCAATACCTTACACAAAAACAGCACAGGGATACAGTGAACAGCCCCTCAGGCTGAGCAGGTGGAAGGGATAAAATACTACAAAAAACACATCCCACTTGCTCAGGCTACTGGGACTGCAAAGGAGAATAGCCTGTGACAGCAGCCTTGATGCCTGCAACACACCAGAGAGGCAGGATTATTTGAACACACACCTTTTCCTCTCAGAGAAAATAACAGTCAATGAGCTTTGGGGAATGGGGGAGGTTTGAGAGAAAAAGAGCAAATCCCTGAGGAAAACAGAGAGACCTTTGTGCCTGTTCCCTTTCTCATTAAAAAAAAAAAAAAAACAAAAAAAAATTTTTAAAAACCCACCACCAAACAACCCACACCCACTAAAATACACCCCAATTCTTTTATTTGAAAAGCCTAAGCTATATTTTGTGGTAATGAGGGCAGCTCATCTCCATTACAGGCAGTCAGAACCTAGAACTTGCTGAAGCAGTGTGGTCCATCATACATGACCTTACTGTCTTCAGGAGTGTTTGGTGTCCAGACACACTGGGACTGGCAGGGGGAGCCCAGTTAACCCCAGCACTGCTGGTGTCCAGGAGAAACTCCTACCCACACTTCTGGAAAAGCCAAAACCAGGAGACAGCCCCACCCAGACAATTGCCACTCCTTCCCATCCAAGATGTAGTGACAAACAGCAAGGAGGGTGTGGTGAAGCTCTTCAGATCAGGGTTAGGAAAGCAGTTGGAAGAGAAGCCTCTTGTGAGGGAGTGGTTCAGGGCTGCAGCTGATCATTAGCAGCACAGACCCCAAACAGCCAACAAGGTCCCATTTGTTACAAAATCTGTTGGCACAGCACACATAGAACCAAGAAGGAACACTGGATGTACAGCTTTGCAAAGCAGACGTGGCTTCAGACTTCCAGTTACACTTGAAATGAAAAAACATGAGAATGGCCAAATGTGGTCAGATCAAATATTCCACCTTCCTGTGTCCTAGGAGGCATCATAAGCAGAGGTCACAGGGAAGCTAGAACAGGATAAAATTGAATAATGCCTCCCCTCAGGTCTCTCTTAACCTTTCAGATCCTGGCCCAGGCATTTAATAACACTCTGTTTTTTTATGTCTTCACCAATGAACATGACTGCCTGGTCCAGACCTGAGGGATTCATAAGAATCTAATGGCTACCACCAACAGGACCTTCAGATATTCTTATTCAAGAGCAAATCAGAGTTGAAAAACCTCACTGTACACTTTGTCATGGAAAGCCAGAAGTAATCTTCCCCTCTGTTTTATTTGCTCAGATGCAGGATTGCCTATCTGAGGAGGTACAGGACATCTCTTTCCAGGTCACTCAACTCTTCTAACACGATCCAGATCAGCCCTATGAGACTAAGGGACAGGGAACACAAAACTCATTTACAGAGCCCTGCAAGCAGCAGCCAATGGTGACAGCCTGTGTCCCTGCACCGTGATGCAGCTCCACTCTCACAGGCAGGCTCTGAGCAGAGCACACCTGATTCACCTCTGTGCTGCTGCCTATCACCAGAGTTAGAACAGCTGGACCAAGAAGAGGCCTCACAGGATGCTCACTCTTTTCTGTTGAGTCATTTCAGCAGTTTACACGGTACAGTCCAGGGGGGGAGGCAGTTTAGACATAATGCTAATTTGGCAGAGAACACAAGACACTTGCTTTATCCTCACCAAAGGCAGAAAATGATTGTTTTGTTCAGTTTAATTGATAGCAAGTTCTACATACTGCAGATATAAATGACTTTCACAGACTTGGCTTAGCACCTAGAACAAAGAGACATCTGAAAGTAGAAGGCTATTATTTGTCAAACAAAATTGCATCCTGTATTTTTAAACTCTGGGCTATGTCCATACTTCAATGAATTCAGTAATAAGCAGCCTTCACTTCAAGTTTCTGAAACTTTGTTTTATTTACTTCTGTTCACAATGTTCTCATAACAATATAAGCCCTAATTTTATCCTAAAGAATTAGGAACAAGGCCTGAAATAATATTTGCTTTTCTTGCCTAACCTATACAATTGTCCTCCCCTGCAACAACTGTCACCAGAGATTTTGATGTCCTGTACCACTGCAAATATAGCAGAAGAAAACTCCCCTCCCGCACAGTTTTGACTTTTCCAATAAACTAAGCATGAAAGGCAATCCATGTACCAAGCAGAGTTTTTCACCTGCAGCAGCCTCCCACTGCTTGATCTGGAAAACTTCACATCCTAACCATAAACCTCCCACCTACAGTAGAGCAAGATATAAAGGAAATGAGTCAGGAACATTTCTCAGGCTTAAGAACTTAAAGATGAATTCACACACAGAGAAGAAATGTAGAAAACTGCAGCCCAGCTTGCAGAAACATCACTAAATTCTGTATTGCAAAACATTTGGTTAAGAGCAAAAGAAACTACTAACAATCGAAATTTGTTCTCATAAGATGTGAGATAGACTTCTTATTTTATAATTATTGTGTAGCTACAAAATAGTAATTCTGTCACAGGTACAGTACCACTAAATACAAGAAAAAAAAAAATCTATTATGACCAGCTTAGTCATGAGCCCATCACAAACTGAAGCAGGGGAAATTGAGATTGTAGACTAGAGCAAAAGGCAGTCCACTGAATATTGTGTCAAATTAACAAAACATAAAACCAAAAGAGAAACTTTGTAAATGGTCAGAGCACAAGGAGATTACTGCAAGGGCTGATCCAAAAACTGTGTCACTAAGTCCATCATGAGGTAGGGAGAGACCAGATGGACTAACAGAAGATGTTCAATCAGATGGTCCCAAGTAATTATATAATCCACGGTTTAAAACATACCAGAAGTGATCGAGATCATCTTGCTTCTATTCCCATCTGTCCCTGGCTCGCTCACTCAAAGCTTCAGAGCCTCTTTCCAAAGGGAAGTGCTGCTGTTCCCAGGCATACAGAATGCACCAGGTAATAAACCTGCACTGCTTGAGCTCACCTCCACAAAATACTTCGAAATATGTCAGAACCCTTGAAATACAAACTTTACAGATACTGTCCCAAAAATTTGGCTTCTAACACCATTCCAGCCAAGGCAAATGTAGCTTTCAGGCACAACTGAAGGTCAGTGTAACTCTTATTAGCACACTCTGAATGGACAGAGCAAATAAGTCACTAGAAGTGGTTGTTTCCAGCCATTTCTTTAAAAAATAAAAAAATAATGGCTACACAGGTTCTCCTATAGTTGTAGTGGTCATTTTGTGCTCTACTCACATCTTCTATTGCATATCAGACACAGCCAGTGGTACACATACTACTAACCCAGATGACCTGGACTACCTGCACTACTAAATGTCTGAAATTCACACCCATAGGCACAGCAGGGCTCTGTGACACAAGACACACAGGACAGTTATCAGACCATTTGTCTGACACACAAGACACTTTGCTTCCTGCCAGCCACAGACCACATAACCTGCTTCTCACTTCGCCCTCAGCATGCAGCCTCCCTCCCTTCCACAGACTTCAGCTGCTGGCACCCAGTGCAGAACATAAAAGGTTACAGTCCTCTGCTCTAAGGAGCAAGCTGCTGGAAGGGAGATGAAAAGGAAAGAGACAGATAGAAGCATCAGGATGACTGTCCTGCAAAGCTGCCTGCATCAACTGGGCTGGACAGAGAGCAGCCAGCTTTATCTAAAATATTTGCATGTGGACAGGGTGCATAAGAGAATGATCATCACATGAAGACAGTTACCTTTTTTCTTATGTCTCCAAAGTCCCAGACCAGTAGGAATGCAGCCTGTAATCAGTTCCCATGCAAGTGGGATGTTTGAGGAATGTTGATGAACAGGGATTCTATTTTGAGGGAGGCCATCAGCTTTAAAGATGGGCCTTGTTCATTGTACAGACCATCCAACAAATACATCCAATACAGGTTTCCTTAATTTTTAAATAACTTGTGGTTTTTATTCCCATTCTCCTGCGTTCACAATTCCCTTCCCTGCAGCAGTTACTGTGGCCAGGCTATTTGCAATGGTACACGATCCCTTCCTCCAGCTACTCTGTCCTACTTCCTTGCAGACTGAGCTGCTTGACCTGCGACTGAGCCTTCCACTAAGATCAGCTTCATCGGGGATCCTGCCGCCTCGCTGTCTAATGAGCTCAGAGAAACCCTGAACAACTTGTCATGGCTTCACTTTAACTGATTATTTTTCCTTAACTGAGATGGGCAGGAGGCATTACCTCCCATAGCTGCCCTTCAGATGCTAAGGCTGAGCTGCTGAATTCAAAAGCAAGGTTGGGGTGGATCCCCCTTCCCGTTCCATTTCTACTGTTCTATTTGACATTTTGGAGTTCAGAGGGCTCTATATGCCAGCAAAAGAAATAATTTCTCACATGGCCAGCAGAAGGTTCCTAATGAGAACAACAAATTAGCAGTAGTAATGGATTACAAGAAGTAAACTGGGTTTTGCTCATCTGCAGCAATGCTCTGCCCCCAAGGGACAATTTTTATAAATACAGTATTGCTGATATTCAAACGTTTCCCCTCAAATCCAGACTCTCACCTCTTTATCAGTGGCAGGTACTACTGTTAGGGTAAAAGAACCATCACAATAACCCAAGGGGGGCAAAGAGCAGACTGGAATTGTAAACAGCTTGCACAGCAGCTCCAAAGCAGGCCTTATGTAATCTGCAAGTTTCCTATTCATCTTCATAAAATTCTGATTTTATACAGCAATAGTGTAAAGTCAGTTAAACACAAGAAAGATTTTATAGGTTTCCAGAGAGCTGATGTCATTTGGGAACAGTGTATTCCATTTATGCATTACATCTGAATAAAACAGAGATACAAATCACAAAGAAACACAGTGAGTGTTTTACGAGTTCATAAATTTAGTGGTATGGATATGCAGGGACCAAAATTTTAATCTTTAAGCACCATAATTTATGGACACAAAAAGATTCATTTTAACTTTTCAGTATTTAGAATGTGAGCAAAACATGCTGCAGCAGAAACAAATATATCATGCAGTAAAATTGCACTAACTAAAAATATTTTATTATCATTGCTCCATTGCACAAGTTCAAAGGCAGAGGCCTGAGCATGTAACAGTGCACATTAATTAGAGATGCTGTGAGAACAGACACACAGTACATGTGCAGTCCCTAACATATGCTCAGGTTTAGCTGATTATTCCATAAATTTCTCTTTTTTCTTCCCCCTTTTGTTCTCCATCAAGAAGGAGCAGGAAGAACGAATGCACAACAGGGTACCAATTCCCAGCAGGTGAAATGCAGTGTTAAGTTCTTCATGACAGTACATTCCTCTGCTGCCTATCAACACAAGTGCTGCTCAAATGTGTGACAGTAGAAGTTTAATCAGCACTCATCTGCAGCCAGGAAGCATGCAAGTACGCAGAGCAGCAAAGATAATGTGCTCCCAAAAACAAACTTTAAAAAAACATAAAACCTGTATATAATTTTACTTTTCTTAACCCAAGTTTTATCACTGCTCCCCAGCTGCATCTGTCCTGCAGTAAAGCATCTCTGTGTGACAGCTGCTGAAAGCTATGTCAGCCATGCTTCAGTGGGGCAGAAAAGTACCTTCTGTTTAAAGAAGCAGGACTTGAGTCATCTTAACAGGCAAGATTTGACACTAAATTGCCCACCAGCTTCTGAGGTGACACATGTAACACTGTATGTGGAAGTGTTGTCAATTAAGGCTAAGGCTCAAGCACCAAAAGTACTCAGAGGTCCTTGAGATGTGGCATATCACAGGATTCCACACACACGTACCTGCACACTCCTACACACAGGAAGAAGGCACCACCAGTGGTTTAGAGCAGATTCACACTCTGGCCAGAGCACAGATCCCTGGTTAAACAGAGCAAGCACACCTGACATTAATGTGTGATGATCACAGAAATTTCTCAGTGCATCAACTGGATGCTTAGGTGTTCTGCTGACTTTGGTTTAAACCCTAACCCAGTTTCAAACCTGAGGCAATGAGAACACAGAAGACACATTCAAGGCCTCACCACACACCAGAGCAAGGAATCAACCCTGTAAATCCCTCACCTTGGCCTTTGCCCCAGTCCCATTTCACTCATCACAAGTGCTAATACTGCCTCATAAGCTTACTTTGAGAGAGGTCAAGAAGCAATAATGTGTAACCACAGAACCCATTGATCAGAAGCCATCCTTATTCAGCACTGCACCACCTGGAGTCAGGAACACCTGGGCATAACTCCAGGTTTTATGGAACTGAACTTCACCAAAACACACAGAAAACGTCTTCCTATAGATCAAGAAGATGAGGCACAGGGCCTTCTCAAAGTGGGCCTAACATCTATTTTGTGAACAAGAAAAATGAGACACAGATGGGTTCATGTTCATCTCTCATCTCAATGGTATCTCGAGTAGCACTTTCAACTGTGACTCCCAGCTGCTTGATGTGGTCTTGCAGTGCAGTAAAGTACAAGTGCAAAGCCATTTTCAAGTAAAGCAAAACACAGGGCCTTAGCTGGGACCAATTAGCAAAGGCTCACTAGCTCTGTAATAATCAGGGCTGTGCCACAACTGGCAATCCTCCATCTAAACAGAAGAATATAGATATGATCTGGATAGTTCCAGCTCTTTCCCTCCTACTTCCCATCCTTCTGTCTTTGTCACACATTGCTATCAATTTTGTTCAGTTTTAAGATGTTATTCACATTTCCTGTACTACCACTTTCACTTGGACAATCATAGTAGGTTTTCCAGATGAAAAATTTCCATCAGGAGATCACCAAGCTTCAAATGGCAGGAGATTTGCATAATCTCCTGTTTAGAGATGGAGAAACAGATCCAGAAGAATAAAGTGACTCATGGACCATCCAGCAAACCAATAGCAGGACTAGATATAGAAACCTGATATTCCCAGTGCCCCTGTACTGTGCTCTCAGGCTGCTCTCCCAGTAAAGCAGCAGCTTGCACTCTCTTCTCACAAATGAGACTGTCCCCAGGATGCAATAAAGAGTTTTCTCTGAATTCAAGCCTGTTCCACTCACCATTGTTGCATGTTTTGGCCCAGGCCTCCATTAAGTTTGAAAAAGCAATTCACATAAGGAGTTTAAGTGCTAGCTTATGACTGAAAACAAAAAAGCAATATGGAGAAAATGCTAGAAATAAAATACAGGTGGGATCTTGAAAGAAAGAAAACACACACAGAAATAAATTCAAGGTGGAAGAAAACATACCTATAGATCAAAAATATCAATGCATGCAATCATACATACAGTTTATTTTAGCATTTGCCCAATGAGGTAGGGCATGAACCATTAAAACAATTGCCCTTATTATTTCAAGGACAGTTTTGCTTTCCAGAGCAACATGTTACAGAAATTTTGTGCAGCACATTCAAAGCTACTGTAGTTAAAACAAATTGCATGTTTGGATTCAATTATGAGACCCTGATGAGTCATAGTCCTCATGTGGCATTTACTTAGGGAAAAAAGTGTTGGAAGCCTCTAGCACCACAAAGAAAATTCAAAGGGAGAGTGAATTCAAGCATTTGAAATAAAATGAGAGGTGCATTAATCAGCAGGCCCAACCTCCCAAGGCAGGAAAAAAATTTATTGCTTGTCTCAGGCATCCTTCAATCTGACCTGCAAAGCAAGCAAATTTAAAGTAACATCCAGTGCATTACTGAGGCTCACAGGCTGTGAGTTTCCATTATTTGCATTTCCCACACACGTATAGACAAGTGTCTTAACCACATCAAGGTCATTCAATACCGAGACCATTAAATTCAGTTTTCCTCCAAAATGGGGACTCATTACCAAGACTAATTAAAGGATGACAAATCCTTCTGAACAGTTCCAACCCTCAGCAAAGGCTTATCCATGACTAGAGCATTCTTTAGAAATAAAGTTGAGTCAAATTATTAAAAGCTGTTTTAGTGTCTGTGTGTCTCTGACTCTCAAAATTAGAACTGTATGAAAATGCTCAGATGCCTGATTTTTCTATCTACACTTCCACCACATGCTTTTTATTGATCTTCTTCTTCACTAGTTCCCTGGGTATGGCAATTATCCATCAATGTTTGGAAGTCAGAATATATGGGGAAAAGGTAGGATGCTCCATTTTTGCCTCAGGGCCACTGGGATGTTCACAGGGGCAGACTAGACTACAGGACTGCTTACAGGAGCATTCATTAGGATTTTATATTTCTGAATCAGATATGGTGTCAAAAACATGTTTTTGTGGCTCTCAGTGCTAGAACAGAAACAAGCTAATTTCTCAGTGCTGGTACAGGTAAGGATTAGACAGCACAGACACACAAGCAGTCTTTTGTGAGCTCATCCAAGATCTGAATCTCCTGTCCCAAGGACCTGATAGAACACAAAGAATGTAGAAAGACTTGCATTCCTCTCCAGAGAGTCCACTTGTTGGTCTTAGACCTCAGGAAGAAGTTCCATATCCTATTTGTAGTCTCTATGTGAAATAGAAGCCATTCCCCATCCTCTTCTTATCCACGGTTCCGCTAAAGAAATGTCTCCCTCACACATCCCTTCCTCTGAACCTCCCACCCATTCCTCACAACACGGAGATTTCCACAGTGTTTGAAATGAGATTGAGAGTCCTAGACTGTAAAATCATTTCCAAGATGCACAAAGTTAAGAAATTGTGATACTTAGAAAAGTACTCAGGCTCTTATAAGTTTCTTCCTTTCCAGAGCAAGAATAGATTATGGGATGCATTTACAAGTAACAAAGAGCCCACAAAGTCCCCTTCACACCAACACTGTAAACAAGAATAACCAGCTCCCTCCTAGCTGAGGAATCTCATCCAGACTTTGCCACAAGCCCCACGTCCCAGAGGGGCTGTCCCTCCACCTCCTCCCTGGGCTATGCTCACCACTGACCTTCCTCACCCTTGGCTGTACCCATGAGGCAGAACTCAGCCCCCAGGCTGCTGCCCACCATTCCTCTCCATCTAGTTGAATTAGCCTTGCCAGATACACGCCCCCAGGCCTGAAACAGCAACTTCCCAGCATTTCCACCACCACATGTGGGGTGAAATCTCCTCATCCATTCAGGCCGAAGCAGGAAGGGCTATTGCATCCATCTGCTCCAAACAGGCCTTTGAGGAGTGGCCACCATTAAGGCCTTTTGCCTGCAGACAGACAGAGCATTGCTCATTGCTTCTCACTTCCCAGCACAAAACATTGGTGGAACATCCATGAAGCTCACAAGAGCATTTTCACTGTGCCTGGAGAAGCTGAGAGCAGCTGGAAATGCTGCAAGACAACCCATGGAAGATTTCATGTTGCATTTCTCAGACCTGTGTTGAGGGGATGGACGTGGTCTGTTTTCCATAATCAGAGGCTGCTGTTGCATTATCAAGAACACAGGGATAAATAAATTTAATTCTCAGAAATTTCAAAAGAAATACAGTTTTCAAAAGAAAGTGTATCAATTGAGTAATAGCAATGGGGATCTTAAGTAATAAACCTGCCTGTGAGCAGGGAAAACGCTGCAGAAAGGAAGCTAATCCAGAGCAGCAGGCACAGGGATAATAAAGAACAGCATGCTCAGACATTTGTGAGGCACAGCCCTGTGGTAGTAATTTGGAAAAAGGTGCAAAGCTTCTAAGAGGAGATTTTTTTCACTTGTTCTCCTTGAAGGGAGATGGTTCCAAGAATGAAAACAGACTTCTTAGGACTCTGAAGAATGTGGAAAAACCTGACTCCAGACCACCTTCTAGGATGTGAAAATTAAATTGATAAATTTGCCACCCAAGATACATTTTTATACAATGCATATCTCTGGAAGAGGCTCCTTTGCTTCACCTTTTTCCTTTCTTCTGCTCTGCTGGATCTCTTCCAACCTCACATAAACCTCTCTCTCTGCCTGTCCTTAGGCTTTAATTCTTCTGAGGAACTTCTGTTTGCCTAACACTGACCTGTCTTTCTACCTTGGAAAAAAACATCCCATAGAGGTGAAACACAAAGAAGAAAGGATAGTGATGGGCTGTCACTGTTAAATGTATTTACTCCATTCTCTATGCTTTACATCAAAAATTCACTCAAAATCCAAGTCATCAATCAATTCTCCATTATTGTAAAACATATTATAATCCACCTGTATGCTTTGCCAATTTTAAGATTAAAAATTACACTGCCAAGACATTTTTATAGCTTTTAATTTTATTTTTTAATCCATTTTTTTAACACTTTCTCACTAGGCTTGAAAAGCAAATGTCTTTCACTATTGATTCTGTTCTTTCCCTTTGGCAAACTCCGATTTATTTTTTTCCCCATGTTAAAAATAAATCAAAAATTAACATGTCTGTTATGTTCCATGATGACAGTTTCTCAGTATCAACTCTGCCCACCCCTCTCAGCTTGCCAAAAATTTCATCATTCATTACTCAGCACTATACAGTGTGACTAAGCACCCTTAGAACACTACTTTTGCTACAAAGACTGAACAAACCAACCATATGAGACAGTTTATAAAAAATATTACCTAGTGTTTGCTTTAGTTAAAATTGTGATTGTCTAAAGGACAAAGAAGTCCTCTGAAAACCTACATGAGCACCCAAGAAGTGACAATATGACCCAAGAGAGCAGTACACCATCTGGTTTGCCAAGCCTCACTTGAGATTATTCTTAAACATTAAAACCACACTGATCTCAGGAGCTGTGTGTGGCAAGAGTGCACTGAACACAAGTGTGCACATATTCACGGGCACACCAAGGGTCGGGTCCCCACCTCTAGAGTGACCAGCAGCCACCCAGGAAAGGTTCTCTCCAAAGCATCTCAGAAGGTAAAGAATGTTCTTTACCACACACAACAGCAACAACTTCCCCTAAAAGAGGCTGAGAGTGCAAGTCCTGAAAAGAGTATCCTGAACATCTGAAGAAATCTCTGTGGAATTTAGAGTTGGGGAAGATCAGGGACAACAGAGCAGGTGTGAACCCACCATGAGCAACTATGAGCTGGTCCCCTTTGGAAGCATCTGGACAGATGGGTGGCAACAGGGTGGTGGGGAGGAAAGCACAGTGGGGTTTAAACAGGTGCACAGGCTAAGTCAAGCTCAGGGCAATGCAGTGGAGGAAAAGACAGGAGCTGGGCAAGGATTTTTCAGTACTAAATTCTGGAGCTGAGTGCATAACGCAGCACTTTGGTGACCAAATCTCTTCAGAGTTCTGGGAATTTAGGGAAGACCAACTCCATCTACTTTCAGATTAAACTCGAAGCCTACAGAAATCACAAGTCATGCCTATCTGTCACTTTTCAGTACAGGTATGAACTTTACCTGTTACAGAATCCTGTTAGAAATGTCTCAAAGACAGGCTCATTTTCTACTGTCTTCCTCAAACAGATCACATCCATCTGTAAAAAAGTGCAAAAAGTGTGTAAATGTGTAAAAAGTACAGTTGTAACCTAGCACAAAGAGAATAATTCAAGAAGGGACGACGGGGTGGGGGGGAAGTGGTCAGTGCATGAAACAATTTCTTTACCTTGAATAAATATAGTGCCAGACTGTCAAAGCATGTCTGTCAGGGAGCCCAGAACTTTTTCAGAAGATATTAAACAGGCCATCCAAGATGTTTATACAACACTTCACCTACCTGAGGTAAGACTCAGAGCCAATATTAAAGCTTTTCATATGAACAGAAAAAAAACTCCAAAACAGAAATTGCTGGAGGGGATAAAAACAATGCTGGTCACTGGCTTGCCTGCTGTTAAGGAAGACACCCTCACACATTTTGTACTATACTTTGTATCTCCCTGGCATTTGAGAACATTTCACTCCCTAGGGCAGCTAAAACTTTGAGATGTTTTACATTAGTATTTTCAGATTTTTTTTTCTTTCTTACCTGCTCTTTCACCAAAATCAATATGCTTTTTATCACCCATAGCAGCCCAGCTAGCAAATTCCTCACGCAAGTAACTGCTGACAGGTATCACTGAGAAGCTAAGGAAGAAAAAGTTATGTGGGAAATAAGCATGAAGTATAAAGTCTTAGACAAATATACCACGGGCTAGTGGAAAAGGAAAAAAAAACACACAACAATACACACCACTAGTCTGTGGCCTTCACTTTAGATGCTGAGGATAAACAGTGTTCAGTTAATGTTCCAGTATTTCAGCAAATCAAAGACCTTCCTCATAACATAATAAAGCAAGTTTTACACTGTCAGTCCACAAAGCAAAGCTCCTCTCCTTTTAGGCAAGTCCACTGCCTTTCCAGCTACCTTTCAGCTTCACAACAAGCACATCCTCAACTCTGAAAGGTCACACTGTATGTAGAAGTGTTGAAATGGCAGGACTGTGCAAAGAATAAGGACACTGAAGCAGAAGTTTGGAAAAATGAGCAGAGCAGCCATGGGGAAAAACAGCAACAAAGCCTGAGACAAGTTAGGTCAGACTCTCATCTTTCATGTCACAACACAATCATTCCCCAAGAAATCCCTACTTTGACTGCACAAACCACATAACCTTTCTCTGAATGACACCAGCCTGGTGTGGAGCTCTGTGTGAAAGCAGAGTCTTTGTGCATATATGTCTTTCTGGCACAATCCCATACAAACCTACATTTTGATGGCATTCCATTTGGACAGGGGTCTTCAAATTTACTATATCTCTCAACTTCCATGAAAGATAAACAATCCACTAGAGGAAAAATATGTTTAAAAAACGTGTGTTACGGTAAATAAAGGAGCTCAGCCTTTAATAATTAAGAAACCTTCATGGGAAAATCTTGCTTTGAGTGTCCTAATTGCTGAAAAAGCATATTTCAAAAACTTTGCAGTTATGAGACATGAGAAATTCTAACTTCTATTCACATTTTTACACTACTATGAATCCTCTAAAGCTCACTCGTAGTTATAAACTCACTTCAAGTTCTTCCCATGGCCAAAATACTCTCTTCAACTCCTTCCCACTTTTTGTGAATTTTCTGATGTCTTATAAATCTCTACTTCACTACTGTAGCTTTACAATAATTTAGTTAAAAAGCCAATCATCCATGAGACACAAAGCCATAGGAAACGAGTTTTCATTAGTTCTGCTAGTCACAAAAGTACTTGTTTATTATTATAGAAGCAGCTGGAACATATTTGGTTTCTGTACAATGTCTCTCAAATTTTACTCTCAAAACCAAGAGCAGCTGGGACATAAGATAACTGACAGTTGCCTCTAACATGATTAGAAAAAGGATGGCATCAAAAGATAAAGCCCCAGTCTGCTGAGGAAAAGCATACTAGGGGTAAGGCAAGAAATCTACCAAAAAGTAGGCTGTAATTTTGCAATCTTTACTAGCACTCTAGAAAAAGAATAGACATGTTAATGAAAGCAGGCAGGTGATGAGTGCCAATGACAGAAAAATCCAGAGGAATCTCACAGCAGAGCAAGGAAAATGCTATGAGAAAATGTCCCAAGTTATAACTCATATCTTAAAAGTGAACTCCCTTTAATGTGGCTCTCCACATCATGGATGTTGGAAGGTTGAGCTTTGCATACAAGACTACCTGTCTACACTCTACTATCCATATGTGAAGCAGTCTACAGTACAGCATAATAGAACAAGACAAAAGAGCTTTCCAACCCCCTTCCATCAGCCTGATGCACCAGCAAGTTAACCAGGACAGAGAGCAAGCAGTAGCAAAAACTTTATTACCAGTCAGTCAGAAAATGTCTCTGCACAAACAAAGTCAGTATAGAAAATAGCTCCTCAAAGGCCAGAGACAGCCTGCATGACTGAACAGGCTCTAGAAGGGAGGGTGATCCACTGTGAAGACACCAGTCCAGACTTGCTTAATGCCCTGCTCCAACCCAGATTTCTGCGTAGCAGTGAACAACTCATCTCAGCACACAGACTTGCATTAAACAGACATCTAACTCCCTTGCAAGTCAACTGAAATGAAGGAGTTGATTACTTCAGAAATTCTCTCCATAGTCAGATTATCATCAGTGAAAGGGTCAGGTAATAAGGAGAGAAAGCAGAAAGGTCCAAGACATCCCCTCACAGCAGTAGGTGGCCGGGTCTTGCTGTACACTTGGGGCTCCGAGGTTCGGGGGAAGGACTTTCCGAGCTTCTCTAGGAAAACAGACAGAGAGAACAGTGGGAGAACCTCTAGAGCACAGAAATTAAAAAAAGCAAGAGGGAGCACTTAATGCTGGCATGCATTTCTGTTTCACTAAGGAAGATGTCCAAACTGAGAAATTCAGAAATGCCACATTGCCTCTTCAGGGAGATGATGCTTCTCACAGTGAACTCTGGCCACAAAGACAAGGGATTATTACAGCTAAGACTTTTTTTTCCCCACAGGGACCTAAAGGTATATAACAACCTTAAGGGTCTACAAAAGGCTAAGAAAACTAATCTAAAGGGAACCACTTAGCAGTGATAAAGTCTGTCAGATGATATCACTGTTGTCACATACAGTAATAACTACCATGATCTAAATATCCTAGGGACAAACTAGCCAAGTGCTATTCAGCCAAACCTGAACTTCAGCAGGGAAATCTTAGATTTATAGAGTATCTCAAACTGCAATTGACTCATGAGGACTATCAAAGCCAATACCTGCTCCTCACTGGATTTACCTAAAACCAAACCATATGACTGAAAGTGCCATTCAGGTGCTCCTTGAACTCTGACAGGCTTGGTGCTATGACCTCTTCCCTGGGCAGCCTATTCTAGTGACCAGCCTTCTTCTCAGAGAAGAGCTTTTTCCTACCACCTAATCTGGACTGGCCCTGATGCAGCTTCATTCCATTCCTCTCACCAAAGAGAAAAGATCAGCATCTTGCTCTCCTCTGTCCCCCCTCAAGAAAGTTGTGGACTGCAATGAAGCTGCCCCTTGCCCTTCTCTTCTCCAGGCTGAACAAGCCAAGTGACCTCAGCCACTCCTGAGAAGTCTTGCCCCTGAGGCTCTTCACCATATCTTGGTTGCCCTTCCCCTGAACACACTAATAGTATGATGCTTTCTTATTTTGGTGTACCCAAAACTGTCCCCAGGACTCGAGGTGAGGCCACCCCAGAGCANAATACTCTCTTCAACTCCTTCCCACTTTTTGTGAATTTTCTGATGTCTTATAAATCTCTACTTCACTACTGTAGCTTTACAATAATTTAGTTAAAAAGCCAATCATCCATGAGACACAAAGCCATAGGAAACGAGTTTTCATTAGTTCTGCTAGTCACAAAAGTACTTGTTTATTATTATAGAAGCAGCTGGAACATATTTGGTTTCTGTACAATGTCTCTCAAATTTTACTCTCAAAACCAAGAGCAGCTGGGACATAAGATAACTGACAGTTGCCTCTAACATGATTAGAAAAAGGATGGCATCAAAAGATAAAGCCCCAGTCTGCTGAGGAAAAGCATACTAGGGGTAAGGCAAGAAATCTACCAAAAAGTAGGCTGTAATTTTGCAATCTTTACTAGCACTCTAGAAAAAGAATAGACATGTTAATGAAAGCAGGCAGGTGATGAGTGCCAATGACAGAAAAATCCAGAGGAATCTCACAGCAGAGCAAGGAAAATGCTATGAGAAAATGTCCCAAGTTATAACTCATATCTTAAAAGTGAACTCCCTTTAATGTGGCTCTCCACATCATGGATGTTGGAAGGTTGAGCTTTGCATACAAGACTACCTGTCTACACTCTACTATCCATATGTGAAGCAGTCTACAGTACAGCATAATAGAACAAGACAAAAGAGCTTTCCAACCCCCTTCCATCAGCCTGATGCACCAGCAAGTTAACCAGGACAGAGAGCAAGCAGTAGCAAAAACTTTATTACCAGTCAGTCAGAAAATGTCTCTGCACAAACAAAGTCGGTATAGAAAATAGCTCCTCAAAGGCCAGAGACAGCCTGCATGACTGAACAGGCTCTAGAAGGGAGGGTGATCCACTGTGAAGACACCAGTCCAGACTTGCTTAATGCCCTGCTCCAACCCAGATTTCTGCGTAGCAGTGAACAACTCATCTCAGCACACAGACTTGCATTAAACAGACATCTAACTCCCTTGCAAGTCAACTGAAATGAAGGAGTTGATTACTTCAGAAATTCTCTCCATAGTCAGATTATCATCAGTGAAAGGGTCAGGTAATAAGGAGAGAAAGCAGAAAGGTCCAAGACATCCCCTCACAGCAGTAGGTGGCCGGGTCTTGCTGTACACTTGGGGCTCCGAGGTTCGGGGGAAGGACTTTCCGAGCTTCTCTAGGAAAACAGACAGAGAGAACAGTGGGAGAACCTCTAGAGCACAGAAATTAAAAAAAGCAAGAGGGAGCACTTAATGCTGGCATGCATTTCTGTTTCACTAAGGAAGATGTCCAAACTGAGAAATTCAGAAATGCCACATTGCCTCTTCAGGGAGATGATGCTTCTCACAGTGAACTCTGGCCACAAAGACAAGGGATTATTACAGCTAAGACTTTTTTTTCCCCACAGGGACCTAAAGGTATATAACAACCTTAAGGGTCTACAAATTTTTTTGCCCCACAGGGACCTAAAGGTATATAACAACCTTAAGGGTCTACAAAAGGCTAAGAAAACTAATCTAAAGGGAACCACTTAGCAGTGATAAAGTCTGTCAGATGATATCACTGTTGTCACATACAGTAATAACTACCATGATCTAAATATCCTAGGGACAAACTAGCCAAGTGCTATTCAGCCAAACCTGAACTTCAGCAGGGAAATCTTAGATTTATAGAGTATCTCAAACTGCAATTGACTCATGAGGACTATCAAAGCCAATACCTGCTCCTCACTGGATTTACCTAAAACCAAACCATATGACTGAAAGTGCCATTCAGGTGCTCCTTGAACTCTGACAGGCTTGGTGCTATGACCTCTTCCCTGGGCAGCCTATTCTAGTGACCAGCCTTCTTCTCAGAGAAGAGCTTTTTCCTACCACCTAATCTGGACTGGCCCTGATGCAGCTTCATTCCATTCCTCTCACCAAAGAGAAAAGATCAGCATCTTGCTCTCCTCTGTCCCCCCTCAAGAAAGTTGTGGACTGCAATGAAGCTGCCCCTTGCCCTTCTCTTCTCCAGGCTGAACAAGCCAAGTGACCTCAGCCACTCCTGAGAAGTCTTGCCCCTGAGGCTCTTCACCATATCTTGGTTGCCCTTCCCCTGAACACACTAATAGTATGATGCTTTCTTATTTTGGTGTACCCAAAACTGTCCCCAGGACTCGAGGTGAGGCCACCCCAGAGCAGAGCAGGACAATCCCCTCCCTTGCCCTGCTGGCAGTGCTGGGCCTGGTGCCCCTAGGACAGGGATGTCCCTCCTGGCTGCCAGGGCACTGCTGGCTCCTGTTCAACTGGCCATTGACCAGGACTCCAAGATGTCTTTCCACAAGGTGCACTCCAGCCCCTTGTGCCCCTGTCTGTAGGAATAACCAGGATTACCCCATCCTAGGACAAGAGGGAATATTACAGCTGAGCCCATGTGAAGGTGACAGGAATGTGGAGGGAAGCATGTCATAACTTCCTGGAGCTTCATCATCTCTCCCAAATCACAGAAAACAGGCAGAAACACCACTATGTTTGTTGTTTGATAAAGTTTGGGGAGATTGTTTAAGGAGAATGAAGCAAACACGTTACACTACATCATGGTAGAATTGTCTGAACTTAAAAAACAGCCCAGGAAAATGTTTATTCTCATTATAACTAGGAAGTACAAGCTACTATTCATCCTCGTCCAACGGAAACTAATAGCCACAGTTCCTAAGAAGGGGGGCTGTTCCTCATACTGTTTTCTTCTCTGAATAAAGTTTTATTTTTCTCTGCCAAAGCAGTAGATTGATGAATTATTTTTACAGGACTACCCTACCAGAGAGGGGAAAAAAAAAAAGCAACAAGGAAAAAAAATGCCTTGGATGATAACATCTACAGCTCTCCTAAAAACCTGAGCAGCTTTGTGTCAACAGAGTCCCAACATCCCATACAAATGAATCTTCTATTCCTGTATCCCATGAGATAGAGGAAGCTATTGCTTTTGCAAATGAGAAATGAAGCAGTGACTTATTCCTAGAGGGCTGGTGAGAGTTCATACCTAAAATACATTTTGCTGCAGGGTAGTCTGGCAGGACTATGAAGAGCAGGAAAAAAATAAAGTCATCATTTTGAAAAATCCACTGAGCTCACAACAGGGGCATGGAATAACTCAGCAGGCCTGAGGACAGCAGACAGAATGAGGCAGAATGAAAAGGGAATAACTAGGAGGGACAGTTGTTGGGACCAGGAGGAACTAAAGCTTACAGACCTGGATTTCTGGACTTTTGCAAAACAGCAGCACTGGTTTTGCACAGAAATTGAGCATCTCTTGTTCAGTCTTCCACAATCTAAAGGAAAAGGGATTGTCCAAATATTCCTATCACTAAGCCATTTCTTCCTCTACTACTTCTCACAGCCATTGTCTCACCAAGACTTTAAGCATGAGAAATTAAGGCTAGAAACTTTAACTCATCTTAAGGCAGGAAAAGAATTCTAGATACTAGTACTAGAATTCCTTTAACTATCAATAAACCATACACCATTCAGGCAATAATAAATGCCTCCAGTTTACTGCCCAGCTTTAAGAACCACAAATCTCAGATCAGTGTTACACAGTGGAAAAGAAAGTTACCAAATAAAAAAAGAAAAGTCTGTGAAAGTGTGTTTGGTGTTTTTCTGCATTCCCCTTCCCCTGCTTCAGGGGAAACCAAGATTTGCAGTTAAATTCTTGCTTTTCAGACAAAGAGGAAACTTAATTGCAGTCTTCAGGAGACTGAATTTCTATTGAATGAGATAATGAAGCATAACCAATAGCATTTCAGTGCCAAGGCTCAGAAAGCAATTTGCTAAGATGCAGAGGTGTAGAGCAACCTCCTCAGCAGAGTGATTCACTGAAGCACCACAACTGGCAGAGACAATCAGTCCAGATAGAAGAGTTTCACGGATGACAGTAAGCTTGAAGCTTGTAAAAGGCTCCAGCTCAGGTAAACTGAGAAAGATGTATTACCACTGAACAGGTAAGTAATAAAACATTACTGTTAAAATTAGCAACATACAGGTATAATACCTTCCCTAAGAACATTGAAGCAAAAATCTTTACTGTAACCACTGAATTTGTCATGCAGTCTCTAAGTAGTCCCTGCTGTCAGCAGTACCTGGATTCAACAAAACAGGATGCTGCTCAGGACAGGAATGTCTAACTCTAGCCCTGAATAAATGGATTCTTAAAATGCTTACTAACTCACTACACAATACCTAGTACTGTATCACCAGAAGCCCCGTTTTCTACTGCTAGAAAGGACCAGTTGAACAGCTTCATTTTTCAGTGTATTTTTGAAATGTGCTTCTATGAGCTTAAATGATGGTCTTGAGTCATAAGCTCTGGAATTCATCTGTTCTGCCCATGCTCAGCTATCTGGAATGCAAAAGGCTGGAAAAGAGATACGAGTTTTTGGTTCTTTACGAATTTAGTATGTCCTATAGTCCACCATGCATATTCTCCCTCCAAAAGCAACTTACAGAGTAACTTAAGCAATCTATAGAGATATCCCTTCATCTTATGTATTGCTGTAGAAACACCTGACATACTGGGAAATCCAAAATGAGCTGTACAAAGATAGGTGATCTCACACAGGAATCCAATTCTTTTATCATTGGTGAAGAAAATACAACTTCATTCAACTTGGAATCAGCTCCAAGTTGTGAGAGTTTGGTGGTTCTATCACTCAGGATCACTTGCCCACTTAAATACCAAATGAACCAAATGTTTACAAACAAAATCAAGAGCAGAACCAGAACTGACAAACTTCTATAAGCATGTAAAGAACCAGTCAACCTACCACCTAAATGAGACAGCTGCTCCCTCAAGAATACCCACCACATTTGGGTTCATCTGACAGCACCGCCTCAAAAAAAAAAAAAAAGAAAAATTCCTTGGCTGAAAGTAGGATGGACTACAAGAAAAAGAATTCACATTTTTCTAGACAACTGTCTAGATAGACCCAGATGGTGTTGGGTCACATACCCCTCTTACTAAAACAGAATGGGAAGAGGAGAAAGATCTGACACTTTTCTCTCCTCTATGCTGATTTCTTTCAGATCCTTCCTGGTACAAGACAATTTGACAGAGCAAAGTCTCAAACACATACTCCTCAGACTGACAAGATCTAAAGAAGATTTAAATTAGGGAAGAAATTGTACAGCCTTGGTTTCAACTGAGAGACCTCAAACACAATATCCATCACCCAGTAAAGACATTTATGAAATGGAATCTCAGTGGATGTCAGGAAGAAAGGGCTTGGGATTTGTAGCAAAAGCAAATTAAACAGCTTCCATCACAACTCTCCAAGCATCTGAGATTCCAGCCAGAAGAGGGTGTCTAGCCACATCCAACTGTGACAAAAAACATGAAGCAAAATATTCAATTACTTAACTTCACCATGCTAACAGGAAAGGGAACCCAAATCTACACTTCTAGATTCTGGTAGCTCTGGATTACAACGTACAGAAGTTCACAGTCCATTCCTAACCAATTAAACAACAAAACCAAGACCTTCAACCAAGAACTATATATCACAATATTCCTGGGCTTTGGGGAGCTTCTGTTAGAGATCTTACCTGGTTTAATTGTACAGATTTAGTACAGAGTATCTACACAGAGCAAAAGATGGGTAAAGATCACACACTGTTGTCATTAGCAAATTCCCAACTAGTTGTGTTAGTACACAACTGACATCACAGATTGTACAATATCATGTCCTTGAAGTAGTATTTGTGAAGGATGGAAATGTGCCAAATTCCAGGGTCATGGGTGGAAAAATGACATTAACAAGTATTGAGGGTTTGTATTTTTGCACCCACATTTAATCCACAAACAAAAAGCACAAATACTTAACATGCTGCTGCCTTGGCACCAAAACCTACCTTTGCCCTGCAAGTGGCCACAAGCCAAAGTCAGCATTCAGAGGCACTCCAGCACTGGCATAAGCATGTTTCCACTGAAATCAGTGGGAATTTCCTCACTGAGCTAATGAGAGGAGACCACAGCCAACACCAGTCCCATCTGTACTGAGTATAATCCATCATTCTAACGAAGTAGAAAATTCATTCATACACAAAACAAATGAATGCTCAGCACAATGATACATGAGATTGAGTCCAGTAGCATTATCAGCTCTATGACAGTCATATGCAGCATTCCTGCAGGTCCTCACTAAATATGAACAGGCAAAAGGTACATTATTTATTACCAGTCTCTGAGCCATGCAGTATCTTAACAGATGTTTAAGTTTTTAATTTCTTGAAAATCTCAGCTATTGTTTAATTGTCATCCCCATCTACTAAAACACTAGTTTGCTGCCCCCAGCTCTGACTGAGAATGTTGCAACTTCTAATATCATTCTCCTAGCCCATTTTCTAGCTGGAAGATTCACCCCCCAGCATAACCATTTTACAGAGAACTAAAACATGATTTCATCTGTCAGATTCCTTGAAACATATTAAGGAATTTCTGCATTCCCATAGGGTCAAAAAGCCTTAAATTGAAGAATTGCTGACAGTACTCATAATAGGCAGAAAACTGGAGTGTATTTACTTTGTTCCATGTATTCTTTCCATAGGCATCCTCTCTTGGCCACAGTCAGACTGCTGTGCTTAATGGAAAATAGGATCTGTGTGGAAGTATCTATGTCCCACAAAGAGTCTGAAATGAAAGGCAGCACATGCACGTTTGCTTATATTGCTCATCTTCTGCAGTGACCAGGTGCACCGTCTATTTTATCCTTCCACTCTGTCCACAGACACTGTATTCAGTGCCATGTAACTGACAGAATTGACACATATTAATATAAACCTACATGTTAATTTGAGATTGCACAGGACAAGCACCAGAAAATAGCATTAAACCTGCAAAGATGCCCAAAACAATTATTTGCTTCTCTTTCCAGTGAAATTAATATAACAGTTCATCAACAGCATTCAGGGAGAAAGTTCTCAGAAAGGGAATAATCATTCTGCAATTTCAAATATTTTTAACTTAAACAGGTGGTAAAAAAGTCAAATCTGTCCACAGATCTCTAGAAAATCTCTCCTAGAAGAGATGTCATGCAATACTTGTGAACCCCCACCATTCCCCAGCCAGTATCTGCTTCAGCAAGAAATTCTCAGCCATACAACATCATCATTTCATCCTGGCTGAGTTCCCTGTGCTGTCCTTATCTCCAGCTGCTGAACCTGCCTCACCTTTTCAGAATCTATTTATATCACATGCCAGAAGGCAGCAGGGATTGTCAGCTCCCACCTGCATGGGACACAGCTCTGTAGAGACAGAGGACATGATTCTTACAATAGGAAAATTGTTTGCTCCTTCCAGAGGAAAAAGCAACAGAAAACTTTCATGTTAAAGGGTAAACAAAAGCAAGGAGTAGTAGCTGGTGTAAGGTAGTGATACACACAGGGGAATACTTTTGCTAAGAGCACTGCAATGAGACTTAGGACAGTGAGAGCCCTGCAGGAAGCCTGCATGCCAGGAGCCATGGCAAGGGCTGTGCCACGGATGGGCACGCTGAGAGACCCAGTGCAGAGCCACAGAGCAGGCTTCCCTCCTCTCCCTTCACACACAGGAGCTTGCCAGGGTGAAACGTGTCCATGCCAGTCCTAGACAGTGTCCCAGTCACCACGCAGATCAAACAGCAGCAAAATTAAACTGGCTGTACCTATACCTTTCCTCTCCCTACCTAAGTACAAAGTGATGAAGCCCATTTGTTATTATGGGCTTTAAGTGGTTTAATACATGCCAAGTAACTGGTTAAACACAACGAGAAAATACATCTCATCAAAGCCTCAGTATCAATAATCAGAAAGTAGGAGTGAAAATTAACTACCATAAAGTATCCAGCAGATTAGTCTCGCTGCTTCAACATGACAAATATATATTTTTCAGTGTCAGTCACTCCTTCTAAGCACTGCAGTGTTTGCCCCAGCTGCCAGTATGATGGCAACATTTTTTTCTCAACTGTATGATCCATTTGCAAAACTGTTGCTTGAAAAGCAGTATTAAAGAAGTTAAACTGTACTTATAGTATATATTTTGGCCTGTGGTGTGCAGTGAATTGATAAGTCATCTATTATGCTTAGTGATTATCTCAATGAAGACATTCGAAATAAATTTAAAAACAATCCAGTATAAATATCAAGAAATCCCACTCTGCTTTTCAACAGCTTCACTTGGATAAAACCAAATTTCACAATTATGAAACTGACCCCAAGGCAGCAAGAGATCCTAAATGCTTTTGTGTTACTCCAGGAGCATCCTTATGGGACTCTCCCTTCTGATGGCTTATGAATGGCTTATTCCCACAGCAGGGGTGCTCCTGTGGGAAGAGCAGCAAGTCAAACACACTCAGGGGATGCAACCAAAAATCACCACAGGGGACTTTTCAGAGTAGACAAAGAGCACAAATACCTAATAGATGCTGTGTTAGCAAGGGAAACATCCTGTGCTTGTCAGCAAGATTATCCTCTCTAAATCATCCATCTGCTTTGTCCCACTCAAGTCACACACCACAATTTTGAAGTGGCTGGTGAAGAACAGACTTTTGGCTGAGCAATGCTCTGGATGAGAACCCATGGAGGAGACACATCCTGGGCAGCAGGAAATAGCAGGCAGATGCATGGTGGACAGAACAGGATTTTGCAAGAGTCACTGATGAGCTCTGTAACAGCAAAAAACTCCTGACAGATTTCCTACATGGCACAGATCAGGAAAACCCCTGTGCACACCCTCCCTCACCTCACAGATCCAGCACCACAGGTGGCAGGAGCTCAGCTCTGTCCCAGCACACTGTAGCTCCACTACTCAGAATTTGAGCTAGGTATTCAAGAGTATTTAAATGGGTCTTGGATCCAGCTCTGACCTGATGCCAGGAAGCTCTGTCAGGAAAAAATTTGGAAGTGTGGTCTGCTCAGTATTAAGAAATCTCAAAATATTTTTGGCTATTTAATCCAAACAGTAGAATTTAAATCTTGAAATTGAAAACAACAGCTTTACCTCCCCAAGGAAAGAGGTAGGAAAGACCTCTCTAGGGATGCAAATTCTCAGGGAATCATTCTAAACATGTACATTTTTCCCTCTTTCCTACTGTCAAACAACTTTCCTGTCCAATTTTAGTAGGAGTTACTGTTACATTGATTTTCCATTAACAGTATTTGTCTTCATGAGCTGCAATTTTAATAATGGTAACAAAAATAAACAGATCATCTCCCTACTGCACTTGTATTTTACTAGAATCCATCAGAATTTATGAAATTATGAGCTTCAATTGGCTACAAAAAAAAAAAGAAAACAGTGATATACAGTATTATTTTTTGTTGTCCTAGAACACAGCCACTACATTGCAAGTAAGCGAACAATTCTAGGGAAATATCTCTTACATTAAAAACAAATGTTCACTACTTTATTACTAACAATCCAAAAGCATAATTCATTTTCATATTCACATATCTGCCAGGAATATTCACTTGTTCTTTAATAACAAGAAGCCATTCAGCTGCTCCTGCTTTTTTCCCTAATTATGAAAAATGTCGTCCTTCTAATTTTGAGTTATAATAACAGGACTGCCCAGGGTAGCTCAAATTCCCATCTTTCTATATGTGAATTGTCCTTGAACAAATGCAAGGTAGCTAATGCATCAGCTTGTGAAAACCTTCCCAGGTAAGAACCAAGGGAACACATCTGCACGTGTCCTTGAGGCACACTGGGACACCACCTTCCAATGAGAAATCTGTTTGCAGCCTTAGCTGATGAGGCACAGAATGCATTTTAGTACATATTCTGCCTTAGTCACTTCCCCTTAATATCAGCAGAGAACACTCTCTGCAGATACTCTACTAACATTTCACACATTCTAAAGCATTTATCTTTTCCATACATGCTGCAGTGCATTAGGGGAACATCTAAAGCCTACAGTCTCATCACAGCCTGTGGGTGGGAAATTTCTCCTTGTATTAAGTGACTTATAAAGCACAGGCAGCTTCACATCACTGCTGCTTTGCACTGGGCAGAGCTTCACATTTGGAATTATCTATACCACCACAAACCACAGCACAGAAACATTGATGAGTTTTACATCCATGACTGATCTTCGTGGTATTTTCTCCACCAAAACATCAAAGTTTCATACACATTTAATTCAAGATGGTTTAAGTTTACTCCAAATTTAAGCTAATTACACTTCACAGCATTTTCATTTGGTGAATTCAGTGAAGTCTTAAAAGTCTCAGGCCTGGATACTGAAGCCATGTGCATGAAGAGCACCCACTGCCACAAAGGATATTTTAAAGCAGGGAAGACACTCTTGAGGAGATCATCTAGATCATCAGTGAAAAGCAGATGTATTGGGGATAAGAGGAGGGAAAAGGGACAGAGACATGAATGGTTGTAACTGCCAACACAAAGAACAAAAAGAAAGAAGAATGTTGTATTTAATTGCACAGAAAAATCATTTCATTATACACAAAACATAAAGCACCTGTTTTTTTAATACTTACTGTGCCAGTTTAATAAAGCACAGGTGGACAAAGCCTCCTGGAGGCAGCCTCATGGCTGTTCCAGTATCCTGGGCTGCCCTGCACAGTGGTATTCCAGGGGAAAGTTCATCCCAAAGAGATATGCTAAAGTCCAGGATAATATCCAGGGAATGTCCACTTGATGCAGCCCACATTTGGCCAAGAAGGCCAAAATGTATACAATTATATTCATGTATTGCTGAGCCCAAGTTCTCTAAATTTTTGCCAATAAACATTTGTTCACCCACTTGTTAGTTTGTTAATGCAGCTACAGCATGGTACCTGCCACAGCCATGTGATTTTTTTTGTTGGCACAAATCCCAGAGGAGCTCCCATCCACAGCAGGTTTCTCCCTCACAATACATTTATCACAACAGTTTGCACGTCATAAAAAGCAATTTCTAAGTTCATGTTGTTTTAACTTCTCCTCATATTTCAGTGACCCAGCAGACATGCTCTGCTAAGTTAGAGAGGTGAGCCTCATCTTCCTCTGTCTTATTCCTTCCACAAGGATTTTTCTCTCTGCAGCTTGACTGTGATATTCACCCCGGCCATCATGTGAAGCTGCTTATTTTGTCGAGAGAAAAGTCTCCTGGCAGACTGACAGAAGAGTGTGTCAGTCTCAATGGTCTCATCTAAGGAAAAAGTTGTACCTAAAGAGCCACCCCCTTCTGCAGCAACTCGAGTACAAGGGCTTAACTGGGATGCCCCTGCTTCTTTTGCCAATTCACAGTCTAGGACAGTATAGCTTCAGGCACTTGGAGATATCTGGAGTTTTGCTTGTGTTTGATTTTTGCCTCATTTTTGACACAGGTTCATGCTCCCAGAAGCAAGTAATTTCATAAGCCCTTCTACAAGATAGTAAGTAAATACATTGTGGTTCTGCATGAAGGAACTGCAATATATACTGAAAATCAATGCCTGCATAATTCTGAGGGCAAGAACTTCAAGATGTAATTTTACTTCAATATCTTATGTATTTACATGCTCTCACTGGGTACCAATAAAAGCTTAACAGCATTCAGTTTGAATACAGCTCTGCTATGGGTATGGACTTTTGACAAAAAGTGTGCTATTAAAGCAGCTTTGATCTATTCACTCTGTGACCTGTTCTTGTTTTCTAGTTAGAGAACAAAGTCAGAATCATAGAAAATTATAGTCAGCAGATTCAAAAATACAAGCAACTGTGGGATAGCAGACAAGCAGTCTGTGGCTAGCACAGGGAATGAAGTGCCACTGGATTCTTATCCTTCTATTTTATCTTCACATGGTAGCCAGTCCCCATCATGGTTTTGACCTATTATATCACAGCAAGGGCCCTCCCAGTTGAAGAGCAGTAGGGTTTCCATGCAGCAGAGAGAAAAAAGAGCAAGTCAAGCAAGAGCAAAGAGCAGCAGGACCCTGAACAGTGCTCAGGGTCTGAAGCTGGGGCACGCAGACCTTGCTGCCCAATAGCTCTGCAAGACAAAACCCAGGGACAGCAGTGCAGACAGACAAGCAGCAGACAGCTTGGACAGCCCTCCTTGCCCTTACAAACATCCCTCTGGATGTGAGGTGTATTACAGCCCACCTTGCCCTTGCAGTTTTACTGCCCATGTTTCAAAACAGGTACTGCAAAGCTCAGTTTCTCTGACTAGGGTTATATGTAAGCAGCAGAGATGAGTCATTTTTCCCAGGAAGCACTTGCTTGATATATCTTTTATTTCAAATCAGATTCAAAAGCTTTGTCTTCAGCTTCAAAGATACTAGACAAGCAGCATAAGATTACAAACAGGGCTTAGTTTACAAGAGACTATGTAGCTGCCAGCCATCTTTCACAGCAGATTCTCTCTAATGCATCTAAACTAATATATCTAAGTGAAGGCTGAAAGAATGAAAAGCAATCTCTGCACTCACATGTCACTTGTAAATCAGTGCACCAGTCAGACCTAAGGAGAGACATCTCCATAATGAAAGGAGGTCCAATATTCACAGACTTCACAATTAAATCTACCTGATGAAATACCAGCAGGGGGACAATTAAAAAAGAAAACTAAGTATTGTGTTGCTTCCTTTGGGTTTTATGATATTTGGGAGCTTGTTTTATTTTAGTTTGAAGTTAAATAAGGCCTGGAAACTTCTGATGGATTTTACTGTGATGAACTGAAGACAGAAAATCTTGTATGGTTTCCCTGCAATTGATATAAGAACTATAGCACACAACTGGGCTACAGCACAGTTTTACATGTGTGCAAATTTGCACATGTAGCATGTAGTATCTGGAATGTGCTGTGACCTGTCCTAGAGGATATTCCACAGAATTTATCCATAAAACTCTGAAATAAATGTACAAAAATAAAAAACCTTGGGGAAAGGTAAATTTTAATGCATCCATATTTTTAGAAGGTTGGGTTAAAAATACATCATTTTCCTTAAAATGACAAACTGATGATTTTTGACATTCTTCTAGTAGAAAAGCAACTGTTGCCTTCTCATAAGCTTTGCACAAAAGCCTTTGAAATCTCCCTATTTGGCATCCTCTGAACACCAGGCAATTTTAAATATCTCATCAACTAGGAAATGCAGGTGGCAAAAGAGGGTTGATTGAGAACAGAGATTGAACTGTAACTCTGAACAGCTTCTCCTGTGAAGGAGACAGAAGAACAAATTGCAATACAGTTCACATGAGTGAAGCTGTATAATTGCAAAATGCAATCTCTCTCCATGGACGAGAACAAAGTTTCCCTATCAATATTTATAAGCTTGGTATTTCTGAATCTCATTAGAACATGTCTGATACCTCACAGGTTGTGTAGAAAATAAAAATAACGGCATATTTGCCATGGTTTTTGAGAAATGCCAACTTCTTTTTAAATAAACACCATCCTGCATCCACCACCCCGTGCTCACGGAATGTTCTGTCTGATGTTCTGCTTTAGGGAGTGTTTGTTGCTGCGTGTAGCAGAGCATGTCACAGTAAAGTTCATGCTTCAAAAAAGTCAAGCCTGCCTAACATATGTTCCTCTCCAACCTAGTAGAAATAAATATTTTAGTTACTTCCCCTCTTCTGCAGTCAGGCTGATGCTTTTCTTCTGCTTCTAGACACAGTCTTTTCCTTTGGGCCTCTTTCATTTACACAATTTGATAAAAGAAACACTCTTCCAAATCACTTAAATGAAAAGCTTGGTTGGCATTTCCTTCCCTTTTGTGCAAGATTGCCAAAGCCACCAAGGAGATCTCAAATAAAAAATTTAAAAAGGCATTTGAAACCACCATCCAAGCTTTTGTACAACGCAGGGGGTGTGGGGGGGAACAAACAAACAACAAACACACACATTTTTCAAAACTACAGAAGCCTCAGAGGCAGGTCACAGATTCCTGAAAGGGAAATGTACACAAGGGTACACTTGCCTTTACACACACAAATCAACTGTGCAGGAACAAAACACCCTCCTTACATCCCTGCATTAATTCAACTGCAAATATTATAGTCTAATAACATGCACAAGCAACATTCTTGCACAAACAAATCATCTCTACCCTCTATTATTCTCTTTATAACAAAACCATTTTGAAAGTTCATTTTGAGCCGTAAGAGTGACAGAGTATATTAAAGGCACTAAAATAATGAAAATCCTGCATTATTAAAGCTGATATATCAATAGAGGCAACACCCAAAAATATATATCTCTAGGTTATCACTCTTCCTTGAGCAGATCAGAACAAATATGAGCATTGCACATCATTCAGCATGAGGATATGGTTCAGCATGTTCAAACCTGGGCAGGAATAGTAATGAGAATAAGGGAATTCTTATAATAGAAAAGTCTTTACAACAAATTCCACGTTGAACTACTCCACTGTTAAAATAAATCTTGACACAGCTTTACATTTTCAAGTTCTTTCTAAAATCTTGTTCCTGCTCTGCTAAACACCAAGAACTCCCACTTGGATCTCCAGGACTGCTTGGTATAAAATAAACTCCCCTTCCAACTTTAAAAACAAATACACAACTACTGCTGAAGAAAAGAAAAATTAAGGATGAAATTCCTCTAAGAACAAATAGCACAAATCACCACTACTGAACACAGAGAACCACTCCAGTTGTTTGCAATGCACTGCCAGAAATATTTCACATCTCCCTGATATAGAAACAACAGCATACAACAATAACACATTTTGCTCCTTTGACACAAGTGCTTAGATATAAAAATCCCTAAAAGGCACAACAGAAATCTAAAACAATTCAAGAACAGCAAAATGAAAAGTAAATATGAAAACCTGTCATTTTATTATGATCTTTCCTAATTAGGAGTAAACAATAAAATGTTATGTAAAGAGCACTATATTTTCCTTCTGTTAGTTCCACAGAAACTGAGCTAAAACAGGAATGTTTCAGTGACATGTCAGCTTCTTTCTTTCCTTTCTTGAGTTGTTCCAGGCAGTAATTAATGCTACTGTAGGGACTCAGTCATTGCCTTTAACCAGTGAAATCTCAGCAGCCATTCTCCTTTTGAGCCTCAGAATCAATTTCAATAAAGCACATCAGGGATCCAACAGCAGTCAGAGGTCAAAATCCCACCACATTAAGTGAAACTTGACTATATTGTAAGGAGTAGTTTGCTTGTCTAAATCCACCTCCAGAACAAGATTAAAGCAACACTGTAATCACAATCAAAAACTTCCTACCAGTTTCGATATCACAGCTGCCTCACACCAAACTCTTTCAGAAAGGAGGAGAAATGTATACATACATACACATTTCCCCACTGTTACAGTCAGGAGGTTTAAAAGACAATGAGCTTACTTGGTCAGTAAAACAGCATATTAAGCTAGTACAATATTTAGTATTCATTATAGACAAAAACATCCCTCAGCAGATTGTGTGTGTTTTAGGTACATATGGCTACTCTAAAAGGCATGTAACTGTTTTACTACCACCCTGAAATCAAATGACTCTCCATTTATCATTAAATCAAGAAGAGTCCAGAAACTTCCATGTTTTCTTCATAAAAATAGCACTCTTATGCAAAAAACTCTGCTTTTGCAACATTACCTATGCCAACACCCAACAGCAGGATATTCACAAGGGCCTGTAGGCTAAAATGGTCCCAAAACACACTCACAACTGCCCTTCTCCCCCAGCAGGCTAACAAAGAGGTAGCAAAGTCCCAGAGGCTTGGATAAGTGACTAAACAAAGAACTTTTTTTAAAAGGCTTAGAGATACTTCTTTCCTTTCAGAATTTTCCAGACAATTACTGAAGTCAGCAATGACCAAGAAATAATTAAATGCCTGTGGTGTGATAAAAGCCAGATTTGAAGGCACAGCAAGGTAGAAGAGAAGATGATCATTTTGAGCACTAACCCACTGGGAGCCCCTGATTTAAATCCTTATGTCACTGGTGGTGTCACTTGGAGGAGACAAGCGTTCCTCTGTGCAGCCCTGGCCCACTCCTGGGGACAGCAGCAGCGCTGCACCTTGCAGAGCACTAAGCAGATAAATACTCTGGACGCTGCAGAAATTCAGTACAGTGCCCACGGGGCACAGGAACCCCGCCAAGGATGGATGCTGGAACAAGTCAGGAGGTGGTGTTTCATGAGGCAGACTTTCATCCTGAAGTCAAAAGTCAAAAGAGAGCTGAAGCCACAGTTCACAATATTTACCCTTTTTAAACCTTTTTATTATGCCCACACTGAGTCATTCCCACACAAGCTTCTCAGCGTGCAAGGTTTGCAGCAGAAAGGAGTTTGTCCCAAAAGTTTAGGGAAGTACACTGGACAATGAAAATGTAGCTCACTGCAAGTTGTATTTCTGCTCTAAAATAAGTATGCACGGTCCTCGGGTGCCAGAAGGGGAAGTTTGCACTGGACTTTCAGGTACTTTACAAGAGGCATAGAATGAAGCCCTTCCAGCACAGCTCACAGACACCACAGCTCCCCACGGCTTCCAGGTGCCCATGGTTCTCAAAGCCCAGTAATAGTTGTCATTTACAAACCAAAATATTCCTAGGCACTGTCCACCTGTCTTGAACAGCATCTGTGACATGAAACTGTTTATTGAAGTGGCTGTATCTGAAGAAGTGACAACATTTTGCTTCATTTTCCTTCCCAAAATTCAAGTAGCAAAATCAGGGCACCAGTCACATAAACCTTGCTCTTACCATTTAAAAACATACCAATAACATTGTTCTGTAAAAGATTACTTTGGGCAAACTGCACGTCCAGTAAACAGCATCTTTATTTTTTGCTCAGTGGTAAAATGACTGCCTTGGAGAAGGCTCTGAATGCAGATCAAACTGAGGGAGCTGCATGCAGGTCTCACACGAGCTGTAGCAGGAGGAGAAGGACTGGCTGAACAGTCAGACACTCAGTAAATGCCACAATGCAAACTCCTTCCACCCCTCAACACAGGCAGGGTTGAAAAGAAAGGGCTCACCGTCAAAAAAATCCAAGCAGCTGAGACTAGTAATGTATTCCTTTGATATTTAAGTGCATAACCTCCACAAATTAGGCTTTTACTTTAGCACCTGCTAAGGACAGAGATGTTAAGCACCAACAAAGCTGTTCTCAATTGCCTATACCACATGTGATTTTCTGAGGTATGGGGATGGTTTCCAGGGACTAAGGATGGATATGAAAGTTACATGAAAAAATTATTTCTTCTCTGCAGCTTCACGGTAAACTCCTAGATTCAAACCCCACTTACCAGCAAAAATAAATACACCAAAACATTTGAACTCTCAAAAAATTCTCAAAAAAGCTGAAAACTGAAGGGACAATCCATTAGAAGGATAGTCATTTAGGATTTTCATTTTGGCATGGAAAAAAGCTCTCATATCTCAGGACAGTGTGAAACAATTCTACACTTGTGTTCATTCTCCAGAACTCCAGTTACTCACAGTGCTGGAGACTGGCACTGTAGACTGCCTCTCTCAAGGCCAAGCCTCCAACAAACCATTCCTCATGCTGTACTGCCAAAAACTGTTCTTTGTGGCTGGCAAATAAAGCAGAGAATTTCTAGAGAGGATTACTGTGCTGGTAACTCCTGCTCTTGCACAGCATGTTGGTTAGCAGTTCAGTCATGCCTAACCTGGACTGGTCTGCATGCACATCATCCTGCACCCTGATTATATCAGCATTTGTTCTCAGTCATGACAGCAGTCACTGGAATATTAATGCATTCTGACACCTGCCATATCTATTGCCAGCTACAACTTCAGAGGAAAACAGGTAATATTATCACTCTTTGGAAATAAGTGGATGGTGAGACAACACTTGCAATATCTGAGCAAAAAGCTTTTCTGTAGAGAACTTCTCATTTTATATCATTCCAAATATGACTATATAACAGAAGGTGCAAACCTCAATCTGTTTTAATTAACAGTTACAGGGTTTTATAATGGGCATACCACATTTGGGATAACTATCCTTCAGAAAAAGCACTTTAGTAGGAAAGTGTTATTGATCTAATGGAAAGAATGACTGTCCCTAAGGATTACTGCAAGCAAATCTAATAATATTATATCGAATACACATCCAACTTGGTAAGAAAAAAGCCTGAAGTACCGAGGAGCAAGCCACAAGAAATTGCTACATTTGTCTACAGGGTAAAACCAACAGAGTATTTCCAAAATTAACAATTCTTTTAATGAAAATCAGCATGATATCTCTGAAGTTATCCACTAGCTTAACATTTAAAGTTATTGTTCCAGTTTTTTAGAAAGGTGGTGAGATTGTGAGTATTTCAAGAGTACTTGTCCAGGCTTAGCCAAGACAAAAATGTTATGTAAGGTCAAGTCAACACTGATCTGCATCATGCTGTCCTGCTTACAGGGAGTTGACCCAGCAACAGAAGTCCAGTTACAGCTGTATTTCAAGCCTGTCCCTATCACTTGATAAGGACAAACTGTCCTTGGGATTCAGAGAGAATAATTCCAGAAGCAACTTCTTCCCCACACTAGCAAGGTCTTCAGGGTGAGGATAACCCAAACAAGGGCACAATCTCTTTACTGCAGGTAGATGCCTGTTTTCAGGCAGTTTATTGAGCTACCCAGAGGGCAGAGGTGCCTAGAAAAAAATGGTTTGAACAGACAGCCTGCCTGCCACTCTTACTGTCACCTGCTCAGGATGAAGCCCTTCACTGCAGAAGCAGCTAAGCACTGGCACAAAATGTGCCAAGACATTTGAGTGTACTTGTTGCGACAGGCAGTACCTGAACACAAAAGGAAAAGAGGACAACCAGTCCAGAGGCTCTTCTGCCTGCCTGCCTTTGGGCTGGTTATACTCCAGCAGATGACTGGAAAAGTCAAAATGCTTGTAATTAAAAATAACCATCTCTGGGCACTCCACTAGTGTCACAGATTTTCAGTCAGCGTTCTCCCAGTACAAACTGTAAAAGGTTGAAGCCATTCTGAGGACTCAGACTGCCTTTTGTCCATGGATCTTTGGTGGAGGACAGCCTGACAACAATTAAGCATCCCAATGACCCCACAAGGCAAGCCCATCACTACCAGGGAATACAGCAGGAAAGCTATGAAGCCCTGAAAAGCTCTCAGACTAAAAACTCCTTCCTAGGAATTAACATCACACAACTCACTTGTAGACCCATCATCACCTTTTGCTGTGTAACAGAGGGCCAAATTTAGCCCTAATTTTAAGTGGGTATATAGCTTCCAGAAACATTTAAGGCTTAAAAAGTCTTCCATCTGCCCTTCACAACAAATAAGCTAAACAGACCACTGGTTTTCCTTTATTTAATTCTTAAAAAAATGTCTTATTCCCCTTTATGTCCTGTATACTGGTTATCCCCTTAGTGGTTTTTGACTCTTCTAGATTTCCAGACAGGTGCTCCAGAGGGTTGTCTTGAATGTAGAGCAAAAGAGCTAACTGATAATACTGGATATGAGAAAGGTAACTACCCTGTCCTGTGAAAGTTTTATTTTCACTTCCATTCCAGAAGCATCCAGAGGGGCAAACCACGAGGACTCTCCTGCTACTAGAGCAGATAATTCTCTCCAGAGAAGCACTGTCTGCTGACACTGAAAGCAGAAAATACAGGAATAGAAACAGAAGCAGGGAGCAGAAATTGCCCATGGTTGTGAGGATGTTCATAGTAATGAAAAGTTAGATCCTACAATTTCCACTTGGGTGGTACCCTGTAAGATGAAGTGTTGCATTTTGCCAAGTATCCTACTGTTAACCTTCACAATTCCTGAGGATGAGCTGTATTAATATCCAGGTGTGCTGGATACTTACCTCAAACACTGGAAAGCCTTTTTGAAGAAACACTGAAAAAGTTCTGCAACCAAACCTTCCACAGAGAGGCCTCAAAGCTGGCATTTTTAAAACAATAGATTGTGTACTGACAATCTCCATATATTCCATAGGATTATCTTCTCGACACTGGAAGAATTCCTGCCTGAGAGGTTCTCTGCCACCAGCTCTGAAGGGCTCAGGTAACATGCCTACTCTGACAAGTAGAAAAGCACAATGGGAACAGATCTACAGAGTAAATAGATGGTGTTAAAGACCAAATAATTGCATTATACACATTTCTGAGAGATTCCACTTCAGCTCAAATCTTGTTGGTCCCACTGACAAAAAGGCTCATTAGTCATTAGAGCATATTAAATAGATCCTAGATTGGATGAAACTGAACTGCAGAATACAAAAGAAAACTAGACTAGAATATATGCTCCAAGACTATCCCATGACACAAACAAAGGTACTCTAACCAAGGACAGTTTAGATACAAAATTCAAAAATTCACTCTTAAAGCTAAAATGCTAATGTAGAGAAAACATTTGCTCTCCTGCAGCAAACACTTTCAAAATATGCGGCATACCTGCCCTTTGGACATCACATCCTGCAAGAGACAAAAAAAGCATAGAGGTAATGGATTCCTGAACCTCCAGGTTCTCCTGGGATGCACGCACAGGTTTTGACTCTCCTAACAAATTTCTTCCTAGTTACAGCAAGCCTAAGAATCCAGCAGATGAGATCCTGTTTCAGCTGAATCACAGCCATGGAGATTGTGCAAATGAAGGCCTGACCAGGTGTGATTGTAGGAGGTACTGAATCACCACCAGCTCTCACAGATGATTCACAAATGCAGAACAAATTCTTCAATGCAAATAGGATGCAATTAGTGTTTTAGGATCAAGATATCTCTTCCAGCAATACAGTTAACTCCACGGTGTTTTTGCAAAGGAAAAAGATCATTCCATAAGGTGCTGAAGTACACACGATCCTCAGGCTAAAATTAAATTTCAATTCAACATGGAAAATTGGACACATCCTTCCTACAGGGAACAGGATCCACAGTGGTCCAAAGCTTGGATATAACCCAGAAAGTCTTCCCAAAGAGAGGACTTTTATCTTTATTTTTCTCTTTGTTGTGAAGCATTTTCCCTGGGAGTTACTCTGTACAGATCTCTATTCAATATTCAATTGAAAGGGGTTCCTGGTGACAGCATCTTGGCCCAGGCAGGGTTCAGTGTCTGTGTGCAGATTCACTCACAGGGCAAAGCCACTCCACTTAAATTATTGGCAATTAGTGGCATGGAAAGAGAACAGCCTCTGCACAGGGGCTCTCCCATGGTCCATTTTGAAAGACCTGCATCTGCTTTAGAAATCCTTGCGCTGCCCATGTTTAGACAGCAAGACAGGACCCTACAACTGCATTCCATTTGTCCAAGACAGAAAGGTCCTTGTGCATCATAACCAGTCTGGTCAAAGGGCTGGTCTGCACCCCTCCCCTGAAACCTTCTCTAATGGATTGGAGGCCCCTTCATTTGTCAGTCTTTTGCTGACTGATCACCACTTTCAGTTGTGGCTCATGTGCCACCACTGCCCTTGGACAGCAACACCAGGGCTTTTGCTTTCACAGCCAGCAAAACAATCAGTTTTATATCCCTGCAAAGGCAACAGCCCTTACCAAGGAACTAAGCTTTAGCTGATCCCCAGCTGGAGCCTTCCCCCTGCCTGATATTTATCTCCTAGATGTATTTACAGGCAAACATATCACTCTCTTGGCCTTTGCAATACTATGCTAAGCAAACAAGCCAACCTCTTCCCATCTCCTCTCATAAAGTAAGCTCTCTGTTTTCCTTATCACACTAGCAAGCTTTCCTTGCATCAGTTTATTTTCCTTGGACACGGGTCATCAGATCTGTACACAACATTCCAGAAGAGATCAATTCAGGTCCTTTTTAAGTGGCATTTATGTTCCCCACTGGAAGTAACTTCCAACCACTCAGTCTCCTGCAGACACTCCACTCCCATTGTCTGCACTCCTGTCCCCACAAATGCAGAGCCCACAGCCACCATTTCCATACCCCCAAGGCACAAGTCTCCAGAGGGCAAAGTGAGGATCTCAGGGGAGCAAATACCCAGCTGACATTCCCCATTCTGCAACAGTCAGGGATATTAGGGCACAGATGGTAAAGTCCTGTCCCAGCTGGAATTTTGCAGACTTTGAGAGCCAAATTTGGACAAATCTTCCCCAACTAGGAACCTTGACATAAAAATTGCAACCAGATGAATTTGGGTTTTCTACATTTCCTCCACACCAGGCATAGAAATACCAAGACAAGTTAAAGGACTGCCCTACCTGTCTCACCTATAGCATTTTCAGAGTTTCTTATGGGGAATATTACCAACACATTTCTTTCATGATAAATCTTCCCAATAATTCTTTTTATTGGAATTCCTCGTCTCTTTCAGTTACAACTGACAATATTATTGGCCTGTTTAAATTTTAACCAGAATGCTGAAAAAAAAACAGTGAAGTGAGCATGCAGCAACAAGCACTCTGCAAGGTTTTACTTCTGGCACTGGGCAGTTGCATTCAAGTCCTATTTACACCTTATTCCATTAACTGAAAGATTTCACTGGATGGATGCAGTTGCCTGGAAGCCCAGTATAAAATGCAATGCTTGGTGTCTTGAAAAAAAACAGACACCAGAGTATCAATTAACTGTGTTTTACATTGTAATACACACAGCATACCTATTTTGGAAAGAATATGTACTTGTTACATATATTTTAACCAGTAGCCTTCACATAACACAATAATTCATGTCCACAACTGATCATATGCTCCAAAACCTGATTTTAACCCACCTTCGTTATCAAAACATATTTTGCATTTGGCAAAGGAGAATCTAATTAGAATGCTCAGTGCCCTTCAAATCGGACTTCTAAAAAAACTCATCTCTTTATGAGATTATATAATTAAAGATGCATATATTGTTCAAAAATCATCATGTTCTACAGTTATAGCCTTCTGCGAGCTTCAGTTATCCCACTAAGAAACATTAATTGAACTACACAAGTCCTTGGTCAAAATACTATTTACAAACTCAGGAAACACTAAAAGCGTGCAGAACTATTCTATGCTTCTCGTGAACAAATAATTTGGCAGTACAGTATGGACACAAGTCAAAAAGAACCTGAAACCCAGAGTTTCAAATCTATAGCTGGTATTTACAATCCTGCAATTGAATTTGGAGGTCTTTTTGTGGGAAGATACAAGGTCACAGAGGGAATTTTGTTAAGAATGAGGAAAAACTGGCTATTAAATCAAGCACTATTTCATTGACATATACAAGATGTCTCTTTTCAGACACCAAGTCCCAGTTTTAAAGCACATTTCTCCCCTTGCAGTGAAAAGCCAGAATCAAACATTGACTGAAACTCTCCCAGCAGGACAGTCAGTAGCACTGAGCTAGTTAAACACTGACATCTACAGTCGTGTCTTGGGAAAAAGAGAAGGATCTGGAGAAGGATCCAACAAAACCATCACCCCGTGCTCATACCCAGCAGGCATCTCCCATTCATGATCACCTGGTGTGAAACTCGCTGCACAGGGAAAGGTCATGCTGTGACATCAGCCCTGCCACTGCTACTGTTTGTAGTGGCACTGGAAGGACAGACATGCACAGCACCACATGCAGGAGGCAGGAAAAACCCACAGAACTTAAAGCCAGGCCTGTGGCTTGGGTTTTCAGTGCTTGAACTTCCATCATTTCAACTGATGTTCGTTGTGTGCTGGCACTACCAAGAGGAGGAAACACCTTGCTGTTTCTACTGCTCCAAATGTGGGGGGGTTCAATCATACTATTGATTAGACCAGTAATTGCAATTAAAAGGAAAAATAGTCAATTTGATAAATTATTTAGTAGCAGAACCCCATACTGCCAACAGACCTGGATGAGAGGAACAAGTTTAATAATATTTCATGATGAAAAAAGAAAAAACAACATTCATAGCCAGATTGCATCTTTAAATTACATAACTAACACTAGCTTGACCTTGAATTTTCCTCAGGTAAGATCAAATGCCTGGATCCACACAAACCCTTCCCAGACACAAGTCTTTTGTTCTAACTGCTACAGAACAAGCTCTCAACTTTTTAAAATATCAAGAAAAAATAAAGCTCTAAGAAGTCCAGGGCAATAGTTATTCCTAGGCTCTCTTCATCCTGTGCCATATTTTTACTCCACTGTCAGCTCACCGTTCCTTGCTTTGTCACTCCAGCACATCACTGGAAGGATCACAGAAGCATCTCAGAAGTTCACTCCTGCTAAATTCTGGTAGCTGACAAAGTTGCTTTAAATATCTCTAAAAGCCAGAAAATAATGCTGGATGATGGACTATTCTTGATGTTATCTTATTACATCATGTCAGAGGCCTTGCTATTTAGAGAAAGAAAAATTCCTAAGATGCTCCAGGATGCTCTGCAGGCCTCACCCCTCACTTGACCATTAGGCCAGGATTCGGGAGTAATTGACTGGGGAGTGGCATTTGTAGCTTGACAAAAGTCCATGCCTTTGACATTCATGTCTTGTATCATGGCTAAATCTTCCCTCTCAGTTTTTTCCCAGCTCTGTTTATTGCTTCTTAATTTCTTAACATTAACAAGGCTTCCTCCTATCCCCAGGTTTTAACCTGCCCAGCACTGTGTCCCTCCACAGACACCTTCCTTATCACCTCAAAAAGTAGTCAAAGGAGCAGGAAACACAAGTATCCCTTCACAGACCGTACAAAGGAGGCACAGCATTACTGACAAAGATTTATGCTAACACTTCCATTTGATTTGAAGACTTGTATTGTCAAGCATCTCAGCATATGCCAAACAAGCTGCTTGCTGGAATACTTGGAAAGCACAGACTGCTGACAGGACACACTTGGAGGGATTCACCTTTGCTGCACACGCAGCAGCTGGCATTATCTGGCCCAGATATTTGCATCTCCTACGATGTGTCAGACAAGGATTGCTGTAGGCCCTGTACCAGCCCTCCACATTGCTTTCTTTAGAACCCTCTGGGGGGTTACATGGTCAGACACAGCACATAGGAAAGCTGTGATCACTGGGAATGCTTTAGGGGAAACATTAAATTAGATCTGAAACAAGTCCTAAGAAGGGTTACCAGGTAGGGTCTTGCTCAAGATACCTGCCTGAGAAACATTCTAACACATCTAACTTTAGAAAAGCAAACCCAGCACAAGGGTCTAATCAGCTGTCAGGATATCATCCCAGAACACAACGTGAGCCACAACTGTGCAGCCAAACTCAAAACAGATGTGACAAAAACCATTCCAGCCACCATAGTAACACATCTCTGATCTGCCAGCAAATGGATAGCACTTCTATTAAGATACAACAGTATATTTCACATCCTGCTGTTATTTTAATAGCATTTATTAAATATAGAGCTCAACGGCCATGACAAAAAAAAAAATACAGCTTTGCTGCATGCTGTAGGATACTCTTTTATTGTTTTAAACAAAATGTATTTTTGCTGTTTTTCTGAAATTCCTGAAGATACAAACACTGAAATTACCAGAGCTGTAAAGATGCCCAAGTCCCTCCCATTCTCTCTGGAAAGCTGCCCAGGGCTGGTCAGTGGAGCTGCCCAGCACAGCCCCCCAGTTCTGACCAACAGCCACATCTGCTAGGGTTCACCTCACCAAAAGCAGCAAAAATCTCCAAATTTTTGCTGACATTGGAATAGTAACTTAGCCTAGTACTAAAAAAAACCCTAAATATTTTTAACAGTGCCATTAAAAACCCTATTCTTTAATATAGCCTCATATATAGCTTCTTAATCTCAATTAAACAGTTTTAGTAAACCAGTGGTATAATGGAAACTCATCTACTGGTTCTTATGTGACCAAATAAGGAACATTTGGCAATAATACCCCTTATTACTATTTTCACCATGACTGCTGCATGTAGTCAAAAGATATCTTTGAGGCTGCATCAATTTTTAGTTTCCATCAACTATGAGATCAAGAGGTTAACCCTGGGACACAGGATTTTTTTTTTTTCCCCCCAAGTTCTACAGCTACAGCTCATAACATACAAATGGCCTTATTAATGCTCAAATTCTAAATAGAATTATAAGATTATTTATAATCTTAGAACTGCAAAGGAAATGTTTCCAAAGGAGAACCAATATTGTATGCACCAAGGAAGATCACACAAGGAAGATCACCAAGGAAGATCACCAAGGAAGATCACCAAGGAAGATCACACAGCCTTATGCCAAGATCTAGAGGACTGTGAGAACACTCACAAAATTAGCATGGCAACAGGTTGGATGGAGAAAAGCAGAGAGTAAACCACACTCTGAACACAGCAAGTCTCATTCCTCCCCATCCAAGTACAAGCACCCATCCCAGCAGTGTGACTCTACTGCAATATTGGCTTTTCCAGGAAGTCCTGGAAGCACTGTGGCTTCTTGAGACAGGCTATTCTCTTCCAGCCAGCTTCTACTGCCTCTTTCTTCTCATTTCCTTCAGTAACAGCAATAGCTCTGGGCTTTTTACATCATTCACCACAGACTCATCCATACCCTGAGGTGAGAAATGCAGAAAAATGCAAAAAAGCAAAACACCCTCAAAAGAGTTTTGAGGAGATAAGAAAAACTGTTATCACAAATTATGTAGGATCCAGGGGAGTCAGCTTAGAAACCATTACTCTCTGAGCAAGTCTCCAGATGTATGAGGAGGCCAGGCACTTATGTTCAGTTCTTGACTGATGAAATTGGTATGCACAGCAAACCCACAAGACAAACTATAGGCAAAGTTCTAATTGCCCTGATTACACAGCTCTACGAGAAGCTTCCAACAAAATAACATGCAGCAGTTTTCCTTTATTTATATCTGACACTGAAGAACATCACAGGCAATCCATTTTTAAAATCTCCCCTGAAAAAGCTATAAGCAGAAGCAGAGAGTAATAAAAACAGGAGATGAAAAAGCAGGGATCTAGTTGCTACCTTGAAGTATATCCTTTCTGCTTTAATGCTGCTGTTTTGCTTTATTTATGAATGTGTAGGTCTCCTAAAAAAATGCATAACACTTCTAATGACAAAATAGCAATTTATGATATAATTTCTCTATGACATAATGTAGCATGAAAATCTTTCTTGAGATATAAAGAAATGTTTTCTCTCACTAAATAGGCTCACAAAGCAGGGTGTGCAGAACAAACATTAGCTCTAACTTGAACTGAATTTCTCCCACTACTTCTGACATAAATGTCAACTTATTCAAAAGCTTATACTGAACTGGCAAAGTCTTTTCTTCACTTACTTCTCCTTCCTCCCCAAACAATTGAAGCGCAAGAAAACATATGAGCTACCTAAGCCAACATAGAGCCAAATATTAGAGAGGAGGGGAGGGGGAAAAAAGCACCTCCTAGAACCTTCAAAGATGAAATTCTCTCCCAGCTCTCTTCATGCTGTTGTGCAAAGGAGAGGTGTGCAGGGCAGCAACACTTTCACCCCAATCCCACACACATCCAGCAAAAGCAGGACACAATGTTATCTCTTGCACTAAGGAAACCCATCCTCTACCACAAAGGCCTGTTTAATCTCTGGCTCACAAGGTGTCTGCATGAAGCAATTCATATGTGCACACAGAACAAGTACATAGAAAGCACTGACATCTTTAAATTTTCAAAACTATTATTCATATATCCCATTTGCCAGGTATCCTACAACACAAATGGGAATGTATTGTCCTAAGAGTCAGCCTTGTCCTGCCACTTCAGAAGCTTACAGTTCAAGTAGTGACCCCTCTCACCAATAACAGTGAGTGGATTTCTCCTTCTTTCAGGTATTTGTGATCTTCATATTGAATTATGTATCATACTCACCAGCAGCATTACTTGGCCTATGTAATCAGTCTTCATTAAACACCATCACTTTTACCACTTTAACAGACTGACCAGTGAAATACAGCCTGGCACAGGCTAATCATTTGGAAGCAAATAAAAGGCTAAAAGAGACCTTGATCAATATGCAAATTATGATGCCAAATCAGCAAGCCAGAGCTGGCACAGCCTGGCCTCCAAATGGAGGAAGTCACCAGCTAGAACACAGAAATCTAGGTGGAAATTCCTGCTCCATCCCAGCTTCTGTGTGATTTGGAAAAATGCACCTGGCCCATAGATGATTTTCCCAAATGGTTCTTGGTACTAATTGCAGCTTTCAGGCAGGTCATTCACTCCCAAAGCCCATGGCAAGGAAACACAACCTCCTTAGACATTTGTAAATCCACATGGGTATTGATCTGCATAACTAAATATCTGAAAACAGCTAGTCCTTCGCTTCCCTGTCTTGACTGCCTCCCACTGAAATGAGAGACTGAATCAGAAGCTCTGCTGGCATAAGTCTGGCACACATTTATTTGGCATAAACTTGGTCCAGCAGATTTGTTGTCTCAAAGTTTAAAATAAACTAAAAACAAAGCTGCAGAGTCAAAGCTTCATACTTCATTCTTGGAAGCCTGAGATAGTTCTGGAGAATAACTACAAAAACTGCAAATGACAATAATACATTTTTAATAAAATTGCTGGTTTAAATCACTTGCTTTTAACATCTATTTTGCAAGTCTCAGAAGAAACCAAAAGCCATTTTGTGACAGCTTCCTCATTTTTATATATTATGAAAAATCTCCAGCTATAAATATACGTTATGAATGGAGTTTGGTACTGAGGACAATAGCTGGAAAATAATGCCTGGGGAAATGAAAAATGTACTGAGGCTTTGATATAATGCTGACAGGAAAAGGCCCAATGCATTATTTCAGCATCAAGGTAAATTTTCCGTCCCAAGGACAATATTTTACACAGTGATTGCTTTAAAAAAACACCAATATTTCTTGAATTTCACTTGTCAGTATTTTCCCCACACACACTTATACTGAAATTTCTATAAATCCTATTTGTTCAGGGGAACACTACCCATTTCATTCATTTGAAAAGTTATTCATTTGAATGTTTTTTTTCTACTCTTCTGCCCAAGTTTTCCAGAAAAATCTGCATATTGGGTTGTTTTAGCCAGTTAAGATAGAGGGGGGAGAAATAAGATGCTCTCAACACAGTCGTAGTGATCCTGAGCCCAAAAGAGATGATGTACATTTCATGTACAGTACAGGAAATCAATACTCTCCCCAACCACAGTCACAAATTCTGCATGTGATACAGGTCCTGTGCAAATTGCCAGCTGCAAACATTGTGCAGCACAGACTCAAGACACAGGCAGGAATTCTTGTCTTTCAAGAAACACCGGGGAAAAAAAAAAATTTAAACGTACTCTTTTAGCACAGCACCTCAGCAGTGCTGTGATTCCCCACAACATCAGGACGTGACACCACTAAAAGCAACTTGCTCTGTGCCCCAGCAGGAAACCCTTCAGACACATGCAAGGAGTTCCTCCTGCAAGGCTGCACATTGAACAGCTGCAACAGCAACTGCTTCTACACAAATTTCCAAATGCAAGAGGCATTAAGGGAAGCCTGGTCAGCACAAGATTTCTGCCAAGAAGGCAGAGATCACACTGGAACACAGTGACAACTGGACACTAGCTGTACCCTGCACACTCCAGCTGCACACAGCACCCTGCACAGAAGGCTGCTGGGCTCAACCCCATTCCCCTCTCACCCTTTCTCAGTTCAGGAGCTGCAGATAATCTTGGAAAGTTTTCCTCTTGTGGTATTTCCATACATGAAGACTTTTCCTAACTGAGCCCTTTTCTAACTATACACCCATTTTGTCTGATTCTTGTGCTAAGACAGAAGCAAGCAGACATGAACACACAGCAGATCTAAGGGGCACTTTCAGAGCTACAGGCTCCTCTGAAAGGAGGCTGGCAGGCTCCTTGGGAAGATACAAAGCTACACGGGCAGTGGCAGGGTCAGTTGTTGTTGTACAGAGCTGACTGCAGTAGGTTACTGTGCTGGCCAGGAGCAGGAGCACTAGAGAATTTATATTTGCCAATGGTTGCTATAATTCTGACTGTATTCCAACCAGGAAGTAAAAATTCCCTTGACTAGGTTTTTCAAAGTTGCTGCATCTTGAGTTTTAGTCACTGTCCCCTGTGGGTCTTTTCCATTTCCATCACCTGCAGAGCAACGTCTGTCTGTGTAGGCAGAAATGACAGCAACCCTGGTAAATGTCACTAAAACTTTCCTGCTTCAATCCAGGGAGAAGTTCCCACACTCACTGTTGCTTGCAGTGGCACAGTGGCCAATAAAACAAATTGGGACAAGGAAGATTGAGTTCTTTTTGTGATCAAATTACAAAAAACAAAATCAACAGTAGCTGAAGGGAACACAGGAGATGCAATATCTTGACTTTCATCAAACATCCACTACAATGCCTCACAAATTGCTTGAATCAAATTGGTTTGGACAGAAGCATTGTCAGGTGGCTGGAAAGTTAACTGGAAATCACAAGCAGTGAACGACATTGGGCAGCAGTATTTTGAGCAAAAATAGCATTTATAAGTGTGCTTCCACAAAGATTAACATTAAACTCCATTTTATATAACATTGCTACTGAAGCATCTGGAAAAACAAACAAGAAGCATATTAAATTTCTGAATAGTAACTGCACAGAACAAACAGAAGCCAGTTTGAATTGAAAGTATGACCACACAACGACTTACAATGCAACAAAACCATACTATTTTAACAAGCATGAAAACAGTACAGCAAGAAAAATAGCACAAAAGCAGTAAAAGCAAGAGATGCCTCATCATTTGGCCAGCAGAGTAGCAGAACTATGACTAAGGCCATCTGTTTTCCAAATATGCTGCCATTTTCCTGAGCAAAGTAGATCAGATCACAGTAACTATGACAGCTATTTATGAGATGTACCATCATTTGGTAATATCTGAAGACTAGACACCTCTCAGTAAAGCTGAAAAGTTTTAAAGAGGGGTCTCTATGTTTTATTACATGTCAGGAGATTTTTCTCGCTAATTAGCAAGCGATTTTCCCTGAGCAGCAAGGAAGATGGAATGCAATAAAAGCTGACACTTGCCAACACTAGGCAAGAAACAGATGGTCCTGCACTCAGTCAGAGAGACCAGGCTATGGACTTGGTCTCTTGATGTGTAAACATCAAGATGTGATCCCCTTTCTTCAGCATTACACTAATCTGGAAATAAGATTCCCATCATAAAGTCTAGATGTCACGCTCAAGCTGGGTTTACTGCTCTCAAAAACACCTTCTGTCAAGTCTGTAGCTGAAACACATGAATTTTCCTTTGATTTCTGTCTGCTGTCAACATACCTCAGGTCTTACACATATCAGAGAAATCTTCATTAACAGTCTATATTTTGCACAGCCAGTCTCACAGCTGATTAAGTCACTAGATAAAACACACTAAATTTCAAGTCCTAATTCCTTTAATCAACCATAAGAAAACACTCCACATGACAAAATAACAAGTCTTCCAGTTAATCTTCAGTAGCACCTACAAATTTTCAGATGTGAGAGATTCACTCCTCTTGCAGTAATATAAAGCATCCAAATGTTCTGCAACCTCTCCCTAGTAGGGTTTGGCTACTCAAGGCCTGCTCTGACCTGCCACAGCAATCCCAGCAGCCAGCTCTCAGGGTAAAAGCCAGGAAAGGTTTTACCCTTGGTTTGGGAGGTCGTTGCTCTACCAGGCTCAGCATCACCCTTGGCTCTGCAGCTCAGCTGCCCTTGCAGAGCAGGTTCTGACCTCAGTGGTCCCTGACATCTCACTTGTTTACCCACTACTGGGGTAGAGCACCTGGTATCCAAAGCAATTAACAGGAACGAAGTAACCTCCATTTGTTTGTACTAAACTACATTACTGCTAAAGCAAACCACTCCCAAAGCTTGCTCTATAACCAACCCTCGGGCCATTGTCACTAAACGAACACAGGCAGGAGAGAGTCAAAGCAATGAGTCCGAGCAAGGAGAGCTATGGTGGATATTACTGCTGATATTCTGGGCATGTTACTTTCCTCACACCTGTCCAACCCTCATCCGGACCCACTGGTCCTCTACACACCACAAAGCACCAGCCTAGTGACACTTTGCTCCCAAGCCCATAAAAAGCTGCAGTTGCTGAGGATCTGTTGCTCCCAAATTACAAGCCATACAATGCACAGAATGGCCTGGTTCTCATGGGTGCTCTGCAAAGGAAGGGGGGAGGCAAAAGAAAAAAGGAAAAGGAACCCTCAGGCCACACCTGCTAAACTCCAGAGGCTGCTCACCAAGATATATTTCAGTGTCAGGTATGGCTGTGAGGCTCACAAAGGGACATGCTGGTTACATGGCTCACTCGCTCTGTTTTGCAGAGGGGAGGGCACAGGGGATGTCAGACAACAAGAGCAGGAGATACATCCAGGCATGCTACATGCAACAGGGTGAAACACGCAAGTCATCACCTACTGCCCTATTCCTATGAACACACCACACTGGCTTAATTGAAAGGCCCCAACTTTGTGATCAGCAGCACCACATCCAGCTGGTGCTGCTAGTAACAGTCCTGGGACAGATACTAGAGTCAGTGCTATTTGAAGTCTTTTTAAATTAACTAGACAACACTCTCCACAAGTTTGCAGACAACACCAAATTAAGACCAGTGCTTGAAATTCTTATCAGATAGGTGAACGTTTGGTTGTTTCTTTTTTTTTTTTTCCCACCATGCAGGTGGATCAAACACCAGAACAGGGGACAGAGTGGGCAGGGAAGCTTTATCCTTGGTGATACCTAAAACTCAACTGGATAGGCCTTGTGCTTTTGTATACTCTATGAGCAATATTACTACAATGAGTTATAGAAGCCTGGACATCCAAAGCAACACCCTATCTTCAGGCTTCCTTTGGCTTGAAGTATCTGGCTTCTAACACACAGTAAATTAAATTTTACTCATCACTAAGCTGGAGTGAACAGACTGTCTAGTGGGTACAGACATCCTCAAACCACATTGCCTCTCCTTGATAGCAATTGTTACAATGGCACATTTTGCATTCAGCAGCCACTTTCAGGGCAAGTTAAGCAAACTGCACAGATTCTCCTCAGAATGAGGTACAAACCTTAGGTCAGCTACTTTACAGATTAAAAAGAAAAATAATGCACAATAAAACTCCTGATGGCCAAGGCAAGTAACTACTTATCTAACCAAAAGGACATATTCCCCCTCCTCTCTGGGTCCTGAGTGCTCTGGAGATTGCCTGCCCATGGGTTTTGTGAGCAGAGCAATTCTCAGCCTGCCATTCTTTGCCTACACTAGCTCACGCTGCTGTGATAAATTGTTACCTCTAGATGCACTGAATCTGCAGGAATTAAAAAAAAAAAAAAATAAAATAAAATAGAACCTCTACTTACGGTAATACTTCTAGAGAAGAGACAATCACAAAAACATTCATTTTAGCCATTTTGCAATGAGTAATGACAGAACAGATTGATTAAATTATTGATGTCTATCATGTAGGAATCTTCTTGTTCAGCAATAGATGTTTTCCTCTCGTAGCTATTTGGGATGTGTGGGAGGAAGAGAGGGTGATATACTTGCAGCTGTATTTGGATAGCATAGTTTGCAACCATTCAGTATTCTACTGAGATTTGAAAGCTGTTGACCTTGCCAGCAAATAGCAATTACAAGTTCAGTAGGGTCTGACTGTCCTAAAGCCTTCCTTTAAGGAAGCCTTCAGCTTATTAACATGATACCAGTTTTCAAAATAAGTAGAAGGATCTCCTTGCTCATAAGTACATAGCAGCATTACACATACTGCAGCCTGAGACCCACAGAGCATTTTTCTGGTTACTTGGCATTTTTCTTTATAATTGTGGTACTAATGATTCTATTAAGCAAATAGTGCTGAGAAACATTCAGGAAATTTATTTTGTGTAATGGACTGTTTCTCCATAAGGATGAGGTTCTATGGAAATACAGACCATAAACCTTCCCTTCTGATAGAAAAATACCGTGCTTTGCAGGATATTAAGGCTTAAGCGGTTATCAGAAAAATAAGGCCCAACTAATTATAACACTCTGTTCTTTCAGCCCAACATTAAAATGCACCAATTCAAAAGAAATGAAAGCTGCAGCCACAAAACATCACTACAGAGTTTTGTGGATCCCCTCATTTTGATGTTGCTTTGCCTTGTGAAGGAGCACGTGGCACCTGAACACTCCCAGGGTCCCTACACACCACACAAGCCTTGGTGTCCTGCACAAGGGGACCCACAACAGCCCATTCCCTGAACACAGAGCCCTCGGGGAGGCTTCAGCTGAAGCAGACCCCAATTGCTGTAATGCACAGCAGGACCAGGGCCCCCACTCACTACAGAGTCCAGAAGGAAAATAACTAAAAACCACAGCAGGAAGAAGCTGGGAGGGAGCAGTGGTGTTACCTGTGATTTTCAGGGTTCTCAATCATTACAAGTCTAACTCCTGAGGTAAGTAATGGGAACTCTCAAGAGCACAACAGGTCTCCTAAGGCTAGCAGTGGGAAGGCATAAGAGCACAGAAAGCCCATTTCTCCAAAGTGCTTTCTTTTCCAGGTGCAGACATGGACCTCTCTACATAAGTCAAAAGGTCTCACTAACTTCTTCACTGAAAAGAAGCCTTTTTTGAAGCACCACTCCTTCCTTCTTGGTTGTTCTCTGAAGACCTTTCCCCCAGCTATTGTTGCAACCTGCAATGATTTCTACTAACACACAAAAAGCTGTTGACCTAGCTAGAAAAGAAAAATTACAGAGTCACTGGGCACTTTAAACTCTGCTATAAAGATGCTCAACTAACCCTGTGATCAAGCACACAGAAAGTCATAGGTTCAGTCTCCTCTTTGGCAGAGGAAACTCAAACAGACTCTTTCAAGGATCATGTTTTAGCAACACATGTTTTAGGCTGGGGGCAAAGAAGAAAAAGCATTGCTTGTTCTCTTACAAACTGAGGCAGATCTACTCCATATTGAAAATTTAGACAATCACTGGCCAGAGAGGAGCACAGTACACTAGCAGAGGAAACAAACTTATATTGCAGTCCTTTCCTTCCTCCATCACTCCCTCAATTTATTTCTATTCTATATATAGCTTAAGGTTCCCAGTTTCTCCCTATCCCAAAGTACCCAAATCCAAAAGTGAAAACATTGTACTCACTCTGACTTCTCTCAGCAGCTACTGGCTGGGAACCATCTGTTCTCTTCTCCAAAGGGGATGTGGTTCAGCACTCAGAACAGTCACCCACAAGCTGGGTCAATTCATTAATACTAATCCTCCCTTAATACCACTTTCTACAGAGCAGCAGAGAACCCCTACCCAAGCCCTAACCAGTACCTATTAGGTCAGTGGCCCCAATAAAGCCACACAGCACAGGTGGGATTGATCTCCCTCTGAGACAAACAGCAGAATTTAGGGCACCTGTGGCACTTAAGTAGCAAAACCCAGATACACCTGAAGACATGAGCTCCTCCAGGGCTAATAGTTATAAGGATTTTAGTTTTGGACTTCCAGGTTGCAAAAGTAGTATTTTGTCCCATAACTGCCTTCTTGAGGATCTAAGCCCAAGTAAATTCAGAAGGAAGGGCCTTTGCTAGATGCCACTGCCTCCCTTTAAGTATCATTCATTTAGGGCTTGGTGTAAATGTGGGTGAAAGCCCAGACCCTTAAGGAATAACCCCCATCAGCCCTGTCCTGTATGCAGCAACCTTGATAACTTTACACCACCAGTGATGGATTAATGAAGACTGATTTGAACCAGCTGCACTCTGTCAGAGTATTTGCTCTGATCTTCATGCTGGCATAACTTTCCATTTTAACTGATTCTGCCAGGAATGAGGCTGTTACGGCAGCAAAGCATTTGGCAAAAAATAAAAAGTGCCAAATTTCACTACTATTATTAAGGTATTTTTCACAACAGTGAGAAGACTGAAGTGTCATAACCAACTTTCTGTCAAATGCTTGCACATGTTATTGAGGCTTCAAAAACTGAACTAAAATTTTAGGGTCAGCTGACTAGGCAATGCAAGGAGAGGCTTATGCCACAAACTCATATCCACAAAAGATGATTGTCAAGTTTCTCCGCTCTTTCTGTGCAACTTAGAGTTTGCTGTCTTTCAAGGAAAAAATTTAGTACTGCCCCAGGCTGCATCATGTACTGTAAGAGTAGCCATAGAAATGCACCTCACTGTTTATCTGTCACAAAAAGCACATTTTGTGGAGGCTCTTATGTCCACAAAGCCTAAATCTAAGATGGTGTTGGGCTCTACTCTCCAGTTCCCAGCATGTACATGCACACAAGCACAGGCTTGCCTGCTAATACCAGTTTTAGATTAACACAGTCTCATGCAAAAGGTGCTGGATTTAGTGAGGTGGAAGGACAGTGGAGTAGTGTGCAGCCAGGATTCAGGAGGGATGAAGCTGGCATGCCAGCCCCTGGGTCACAGGCTCTGATTACAGCCTGCACTCCCACCAGAGGGGAGGAACTGCAGATCACTTGTCAGACACCCCATCAGCGGCTGTTCCACAGTCTCAGGCACCTCCTTTATTAACTCTGCCAAAAGGTGCTCACTTTACCTTTGTCTGGGTAAACAGAAATCCTTCCCAAAGCATCAGAAATTATCTGTTTCAGACTTTAGTTGCAGGCACCCCGCTGTCATATGGGGAACAACAGTTCCAGAGGAGATGATCTCTGGTGTCTCCTTCTCCCACAGTAGGCCATGCAGCATTGGACACACTCCTGTTCCTGCTCCTGGCATCCTGCTTCGTTTTAGTATGCTTTCATTTCTCACACCAGGCTTAGCAGACAACAGACCATTTTGCATTATAATCCAGCCTCTCATTCACCTGATTGCTGCTGTCCACTCCAAAAATACCTGAGATCACAAGTATGTCTTTGTTGCCAGGTACAGCAACACTGCCAGTAAACTGAGGGTTAAGAGTAGTTTCAGTGACACAGGTGCTTAGAGAATTGGATCCTGGAAGGATCAGGGAAATTAGCAGTACTTACCATCCACTAAATTAAACTGCTTATGGCCTCCTTGCACAGGCCCTAATTTATGCCATTCTCTGCAGGGTAGCATATAAAGGAGTACCAGCTCTGAAGCTGTCAGGGGTTCAGCACTGCCAAAGCACCTGCAGCACCTCTGACTCCAAGAGCGTGGCTCTGTGTCACTCAGTGGATAATCTCAGCAGCTTTCCTGAGCTGAACATGGACCTGTCCAACAAATCCGAGTATATATTCCCATCCCCATGTGTCAACAAATCTGCCTGACCAGATTCACTGACTTTATTTCAGTTTAAATATTGGAGTGCATAATTACATGAAGAAAGAGCTTAGGCCCTCTGTAGCCAACTCTTTTCAACTTTCCCAGTTCCTGAAAGAACTTGGAAAATCTGGAGACCATACAGATAAATATTATTATAATAATACTAAAGCAAAACTACAATAGCTACTCAAAGAAACTTACTAAGACATAATCAGCAGTAAATAACAAGAGAGGATATAGTAAGGCTGCTCCTTTCAAATGCTACGGTCAAAGAAGCCAGTCAGAAACATGCAATCCTGACAAAACCAGAGCCCTGAGGGGACATTGGAAGGCCCAAAGGAAAAAAAATATCATTAAATGATAGCCTCCACCAGGTGACTAAATGATGGAGTACCACAGATCAGCTGCAAGAGACAGCTCTTCCCTCTGTGACCCAGGCAAGGATCAGGAAAAAGAGGGAATTCACATATAACCAATATCCATTCCCTCTGATGCAGGAGATGTGGTAAGTACAGTCTCTTCGAGCACATTAATGTGCCCACCCTGCTCTTTTCTTGCCTCATTTGACTGGAGGAGAAACATTTCCTAGGCACCATACAAGTTTTCATGACAAGGTATTGAACCAACCCATCATGGGAGAAATACCTTCAGTCCCATCCTCTCTAATACTAATGTCAGGAATAAGGCATTTATTACATGCACATCATGATTTGGATATTAACTTCCAAGCCATAAAGAACAGAGACATTTAAATTTAAACAAGAGTGTAGCTTTTAGAACACAGAATAGCAGCTTCCAGAAGAAAGAAAAAAAACTTTACCCAGCCTGTACTGCATCCCAGATTGGTCCTTGGACCTAGTGCTGAAAGCCAGCACCTGAGCAAATGCTGCAACCCCAGGAGCCACATGAATCAAGACAAGTAACTTAATCATGCTGTGCCTCCATCCTCTCATAGGAATAATGCACAGCTGCTTCACTGGGGTAATGCAAAGCTGATTTCATTAGCATTCACAACCTGCTTTCTGCCCAGCAGAGGAAAGTATTAGGGAAATGTTAAGAATCTCTACTGCTGGGCTTCTCTTCCTAACTAGCTCTTTTCATAAGTTATGTTTTACCAAGCATACAAAAATTTCTTAGAACCTTCTTAATCAAGAAAGCAAACATACCCTCATTTGCCAAATGCAGCCTTGTAATTATGTGGAAATGAGGCAAAACCAGCACATACATGCATGAACATTGACATGATCAAGAGATAACAACACCATTAATACATCCTTTTGGAAATGACAGTTTTCAGCCAGACAAACAGTTGGAAAATCACAAGTGGGGCTCATTAAACATTTTCTTTTTCAAAATTAATTAAACAAAAAAAGAGAAAATGCTGCAGTAACTCAAGGGAGAAAAGGAGCCATGGTGCTTAAATTCATTAAAGACATTCTAAGCTGTCCATCCAAATGGACCCACAGATCTTATGGACCCAGAGCAGACATTTCACGGACTGTTGAATAGCTGTAAACAACCAGGTGACCTTGTGGGAGCTCCTTCACCTGCTTCAGACACAAAAAATCTGTCATTAAAGATAAAAAACACAGGCACCTGAGTGATCAATGCTTGCATGAAGGAATGGTATGGGATCAGAAAGGCAAGCAGCAGAACTGGGCATAGAAACAGAGCAGTACAGATAACTTTTGCCATTACAACACGGGTTACCTGAAGGAAAGCACTGTGGAAACACCTGAATCTGTGTTGGAATCCATTTAAAAGTCAGGGTAAAATATAATCCTCTCTCAGTCTGTAACATTGAAGATATTCCTACTCTTACCATAGCATAGACACCCAAAAAACTTCATAATGTGTTGCTATATGCTGAATTAATTTCTCTTTCTTCTTCTTTCTGTGTTTTTTCTTTTTTTTTTAATTAGAACAGGTTTATCTTTCCAATTATCATTTTCAGCATCACAAGTCACCCTTCTAACTCTCATTATTTTCAATTATGTTGACATTGAGAAATAGATTAACAGTCCCTCTGTTGTTTCTTTACTTCCAAACTCCATTGTATTGTAACCATAGGTGACCATTTTTTTTCCAAAAGTGACATATTTGGTAGACCTTTCTCAGTGCAACACATAAGACAAAGCACTTTCATTTTAGCAATGTTTAAGATTGCATTAGGTTAAACAAATGCAAAGCACTTGGATCATTTTCTAAAACAAATTAAGGATCCAATATACTTTATTAGATCTGGGAAATACCGGATATTTCTCTAGACTAAAAGCTATATTGCTTCTGTTGGGTGATATTGGTACAGCTCAGGTGCTCAGAATTTGCATTAGCACCTTCCAATATCTTTAAAGTTCCAGCATGTTGTGAAGCTTTAATTATCTTCTTGCCATTTTACCATTGAAGATCTGCTACATATATCACTGTACTAAGTCACAGAACAGAGATGTGACATGGGCAAATAGTACTCATGGGGAGTCCTGGCAAAAAAAAAAATCACCTTACTTACATTAATAAGCTTTCCCTATAAGGCAAATGCAGCTCAAGCTACTGCAGTCCTGATTTCTAAATTGTTTGGAATCTGTTTTGATTTTCTGTCTCCTGTTAAATATAATTCTCTTCTGGGCTCTGTTTTATGTATTGATTTTTGCAATTGCATCCATATTACATTGGGACCCAAATCCACAGTTCTCAAATTCAGGTTGCACAGAAAAATTTAGACAAATAATCACAATTTTTTTTTTAATTAGGCAGATACTTTGCCTCTTTGAGCAAGGATGGGACTCAGTAGTTACAGCACCATTTTTCTCCACAGTCAAGGGTATACACAAGTAAGCAATGGACTGCTGACTTCTTAAGAGTATACTGGAAACTTCTCTCTCGGCTATACTTCGTAGGGGAGAAACTTACACTTTAATGAAGTGACACTATTATTTTAAATCACTGTGCTCCAGAGTAGCAATCAGTGCTGGCCTGAGAAAACAGAGAATCTCCTAAAACTCTCTGCTGCACAGGCCTCATCACTAATGCAGCACATGGTGACTATTTCCATTTAAATAATCGCAAGTGGGGCTGACATTTTTATTTCAAAAAAGTAATTTTTACTGATTTTTATGGCTACTAGGTAAGTTTTAACATGTGTTCATCTCAAAAATACACTCAGAGAATAGAGAATATCATTACCACAGCTCAGACCTGGTTTCTATTCCTAGCAAGTCATTTAGGGCTTTCTGGGAAATGTAGGTGCAGAGGCAAGGTCTCCTATTCTTGCTCTCAGCTGGGTTACTTGTGTCAGCACAGCACCACACCCAGCCTAACCCAGCTGAATCCTCTCTTAGGGGAAGTTTCTCCAGCTACCCTTGTCTTCAGCTGGAATGTAAAAAGACAACAGCTCTGATGATTACAATTCAAAATTGACTGAGCTTGAGACCCTCCCATTTGTAAGGGGCAAATATTAATAACTGCTTTTTGGTGGTTTGCCAGCTGAAGTTACTTGGAGCTTCTAGAATTACTCTGTCAGAATTAAATAGAGAATGATATATAAAAGTTGAGAACCATGGAAGTGGGTTTCGGTTTTAGATGTTTTGTCTGTTTTGCATAAAAGCAATTAAGAATTCTGACCAGCAGCTGACAATTTCTGCTGCTAGAAAATACTATTTCAAAGGCAATGAAATCTTCATACCTACACACCTTTTCTCCACCCCGTTTACTCAAAGGGTGTGATCCCCTCAGTTCAAATAAATATTTTCAAACTTATTTTATACAGATGAGCATATTGACAAGAGTCTCCTTCCTCTTTCTCCTCTCCTCCTCCAGTTTCTTCCTCCAATGAATATGCCACAAGATAGGTATCCATGGCACTATTGCCAACAATGAATATGCCACAAGATAGATATCCATGGCACTATTGCACTAATATTGAGAAATTTGGTTTCCTTTCTCTCAAAAACCAGCTGATTAGAGCTAAATGCATGACAGACTCTTTGCTTTCAATATACTCAAGAAATAGCCTGTCTGGGGGCTTAGTTTTGGTGGGTTTGGGGGGAATGAGGACGAGCTCCCTTCTCACTCGTCTTTAAGTAGAGCATAATTGATAATGGCTTTCTGATATACTGCTCCTTGTCTAAGTTTACTCATCACATTGACCAAGGAGTCTGGAATGCTTTAAGTACCTTTATTCTCATTTTCATTTCAGACATTGCCTTCCCCACCATCTCAGATGGAAGAAAGCAGAGGAGTCTCTGTGATGTGTTACTGTGCCATTGTGCTGGCCACTTTGTACATAAGAAGACAGTGTTTTCTATTGCTCCAGCAGAGTGATCATTTTTGTGCCTCATTATTTCAAACCCTTTCCACTTCATTGTAAAAACACCATTTGCTAGAGCTAAGGTAAGTAGCACAATAGCATTTCAAGGCAGCATGAATTAATCAATATAGCCTGTACAGCTGAGAAGTACAATGTCACTCTCCCTGGAAGGTGTAGGTTTCATTTCAAGCTGCTCTCCATTCTTCTAATTAAGTACTTTATAACTCATCTTCTACAAAAAGCCTCAGCTCCCAAGTAAAAAAACAAACATCTCTGTTGAGAAACAGATGTGAATATAACTAAAGTAGAAACAAAATAACCCATCTGTAGGAAGAACAAAAAGAGAAAAAGAGAAAAATTGAATCAAACATGTTAGTCCCTACTCCATCTAGAATAGTTAGGCTTGACCCATATACACCTGCTATTTTACAGTGTTCTCAAGCCTCAGGGTCACTTGTTTGATCCAGCAAGAAAAAAGGAAGCAAGGGCCAAGAGAGCTTTCCTAATCATCCTTTTCACTGCCTAACACCTCATCTTATTGTCAAAGAGCACAGTCAGCTTGCAGCCTGGGACTCAGTAGAACTCACAAAGACAGATTTTTATTTCTAGGGCCACTGTTGAACCAGGAAGCTGTCAGGGTTTAGCTCATGATGCTATTTCAGCTTCACTGAGTGTGGGCTCTACATCCAACATTCAGTCCATTAGCTGTACTTACAAAAAATTGACTTTTGTTCTTGAAACAGGCTACTGTGCTCCATTGTGTATTGTGAGTGGAGATAATTTCCACCACCCACCCAGAGCAAACCAGACCAGTGGGAGCCAGCAGAGCCCTGGGTTAATTGCTGTAGGAGCCTACCAAACTCCTGTACAGCCCCACCACAGTCATCCTCTGTTATTCACAGCCCCTCTATCCATGCAACTTGCAACTCAGCCTCTCAAGTTCAGAGAAAAGTTTTACAGCAGGAAAGGCAGCCCTGGTCCTTTCTACTTTCAAGACATTATTTTAAGATGTAGAAGAAGCCAGGCTTAGGGACTGTGGTCAAATAGATCTTTCTAATTGCATGACTAGGAAATGGGAGGAGTAGCACCAGTCCTTCAGAGCAGGAGGAGTTCATCCCTTCCTGCAGTGCAGCAGTACTGTCATCTTCTCCTTCAGAAGGCACAGAGGCATTAACTAGGAGTTAGCACCCACCTATTTGTGCTTACCACGCTGAGGTGGATCCAGCACACACTTTTACCTCCACTGATCATACAGAAAAAAGCAGAAAAATGAGAAAACATTGATTCCCCTGTTACTTCAAAATCTTTTATCTGTTCTGCAGTCAAACTATAAAGCAAAGACTTTGAATCAACAGACAGTTTGTTCATTAACAAGAGGTCTCACCCAAGTTGCTTTTGTTCAGCTGTGCCACGTACAGATCCGGTTTGAAGTCTTGTAGAAGGCACTGCAGAGCTGACAGAGACAGAATAAATGCCTTGAATAAGGAAATGTTGTGCAATTCTTTAATTTACTTTGTCGGAATCCTCCTCACAGACCAAGACTAATACTGTGCCAAGAGCCTTATACTTACAACACTGCAGTTCATTCTGTACCATGCTGCGAGTTTTCCACTGTAATTTAATGTATGGGATTTTATCACCAGTCTGTCAACTGCAGATCTCAAGCAGAACAAAAAGGTTTACAACATCTCTTACTGGCAAGAGTTTAGATGTCTGCTTGAAAGGCAACTGGAGTTAAAATATGACAGGCAGTAGACTAACCCTAACCAAGGATGAAGCTTTCAGACAGTTCTTTCTCTCTCAAAACACAGTCAGCTCCTCTGGGGTCTGCTTTTCCTCTATGTTATAAAGGCTTGTAACAGGTTACTAATCCAGCCTTTGGGAGCTGCTTACAACAGAGATAGTGCTGAGTGCAGGCTTAGGAAGCCTCTTTTCACTGAGGTGAAGCTGGCTGGCTTATTTACTTTCTGCCTTGTGAAGATATTTGCTTAAAAACAAATGCAGTCAAAACAACAGTCCACTGACCCCTTGGCAGATGGAAAGCAACTCAGTTTTAGTGACAATGTCCCAGAAAAGTTTCATTTTGTTCCGTTTCTAAGTCTATCTAAAAGGAGATCCAGTAGGAACTTGCCTCCACAAAGGTAATCCTGAAGGATGATGTGCTGGTTTTGCCTGGGGTAGAGTTCATTGTCTTCACAGTAGGCCGGTACGGGGCTGTTTTGGATTTGCTGAACATAGGGCTGATAATATAGAGATTTGTTATTGCCAAGCAGGGCTCACACAGAGCCAAGGCCTTTTCTGCTTTCCGTACTGCAGCACTGGTGAGGGCATTCCCCCAGTCCTGACTCTGAGTACTCATCAACCCAGCCTGAGCACAGCATTCTGGAGCAATGTAAATGGAGGGAGTAGAGCTCAGCATGCAAAGGCTCCTTGCAAGACTCCCAACCTGCAGCATGGCCACAAGTACCCTGTCTTTGGTTAGCTGGGTCAGTTCCCCAGTGTCAGCCTGGGAAGGGTCAGAGAGCACAGGGACGTCTCCCACCATGCTGGGCTGACTGTGTGTACACACAGCCCTGATGCCTCCTAAGCAAATGTGCTTTGTTCTGCAAGTGCACAACAGCAGCTTCTTCAGCTGAGGAAAATGTGCTGGCTTTGCTGTAGAGCTGAAGAAGCACAGACAGGTGCAAATCCTGTGGATGCCTGCCAGCACATAGAACAGTGCCTGCAAATGCACAGCACTGTCCCTCCCGCAGCAGAGGCAGCAGGGTGACACTGCAAAGGCAGAGAGCCAGGGGTGAGCTGGCACCAGCACAGCCCACTTGTTCTGAGGACAGCTCACAGAGGGAGAGTCTAAGCCACAACAGGCCCCCCTCTGGCAGTCTGAGCAGCCCTGCCCTAAAAATGGGAAGCACCTTTGTAGCACATTACCCAACAGGCACACACCAGGCAAGATATCCATGCTGCTAGCAATGCTCTTCCTGATGCTAGACAACATCAGAGCTACTCAGATGAAATCCAATTTTAATCCTTTTGCAGAGTGAGTTTACTCAATTCAAAAGGGAGTTAGCTATCATTGTTACAGACCTCATCTCCTGAGACAAGGTGAGGCAAGATAATCAAAAGAGGTATGGTTACTAAAGCACAGGAGAAACTGGTGTATTGAGGCTGAGTTGGTTTTCTAACTACAGCTTTGATTCACCCATCTTTCTCATGCCTGTCTCATCTGTTCAGCTTTCTGAAGTGGTACCAATTCAATGCCTAGCTGAGCTATCAACTTTCCACTATTCCTCTTTCACTTCATGTAGCACTCAAGCCTCTGCACTAAAAACACTGGCACCACATGGAGAGAAAAGATAGTTTAAGTTTAATGCTCACTATGGCTAAGAGTCATTTATGTTAACAGACATTTTTGTTCCTTGGAATTAATCTTCCTCTGTTTTGTTTTGTTTTTTTTTTTTCTGGTGGCATAAATCCGAACAAATTATTTCCCCTACAATTTAAAATACTCTTCTTTCTCAGATACTAAGAGCAGGGAAAGATAATCAAAAGCAATCAAATTACCATATCCTAATGAACTACCATTTGTCAGTTGAGCCAGGGTTACTATTTCCTTGAATGGAGCAGGAAAACATCAGAAAGGCTTGAGGATGGTGATTAAAGGCAGTATGTTCAATTCTGCATTTGCAGGAGGCACTCTCAACCACTTGCCTTCAAATCTCCATCAATAGCAATCTCTTGTGCTTACTCTGCATTTTCATTTCAGCCTTTTTCAACTGTGCCAACACCTGCTACTCCAGCCAGCTCCTGCTGAATTCCCCACTGGCCTCTGAGTGCTGGACAGAGATGAGTTCCTGAGCAATAGAGGTTTCTGGACCACCAGCAGTGGAAAGTGAAGAGGCCTGCCTGCTGTCCTAAGAAGCCAGAGGGCAGCTCTATCCTCAGATCTGCCAGAGACATTTTGACATTTCTTATGCCTCTTTTTTATTACATCTGGATCAATAATAACTTTGCAAAACATTCTGAGGTCTTTGGTAAGGGAATAAGAGGAGATACCTAAATGTAACAGATGACTGCAGCATGTATATATTTGAAACCTTGGCTGTTAAGAAAAAAACAAAGTATCCTTTCCTATCCAATAAAGGTCTAAGGACTCAAAAGAAACAGCAATCTTAGAAATTTGGGGTGCAGTATTAGTTTGGATATAGGAGTTTAATCCACACGGCATATTAATGCTTCCCAGCAAGGAAACATTTTCAGGAGCTATTTAAGCAATAGTTTCATTCTATCTGAATGCTGGAAGCAATAAAGGCTCCTACGCACCCCGTAGAATAGATGAGGAAATGGCATAGTATGAAAATCAGAGAATAGAAGACAGATGTCAGAGTTAGAAAGAACAAAAGGTAGCATTTTTATTTTTCCTGTTCCAGCATTCTGTGCATGAAGGTGCACACACAGAGCCTCTTTGGTTTTCAACACAGTACCTAAAGATAGGGGTTTATGTTCCCCCCAAAAGTACACAAGGTGAAAGAGGGGGGGTGTTTCCAACACAGGTGGTCAGAGGACTAAAGGATTACGTGTCTAAAACAGGGAAGGGTCAGTCAATCCCTTTCAGCTGAAAGGCAGCTGGACTTGCCTCATAATCTGCTACTGTTTTGAGACTACTATAATAGAAAACTTCATGGGTGTTTTTGTATCATATTAATTGGAGCTGGATCAAACCCAGGATGAAGGGCAGTATTCTCTGCTGACACAAAGGGCAACAGTGACCTGGAGCACTTTCATCCTATTACCATCAGATCAGCCCACCAATTATACCAGGACTGAACAGAGACTGAGGTTTTGTACTGGCTCCTGTTATCCAGCATTTGAGTAAACTTAAATACTGCAGTATCATTTCCAAAAGAGCCTAGGCTGTCACAGGTAGGAATGACCACTTCTCTCTCTCCAGGAGGATGTATGCAGAGTGCTGGGGAGTCATAAAGGAAATGCATCCCAGAACAGCAAAATGAGTGAAATGCTTTACTTTGTTCAGCTCGCTGTTGAACCATCCTATTTGGCCACATATGGAGGCAGGTACTGTACCACTGCTCTTTAAGGAATTTATATTTACAATTTTTCTTCAAAAAGAAGAAAACTTGACTATCCAAAAGCTCTAAGGCATTCAGGAAGCCTACAGTGCACCTGGCACTGCTCTCTCAATGCAGCAGGGTTTTGTCTACCCTCTACCCTGTCCCATCAGATGTGTTGTGTGTAGTCACCTGAGCTGTACTGTCAACACCAGTGACTTCTGGGATCACCTTAGATACTTTTCTTGTTCAAGCAACTCTGCAGCAGCAATACCTTCCTTAACAGTATTTCAGCCTTGCTACCACCTACTCAGACAAAACAGATCAGCATTCAGTTTCCCCTGAGTCTGTAGAAACGGGGTTTATTCTAAGAGAATGCTAGGAGTTTCTGATAAACTGGATTAAAACCATTGATCATCTTGTGGAAAATTCTGTCTACATTTAGCCAAGCTCTAAGGTAGGATGTGCATGTGTCATAAACAAGAGCCTAATAATTCACTTGCAGTGTCTTTAATGCTGTCATTGCAAAGAAAAAAAAGAAAAAACCTTATCAGAGCAACAGAAGTCTGGGGTTTTAACATTACCTGAAAACTGGCAAAAAGCCCTATCCACAGCCCCTGAAAAGGCTTTCCTTCATGAGCTGCAAAACTTCTCACTTTTCTTTGAAGTTAAAAGAGTTTTCTGCTGTGCCACTTTCATGTCCTGTTTTCCAGCATCTGTGTTCTGCCCACTCCATCTGAGGGTTCTCCCTGATTCCCTTCTCCATATCTGGGTACCCTTTGAACAGCCTTTCTGTTCAAGCAGTTGGGACAGGAAAAACACACTCCTCTCCTCTCTTCTCATCTCTTCCCATTCCCCATCAGCAGTGCTTCCCTGTCTGCCCAGAAAACTGCCAGTGCAGAGTGACCCTGTGTGTTGGGGAAGAGCTGCTCTGGGTGGCACACCTGGACCTTGAGTGGGTGAGAGAGACAACAGGAGAGCCCAGCTCCCCCGGGCTGCTTCACAGGCCTGCCTGCAGCAGAAGGCAGGTCTCCAAGGGCACATCCTGACACCTTGCAAAAAGCAGAGCAGCAAGAGCTGGGTGCAGCAAGGAGGGAAGGTCTCGACACCCTGTCTAAAAGGATGAAAAAATATCATCACTGTTAGCGAGATAGCGTTGCCTTTGTGCTGATATTTGACATAGAGACCTAGCAAACAGACTCTCCAAAGCAAACAACACCCATATTGCAAGCTGACTTCCATAAGCTGCAATTTCCTGTCCTTGGCTGGCAGTTACAGGAATGCTGTCAGTATATTCATGCCAAAAAGTCCAACCACAAAAGCAAAAAATTTAATTGCCAATGAAAATCTAACCTTTCTGAGACTGACGAGTACTGTAGAGATTGGATGGCTCTGCTCCTAAATACACCTGAAGTCAACCATTAAATATTGCACAATAAAACTGCCCCATACTGAAAGTTTTGCCCAAGCCTTAGAGGTTGCCCATCCTCTAGAGAAGCATTTCCATTCGGCAGAATTACAGGACCACCACAGACAAATAAAACAAATCTGTTAGCAAAGAGTTAGGTGACCTTCAGGAGAACATTACCTTCTAAGAAACTCACAGATATAAAACTCAAAATTAGCGGGGTTAAAAAGCCTCACAGGCTTTTGTGTCCTTGATTGCTTCCTTTGAGCCAAGTCATGCATGGAGATGAAGCACCGGGCATATTAATTTCCATGAAACTCACTGTCCTGCCTATATTTCTTACTGATTTGAGTAATTTCTTAGAACTGTTATTCTTTCAGTGATTATAATCTTGCAGGAACCCTGGCCATAGGGTAGCAGGGACTTCATGGATGACTGAAACCACCCTTTGTTTCTTGAAATAGTGCCATATAATCCCCCTCACGAGACTTGCCAACCCAGGTTTTAAACCAGTAAGGCATCCTGTTCCCCGTGCTCTGCGGATATGGCTTTCCAACATAGTCCCCTGATGCTTAACTGGTTCTGTTGTGGCTTTAGCAAATTTTATAGAATACTTACTGTCTTTACAGCTCTACCTGCAAAGCACTTCAAAAGATTCGCTGTTAAGACTTACCACAGTAAACCTGCTGACTCCATAATACAAATTCAAAGTAATTCCAGGTCAAACCTTTAATCAGAGAGACCTCTGTAAGCTGCTTCTCACCCTTACTAAAGAGATTTACAAAACCATGAAGGAGGTTGGAGAGTTACTGTTGTGCCATTTAAAAAGGCTCTGTTAAGATTTGGGTATTTTTATCTTTTAGAAAAAAGCATTTGCAGATTATAACTCTAAGGAGACAATTATAAGAGCATTCTGAGAGTCTTTTCAGTTTAACTATATAGGGGAGAAATGGTACAGCAAAGTATGGGAAAGAAAATACATTGCCTAAGCCTTTTTCTTGAATAGGATCCTAACTAGCCTTGTCACAGCTGCAGTGAAGTGTCTCATGTTCCTGTGATTTATTACTATAAGGGCCACATCATCTGCCAAAGTGTGTTTGTAAGAAATTAAATGGCTTCCAAAGGAAACTTCAGAATAAGACAGATTTTAGATTTGCATTTTTACCCTGATTAGTGTCTGTGAAGCTCCTTTGAAAACTTTTGTATCAAGCACAAATACAAAATTATTTCCAAATGCAGTTTGAATTGGGGAAGGTTTCAGGAAGGAAGCCCAGTTACCCACAGAAAGGGATGAAGAGACTGTTTACAGGACTGAGAAGGCAGAACAGTACTGAAAGAGAAAGGAAGTGGCAAAGTTCCAACATGCTGCACCTTGGACCCAATTGCTTTCTGTCTAACACGATGAGTTGTTCACAGGCCTGAGTTATTCTATTACCCTTTTAGCTTGACCGTGGACAATAAGCCTCAAATCAAGTGTAAGTAACAAATTAAGGGCTTGATCCTACACTCACAGTTCCCTTTCACTTCAAGCTGAGGAGGGAGAATGGTATTAAGACCTATATTAATGTTGATCATGGAGTCATTCCTGATGGACATCCATCCAGAAAAATCCCAGAAAAGAAAACTCCCACAATTAGCCTAGCTACTGCAGACAGGCAATTTCGGACCACAGCAGAAAATGAAGCAGCAATATTTCCATTGATCCCAATAGCATCAGAGAACCTCAGAGTCAGCCTTTCAAGACTCTTATTTGCATATGAGAGTTCCTGCCAACTTGTATCAAGTTTGCATTCTCAAAGGGAAATAAATTTAACCTCACAATATTTGTCCATTGCTGTAAGACTGCTCTGTTTTCCTGATGTAAGTCAGCAAAACTGAGTACATCTGTAAAGAAGTCCCAACACTTCCATCAGAAAGACCTTGGAAACATACAATATGGATCTATTACACCTTTTTTGTCACTATGGTATGGAAAGAGCCAAAACAAAATACAAATACATGGAAAAGGAAAAGTATGTAATAATCTAAACAGATTGGCAAGCTGTAATACTGAGTATTCTCTGTAGAATGCCCAGAAGTTTACTATCTAATGACAGGCCAAACAAACATCTTGGTCAGTCTCAACCTGACTTAGGTTTTATAAAATACCAAAACAACAGCAGTGAGGAAGGACTGACATCTTGCTGGCCTAAAGAGGTGACTTGATTTTCAGATGTGCCAGGAAGTTACTGATGGTAAATTACTGTTGTGTCAAATAACATGCACTCTGTAGAATAAATGCTTTAAATAAATAACTTTAGCTCTGTAGCATCAGAATCAAAAAGCACAGATAGTTGCCATGAGACACTGGTAACAAAGCAGCTTTGGTAGTTAACAGGAAGGAGGAGATTCTCCCCTGAATTATAGAGTCTTCAGAGGGGATGTAAAAAAATCCCAGGGAATAACCAGATACATGAACAGATGAAAATATGTGGCTAAGAATAAAAACAGAAGGGTTTTTTGAACTTTGTCTTCCTACCTTTATCTGTATTCCTCCCAGAAAGGTTTTGCAGAGCTTCTGCAAGAGATTATTTCTGATTTTGAATTTGCAACAGCAGTTGTCCCCAGTAGCATCTCCCTATAAACCATGAATACACATTCAAGGAGCACAAGTTACACCACCACAATACCTCATTTGCTTTAGCATCAGCCTGTAAAAGGAGAATGCACAACTGTTCAGTCTTCTACTTCTTTTTCTTCCTTCCAAGAAAAAACAAGCATTTCACCTAAACTACTGCTTTTCACCTAAATTTCACAAGCATTTCACCTAAATTTCCTTGGGGAGACAGGGTCACATTATGATGAAGCCCATCAAATTTGTTTTAGAACTATAAAATGCTGGGATCAGGCCAAAAGAATCCCTTCAGGTATATGGCATATTTCTCTTCCTATGCATTATATTTACAGTCTCCTTCCAATACCATGTTCCAAAGCCTTTTCCTCATGCAGAGAAGCCAGGTAACACATGACAACCCATGGAGAACATTTCTGACAGCTCCTTTGACAGATGCTCATGACATGCTGTTGATACTATATTTTTACCTGGCTGAGATTAATAATTAAAACTGATTCAGCACTGAGAATCTTCTGACTTTGTACTGATCAGGAAAAAACATGTTCAACTATGAGATGACTAGAATCATTAAAATTCTATTTCAGAGAACTTCTGTTAAGTGATAATTTTGCTCTTCAAATTGGAAGAGAGGATTAATAATTGAATCCAAAGACTTAGTTATATATATTTGGTGGGTTTGTTTCATAATAGAAAGAATGACTTGAGCAAAAATCCATTAAAATTTTTCGTATTCCCATGCTAGTCTGATTCTAAGCTTTTCCATTAAGTAGCACAGTCATAATAGCATTAACCTACTTAAACAGCAAAAACAGCACATAATCGTCACTTTTAATTCAATCTTTTAGCATGTGAATAGATACTGTACATCACTGAGAATTCACATTTCTAAAGAGATTTTTCTATTCTGTCATAGCAGCTTCACTTCCTCTTGTACTAACTGATCCAAGCATGTATAATTTTTCCTCAATAAAAATTCCTCAGATTAATGAGATAGCAAATTTAAACCCAGAGGTGTAGCAATCAGTAACTGCTTTATTTACCTTAAGATAGATGTTTAGATATGAGCAGGAACTAGGGCACAATTACCCATTTACCAGCATATCAGCATCTTAAACCATGAGCGTACTCTCCAAATTATGAGTATGTTAGATATTGCACATACTAAAAACAAAAGTCCCACATAGAGAGTATAAAGTATATGGAAGCTCTAGAGAAATTAGGGGAGAAGAGAGAAGACTATGCAGCACATAGCATCCCTCCCTTGCCTCTCAGAAAAACCCTCTATTTACTGCCTTGGGACCTCCTTTTCTTGGGAATTAGGAAGCATGACATATTTGTACCTGCAGCCCCATCCAGCAGTGGCAATGGCTTGCTCCCTGCCCTCACAAGACTGCTGGGAGGTGTTGCTGATGCAAACAAACCAAAATTCACTTCCCATCACTGTCATGCTTGGTGCCAGCCCTGCAGGAAGCCAGGAGCAGTACCGAGTATTGTAGGCTCAGGGATCTCCAGGGGCCTTTCTCTTGGTGCCCCCTCCCATACAACTGTCCCTCTTTCACACTGTAGATACTACCACTGTGCTAAGGAGCAGTGGCATCTTTGCATTTTTATGTATTTGTTAAAGGACTCCACAAAGGCCAGTAAAAGGCAGAGCACAGGAGGGCTGTGGTTTAGTTGTCAAGAGTACAGCTTTTGCAAAAATCTGCAGCACAGCAGCTGTGCAAGTGACAAGTGTAAATACAACCCACTATTTCTAAGCCAAACTGAAAGAAACCAGGCAGCAGGCTTGGACTGGCCAGGCTGGGCCCTTGTGAAGCAACACAGCATTGTCAACACCTGTTTTAAAGATAAATAGGCTGAAATCTAACACATCACTGATCTCAGACGCAGCAAACTCAGACCTTGTCCACTCTGTTGCCCGCAGTCTGTGTCACTCCCTGTCCCACGTGCCTGCTCCTGGCACTGCTTACATCGCTGCTTCCCCAGAAACTAAACAGCTTCTACACCTGATCCCTGCGCCGCAGTGACAGCATCCCCTCCTACACCAAACAAGCTCTCTCTTTCACAGGTCCTCAGCTGGCAGGGAAAGATGAAACAGTTCTTCCCACACCCCAGGACCAGGCATTTAATGTCCATGGTCCATCTCCTCTCCATCACAGATCTACAGCTGCAGCACAGGGCTCTGAGTTCTGCTCTAACATCATTAATATTTCCAGTTTGTTGCAAACACGTATCTAGCAGACATTTCTACCTCTAGCCCTACAGCTCAGGAGTCTCCTGTTTCAACACTGCTGTAAGAAATCAAATGTCTGCTTGGAGAATCTAATACTTCAAAGCCTCGATTTCCTTAGCAAAATGAAGAGATGTCAACATTTGACACAAGAAAATATCTTGTGGAAGCTACTGACATTCAGGCCTGTCATATGCTCTATTTCCATTCTTCCTCTTTCTTCTCTTCCCTTAGCGGGTTAATATCAACATAAATTCACAGGTCTTTCCATCTAGTAACAATAGCCACTTACTCACCATAAGCCCTTTTACAAAAAATACCATGCCAGAAGCTTTTGTGTCTCTCCAGGCTGCAGGTCACCAAACCAAGGCAATGTCTAAAATAGATTTTCTCAGACACTGGAACAGAATCCATGTAACCAAAACACAAGCCTAGTCCTGTGCTCAGGTTCCATAAACTGTCCATAAATGACATCAAGGCAGCTCCAGAAGAGCAAGGTTCCCCTTCTGGCTTCTCAGTCTACGTCACTGCTGCTCACAATGTTGCTTCTTACCTACACAATCTGAGCCTGCGAAATCATAATTTGGGACTGTAATTTTCTGCAGAGGGCCTTTTTCAAATAATCCCAGACTGACAAAACTAAGCTCCTTAAGGATGCCACAAAATCACTTCATCACTGTTTCATGCATTTTATTTTAAAGGCCTATTAAGAACCCATTCTTTCTAGTAGAATGCTATTTTCATCCCAATTTTTTTTTTCCTTTGGGATCTTGAAAATAAGATTTCCCTATCTTTGCCCCTTTTTTTTGTCTGTTTCTATTTGATCAATGATGATTCATTTTTTCCTGTGCTTCTAAGACAGTTGACATTAAAATGTCTAGTTTCTATTTTCTTTCTGTTGTATTTGTGCATTGGAGCCATTCACCATGATGTCAGCTCAGCTCTAGGCTTTGTCTCTGATAGTTCAATTCCAGCTGAATTGCTGGAGCCAGCAGGACATTAGCATTCACTTGATTGATTTAGCATACTCGGAGAATAAAGATGGATTTTGTGTTCAGCGACACACATGAAAAAACTGAAGAAAGTATAAAGCAGTCCAAAGTTCTTTTGGAGTCACATATCTTTACCTTCTCACATACCTTCCTGTGCTTGAGGACACCATCTAAATAATGTCCATTTCAATGCTAAGCCCTTCCTTGACAGTGCTCATGGAAGAAGGAAGAGAGAAAAGCGATTTAAAACTATTGTTTAACATAGTTCATCCATTTAACAGATTTCAGGGCTAAAAGATCATATTGTGCATTACCTCCTATAAATATAAGAGAATTTCAACTGTAATTTTTGCATTTTGTCAAACAATTGGAGAGAACACTTTTTCAAAAGTAAATACTTCAATCTGAGTTCTGAAATAAGTATTAAAAATATAACACTTGATGGCTTTAAAACTTCATTCTCTTGTCCAGTGCTTACCCTTATGACAAGTTTTTGGTGTTGTAAGTGACTCAAGATGCACACAACCTACAAAGAGTTTGTGTCTTTTCAGATTCCAGATTCTTGAATGTAAAACTAAAGTGAAGAAGAGAATGCAGGGCAAAATTTTCAGAAGAGGTGGCTAAAGTTTGGCTCAGGAATCCATCTGCCTCCAAAAGAAATGCTGAGCCAAGCAGGTGCCTGTGAACTGAATGAAGAAATATGGCTTTATTTTCCTGCTAACTAGAATCTCCATCTCATTATTTTATGACTTCAAAACAGGGATTCTCAAACTTTTTAACAATAGGACTGAAGACCTCAGCAGATATGTTTGTTCAATTATACAATTTATGGGCTGCATGAAACGATTGGAAGGTCCGTACCATAACAGAACATGGTTGGCCTCTTCTTAAAAGCCTTTTTCCTGCACCATCTCTGTTGGCTCCAGTGGGTGTTCAGCTGCTCAAGGTGAGTTTGCAGCCTTCAGACCATAACCACACTTGACCCCTGTGACAGGACCTTTCATGCCCTGATACAGCAAAAGCTTATCTCTACTTCCCCCACGGCTAAACTAGGCCAGAATGCCTTGGGATGAATTATCTCAGCTGAAAGCACCCTTAGCCAGCAATAAACATCCTTCCTTGAATGGTGGGAAAGGATAAGCCAGAAATAAGTGACTGACAGACAAGCACTTTTTACAACTATAAAAGACCACTATGATTTTCATGAAACCAGGAATCTCCTATACACTCTCTGAGTGTGTAGAGAGTTCTCCTCGATGTGGAGATGTTCACATCAAGATACTTCGCTGGGACTGAGAGAAATTAGGAGACTCTGCACACCACCATCATTCGTTAGTAAGTGACATTGGCTCCTAATCTNTACTTCCCCCACGGCTAAGCTAGGCCAAAATGCCTTGGGATGAATTATCTCAGCTGAAAGCACCCTTAGCCAGCAATAAACATCCTTCCTTGAATGGTGGGAAAGGATAAGCCAGAAATAAGTGACTGACAGACAAGCACTTTTTACAACTATAAAAGACCACTATGATTTTCATGAAACCAGGAATCTCCTATACACTCTCTGAGTGTGTAGAGAGTTCTCCTCGATGTGGAGATGTTCACATCAAGATACTTCGCTGGGACTGAGAGAAATTAGGAGACTCTGCACACCACCATCATTCGTTAGTAAGTGACATTGGCTCCTAATCTGTACTATTTCTTTGCTAGCATAGGTACCTTTATTATCGTGCACTGTATTTTTATCTAGTAGTAGTTCTCTTGTTTATCCTGTGTTATAAGTAAGCCTGTTAAAGTCTTATGTCTGTTTTCCTTATGTCTATTCAATAAATAATTCATGTTGTAATAGGTCTGATTGTTCATTATTAAGGACTTGTGAGTGACAGTGAGTTTTGGGGTGCTGAGTGCCTAAATGAACCTACTGTGTACTGCCAGAGACCTGAGCAAAGGCTTGTCTTGACTTGTCTAAGCTCTCCCCTTTCATTCATAACAACCCCCCTCTTCTGATGTAGTCAAATGGACAGGTAGAATTTGTGCATTTTCCAGTATCTTCAGCATTATAAATACATGGATGATGTGACAACAAGGTCAGCTGTCCCAGTTCAACCTCACCTTTGCATTTATCTTAATTCCAACAGTCTCTCCTAATTAGGAGTTCTCTCTATATGACACGTAGCTCAACTGGTGTTTTAACTGCTCAGAAACACCTGCAATAGCTCTCCCCTGGCTTCAGTTACTGTTCTGAGTGCAACTCCAGGCTCCAGCCCAGCCTCCCTGCTGCACACATACACAACAGGAAGACAGATGGGTCTGGACACTCATTTGTGATCATTAACAAGCAGTGCCTGTAAAAGATGACAACTCATGTGTCAGCTGAAACATTTCACATTAATTGGAACAAAGTTCCTATCAAATATATTTTGATAATAGCCAATCTCTCAAGGATATTTTGCACCACACAGCAAGAACATGTTTGATGTCTTTCCTTGGAAGCAAGAAAGAGAACGAGAAGGCAAATGCAGCTACAGCCAGTGAAGAAAGACAAACAGAAAATAACAAAGAAACAGTTCTGTCTGTGGAGATAAGCAATGAACCATGGAGCTTATCAGCTCTGTGTAGATCCTGCCACAGGTCTGTAGGTTCCAAAGGCTGCTATTGTTCCAGAGGGTGGTAGAGACACTGTGAAGGATCAGTAGGAAGTAAGAGATTAAGTTGCAGCTAACAAACACTTCCATGGACAGCGAGTCAGTACCTAGAGCTGAAATCTGGCAATACTCTCTATGAATACAGGAGTGCATGTTTTAATACAAAACCAATGCAAGGCCATTGGCAGTGATCTTAGAGGAGTCAGTTCTCCTGGTTCATTCCTACAATGTGACTGAGCATTTCCCTTGACTTTCCTTACTTAACTTCCATCTTAGGGCTGACCCTTTCTCGGTTACAAGATTTGGTTGGTTCCCAGCCAACGGCAGAGTGACTCCAAATACCTATCCCCTGAAATTCTTAAGAATAGTTTCTTGTAGTAATTTGAGATGGATTGTTACCAGGAGTACATGTGTGTCTAAATGAGCTCCAAAACACTTAACAATCGCTGTTGTGAGACCTCATGCATTACGATGCCATTTTAGTCTTTTTAACACCAAGCAACAATTTCAGAAGCCAGAGAGTCTCTCTGGGTTTATAGTGTGCTTTTCATACTGCTTAGACTTTCTCTTCACTGATCTACTGCTGGATAAACAATGTTGAAAAGACATTAAAGCAACAGTCAAGATCTGTAGCTACATTAGTCATTCTGTCAGAGACCTGGAAAGAACCTCACTGAAGTTAAGCAGGAAAACAATTTGTTGAAGCATCTGCTGAAGCAGTGAGTCGCAACTCATTCAAATCTCTCTAAAGTACATGATCAAGCAACTGCTGAAGCCCTGAAAGCCACAATTGATTCTGCAAACAGGAGATACTAAAAAAAGCTTTGAACTCATCTCCAGTCTCTGGTATGTGATAAAAACCTGACTGTCCACGTATTTATTCCTTTAAAGCAGTCAGGTGTGAAAATACAGGATGAGTGACGTTCCCCTGGTGCAGCAACAGAACTACCTGTACAAGCTGACAGTACTCTCCTATCACTGTGTGTAATTGGCATTTAGTTCCACTGAACGGAGCCATTTTGGACATGCACTGACCCAACCAAAGGAATTATTTTGTAACTTTTTTACCTGAACCTAAACCAATTGTTCCCCAGGCCCAGAAGAGCTAAGCAATCAATCGTCTTACAGGTCTTTTTGCTAAATATAACATTGTTAAGCCTTGAATTCTGCAGTCCAGCCAGAAGCCTAAAAAAAACCTTACCGAGGTATCTGAGGTACCCAGACAGATGTCATAAAATCCAGAGCACCTCAGTTGTAAATTGACTAATATAAAATCTGCTAAATTCGTCCAACCAGGATATATCTTACAATATAGGGAAAACCCATATAGGACTTTATGCTAATCACTGTGCTGGCCTAAGGGTACAGTTTGATCAGCTAACAAAGAGACAAAACTTGTAAAACCTCTTTTTTTTTTCCAAGAGGCAGGTGGAAAAAGGGAGGAAACTGTTGTCCTGTGATGCCTGTTCAAATCAAGTGTCAACTCCAAGTTCTTGAGAGTTGATGTGTACAAAGAGATTCTGACAATCTGGAGATCAGAACAATTATCGCTGAAGGAAAGAAAAAGTTATATCAGTTGAATTTTTTTGTTGTTGTTGTTTATTCTAAATATTAACTAAGTTTGTGTGTGTTGTGCTCTCTGCTGGGGAGATGGAGGAACAAGTGAAATGTACCATGCTTTAAACACAGTTTACTGTATTGGTTAGGAAATTTATGGCAGTATCTCCAGGATTTGACCCTGGATATATCTGAGATACTGATAAATATCAATATATATATATATAAATATAGATATATATTTGATCCTAGATATACTTGGATATCTTTGATTTGTTCCTGGATATAGTTTAAGGCCAGTTCTGCCTTTCCTTTACCATTCTGTCCCCATTCATATACCTTCTCATTTAAAAGCAGAGTTTGTGTTGAAAGTTGAATTTTTCTTGCAAGATGCGGGTTGAGATGCAGATTGAGCTCTGGGTGGGAGCCCGAGGCGAGTTCTGAACTGCCAACTTTTGGGATAACAAAGCGCATAAAGATGGGTGATGGCAGCCAGGTGAATGGAAACGTAGCAGGAGCCGGGAAGTGCCGATCTTTTTGGATAACAAAGGAAGCGAGGACGGGTGCCAGTGAGGTGGATGGACAGAGAGACGGGGGCAGGAGCAGAGGACTGAGAAGGGAGAGTGACACTTGTGGAGGGGACACTGTGACGGGATAAAAGCCCAGGGATTGCTTAATTGGGGTTCTCCTCGGAGGCACTAGCTCGAGCTGTTTATGTGATGCTGTGCCGGGAATAAATCCCTGTATGGGACGAGACATCTGAGACTCAGCTATGGGAGACCTGGGCTCGAACCGGTGACTGTGTGAGCGGGGTGTGTCGTGTCACTGGGGCCGCCGTGAAGAGGCTTCTGTCCCAGCAGCGACGGTCTCTGGCGCTGGGAGCGAGACTGCCAAGGGTGTTGTGAACGGTCGGACTGGGAAGGTTCTTTAACACCTGCGGCGGCACGGCAGAGCCCGCGGCTGTCCCCGCAGCGCTCTGCGCTGGGAGCGGCGCGGGGGCACCGGCAACCCTGAGGGGAGCGCGCGGGGCGGGCGGGGCCGTGAGGGAGGCAGAGCCGCGCGCGCAC